>CM062829.1:20351557-20672842 GCA_031772345.1 Himalopsyche anomala
TGTCTGGTGATACTTTAAAAAAATGCGAAACACGTGTCACAATTTGTATCAAAATAATAGAGGTAATAAAATTATCAAATTGATTTTTTTATATTATTTCAAATAACACAGTCAATATTTATTATCATGAATTTTAGACATACATTCATAATTAGTCCAAGCCCCCCGGTTGTGCCTATGATGTATATATTTTACAACAAATAATGTGTAATTCATGTAAAATATTTTTTAATTTACCCTCCCCCTTCCCCATTAGAAAAAAATCCTGGTTGTGGGTCTGGTTCTATGTAAGAACTTCGATTTTGAATCACTTTAAATGCGTTAATACGTAAACCATTCAAAAAATATCAAAAGTGAATTCTTTTGTAGTAATGATAAGACTTAAAGTTTTAAAAAATAACCGCAAGACGCTTTTAAGTACGCATGGAAATATTGAATGGACCAACGCACCAGTTGCATTCTACTGAAAGAACTATACGAAATAGATTTTAAATCTTTTTCGTACTTACCACTTAATTTCGTCGACAGTCAATTGAAAGTTTTATAGAATAACGCTGAATAAAATGAGGTTTTGGAAAGTTTTTAAATCACTGCCGAAAACATAACGGCAATAATAGACAAATAAAATAACTTAGTATTGGAGAGATATTAATGTTTTGTTGCAACATTTAAAAATGTACATAGTTAGTGCGTATTGTTGATATAGCCTGCGGCACTACAAAATATCTAGGCAAGATTAATCAACCGGTTTTGTATTAAAACGCAAGTGTTTCACAATAACATCTCATCATACTACAGGAGATCATTATTCATTTGAAAGCCATTCGGATTGACTTTTATTTTTAAAGCGAAAAAAATATGTTGCTTTGTCTTGTAGCTTGTGTATTTATGTTTCCAGAAAATTAATGCCATGCAATCAAACATAATATAATATTACGCGACTCATTCAAAATAGTCCAAATGCTCTAGCTAAATGAACGAATATTATCCGTAGAAGCAAAATAGAACTTCTAATTTTGCTTCTAGAGATAATAAGAAGCCATAATACAAATGTACATAGATTTACGTAAAATTAAATTAGATAAGTTTCTATAATCTCAGTTGTTATCCAATAAATGAAATTATTTCAACAAATTCTTAATCTCGATGACAAATATGCAATAAAATATTACTTTAATAAATTCAAAGTTGTTGAAAAATGTTTATGATTCTTCTTTTAAAATCTTCGCTAAGAGTATAATTAAAGTTGTACAGTAATGCTATTATTATTATAATTTTTCATTTGATCATAAATCACTTTTTTGATTGGTCTGAATTTTAATGTTAATAGGTAAAAAATGAAATAATTTAAATGCTAAAAAAGATATATTCATGTGAGATTTAACCCTTAAATGCATACGAAAAATACAAACTTTTGTTTTGGCTTTTTCGCAAAACAGAAATCGATTGTACCTTGTATTCTTATACCCAATTGTAAAATCCATATTTATTCTTCATATTCTTTTAAAAGATGTCTTGTCTACACGTGCTAAACCATTATAATCTTCATTCGAACAGAGCAAGCTGGAGTTTTGGCAGCTATTGATTTTCGACCGTTTTTTAATACAATTTTCATAATAAAAAAAACATGGTTCATCATAATGGCATTAAGTAATTTAATTGTGTATTCTAATTTTTGCCTATTTATACACTGCATGAAAATCATTTTTTATGCCTCTAATTCTTTTTTGAAAAAAAACTATCGACACAAAAATAAATCCTGCAATCACACCCACTTGTGTATGAATAAGATAAGTAATCCAACAAATCAATATTTCCTGTTATATTTTACCATTAATCAAATAAGTTCTACAAAGCCACAAAATAAAGAACGAATAGGTTACCAACATATTTGTAACATTATTTTTTGCCTCAGAAAAATTGCGTGCTTTTTTATAGAATTTAACTCTGGGTTTGTCGTATTGGGAATAAAAAATAATATATTTTTTGCTAGCCAGACGGCGTTGGCACTGCCCACTGAACCGGACATCCGGTGGACTTTTTCAAAATTACGCATCACCAAGCACTCGGAACTATGTATCAATATTCAGACCAAATACTGAAACCTCGCCAATGTCGACAGTAGAAAAAAAACGCTTTTTTTATTCCGCTTGCGATAAATGGAGAAATGTAAAGTTTATTAAAAATATTTTTCATTTCACTCCAAAAACGATAAGAGAATAAAAAAAAAATACATTAGGTATAGTAAAAGTATTTTCTCGTTTATTAATTTCAAAATATGAACAACTAAGGAAAAAAATACCTTCTATGATGGATCATTTTCTGAATTATTTGTAAAAATTACTTCATATTATTATACACACAAATGCAAAGTAAAATAAAAATGATTGAATTTGAATCATTCAAATTATGTACATTCACACAGATTGTCATTAACGACCCGGGTTTCGCTTTTCGGCATCTTTAGGCGTTCAAGTGCACGGATGAAGTTGAACTAACGCTTATTAAATGAATGTTTCGTGTTTAAATTGTTAGTGACATGCAAAACAAATATTGCTGGCAAGATTTTTCAGCATATAATAAAACATACGGTATAATAACATCTAATAATCTCGAATAATTATGTGACAATCACCTATTTAAAATATATAATATTATTTTTCCGGTGCACATTTTCTATGTTTGAAATTTGTGAACCGATATGATTTGAATTTTTCGTTTCCGAAAAAATACAAATAAATAAAATGTTGAATACATGAAGAAAGAAAAGGTAAGTAAGAAAGAGTATCAGTGTACTCACCGGCAAATGGTACTTCTGCAACGTACTCCTCGACGCAGTGGTCGGTGCTGGCACTGCTCGATGGTGATGAACATCTTCCGAGGAATCGTGGATCAGTCTCAGTTTCCATGTCTCGCGACATCCGTTTATATTCCTGGCGAGAAAAAGATTTTTCTTATTTCAATCCAAATTTTAGCAAACTATTATCACCAGTTATTTATTATAATTTCTGATGTTTCTTTACTTTATCAAACAAACGTATGACTTTTTTTGCTGTTTAATTTAATGGATCCAACTACATACACTCCCTAATCATTTAAAGCGGGGCTCAGTGTGATAACTAGATGCACTCTTTTTTCGGAGCATATGATCCCTCAACAGTTTCTTTGCTCCCTTCCCTCTCAAATGTTTATTTTTGAAATAGCAACACTTTTTCCAGCAACAGTCAATTTGACAGCTAATTTGTCATCAGTTTGGTTTAATTTTTTTTCCATGAATTAACGACAAAAAATTACAAATTGTGCAAATTTATTTCTTCAAAAAATATGCCGGCCAAAACGTTACAGTCTATCCATGGTGAATAAATTTTTCGTTTTCCAATTGAATAGTATTAAAGTGAAAGGCTGTGGTTTCAATAAAACGTCACAACATGGCACACAGCACACTCCATAAATTGGCTTTTGTCAATAAAAGTGTTGTGGATTCTAAAAACAAATCTCTAAAATAAACATTCGGTAAAGTCATTAAAAAAACTCATTAATATATTATATTTAATATAATTGACTCAGGATACGAATTTTTTCTCTACTTCTATATTATATCTCTGTGGAAAGAAAAAAACCGTTTTTTATTGAGCATGCCAAATAACATCAGTGTGGTTATTCAATTGAATAATTTATGAAATCGATAACTGATAATCGTGTTGACGGCAGCATTGAGTGACATGGTTGCTGAATAAGCATCCAAAGGGTTCTTTCGACGGAAAAATAAAAATAAAAGATTTATTATTCTTGATGAGACTTCGATAAATTGCTACAATCATCACGAATATGCAAGCTGCATCCGATCGAAGATTCACAAAAGCATATTAAATCTAACTGGTTTTGTGTTCTTCATTATGTATTCCTTTGCTTTGATATGCATCTTATGAATGCTATAAATAACTAGTGCACGCCCGTTGCGAAATAAGAATTGAACAAATTAATTTAAATAAATATAGTTTTTTTTCTAATGCCATTTCTGTAACCAATTTGGGGAACACATCAATATCCTAGTTCCATATAACGAAAAAAAAAATTCAACGTATTTTCTACATATTTCATCACGTTTGTTGTAACTAAACTTCAATCAAAATATTAACGATTTTATTTAACTAATAAATAAAGTAGGGCTGCCGTGTTAAAAATGCCTGTATTCGAATGTTGTAAATTTCGGTAAAAACCGTGTTTTAAAACCCAGTTTTCGAATATCGAACAAGCCCTAGTATAGACATGGGATTGTATATAATGTTAGCGTTTTGTTACAATGAAGGCACGTAAAGTAACACAACGGATGGCCTTAGAAGAAATATTAATATATTTATAAAAAATAAAAGGTATTGAAAAATCATTGAATAACATTCAATTACGTTTCAAACTAAATCACAATCCCACGTATTTTATGTCATATGTTCACGATTGTGATATAAATCTGTCTCAGACCAGGCCCGACAATAATTTCAGCCCAGACCCAAAATGGAAGAAAAAATATGCCAACGAAAGCATGAAATACTGCCTGCTAAGGTACGTGCTTGGATGGGAATATTGTAGTGTGGGTGGTTGACTTTCCAAGGAGTAAAAAAGCATTTTGATGTTTAGCCGAAGGTGAATGTCCTATCCTGCGAACCATGTTTTTATTTTACAAGCGAACCGATGTTATGGGCACATTGTATATAAATTAAAGATACGATGTGATGGAGCAGAATTCCATTTAATCAACAAATATTTATTTTAAAAAGATTAAGTAAGTAAGAGAAAGTATTTTTTAAATATATATTATTTGTGCACACTGGTTCGTTACTCAATCTTTTCATAGGATTTCTCAAGTCATACATTTATTAAGTCGAGCTTAGTGATACATTTATTTATTATATAAACACGATACACTTATTTACTAAGCGTCAGTTCAAGTTCATCCGTGCACTTGAACGCCTGAAGATGTAGAAAGTCAAAGCCATTGTCGTTAGTGACAAAATTTGTGTGAATGTACAAAATTGAGCGATTCAAATTCTTCTCTATTTACTTTATCAATACGTTGCATAATCAATAAGTTTTTTCAAGGCAATTTTTAATATTATCAAAAGATGTTGTCATGTCATTTATCTTTCAAATTTATCAATGTACATCAGCTGTGTAATCATGTACACGTGTAAAGATGTCGTCATTTTTCGATACAAGTAAAAAGCTTCTAATACCATTGTTTCAATGCTAATTGTGTGCGGGGTACTTAATGAGTAAACTTCTCTTCTCGTGACAAAACGAAAGGCAAAACAATTCTTTGTTACTACAATATTTTGTTTTGTACAAGAGGCGCCTAACTGACGGTTGTAACCAACTTGACAAGGACTGGAGGGGCGCAGGTGAACAAAGATGACAGAATTGTGTGGGGGAGAACGGGGAGCGGAATTCGAGAGCTGGTCTGGTAGGGGCACGAGGAGTAGCGGTCGCGAAGGGTGGAGCTGGTTCGTGTGGGTCTTTGTCAGCTATAGGCAGGGGTCGAATAGGTGGGTAGTTACTGGCGTAAGAGCAGACGTGCGGGGGATTCGACTGGCGCCGAGAAGATCGACGGTTCGAGCATTCTCCGGGCGGATGTGGCACTTGTTGGCATGTATATGGGTGGATGAAGATTACGCCTAGCTAATCGGCGGGGATTGCGCGAGAGAAGCGGACGTCGTGAGTTGGCAGCGGAGGAGGGGACGGGTTGGCAGGAGAGTATTACGGAGTAGACGAGGTCATGATGACCAGGCTAGGAGTGGCAATAGCAAGTTGTGAGGTAGAGTTGGCTCGTTACGAACGACGGAAGATGGGGAAGCGTCGTGGAGGTAAAGGCATACATTGTCCTAGTGTGCAGATGTGCATTCGATGTAGGTAGGGATGTTGGAGAGGCGGGGATATGCAGGGGAGAGCATCGTGGCACGGGAAGTACTCTGGGCGGTCGCGGGAAGAACGATGTCCAAATGTCGAGTAGGTTGGTCTGTAGGGGCGTGATTGATCATTGGCGGATTGGCGTAGAGCGCATGGTATGAGGCGAGGGCGATAGAGGTCGCGATGTATATCTCGACGACGTCGCGCAGTTTCGTGTTTCCCGGTGAAGCACACCCTGAGTGTAGGCCCGACTGGTGTGGTCAGGTGAAGTAGCGGTGGGAGTTCCGGGGAGACATGGTGGAGGTGTAGGATGTGGGCTGACTTCGACGGAGATCACACGGAAGCCGAGTATGCCGGTGGGGCGGGGGGAGGGGCGAGGGGGGCGGGTGGGCGCGCAGGGCCGGGGCGGATGTGTAGGTCACCTGGCACGATTGGTATGCGCTTCTATAATACGCGACGTGGGAAGTGATAGGGGGGGTGCGGGAGGGCGCCGACTGTTATCGATCTCTACATGGGCTGTTAGATCGAATATTTTGACTCTACTAGGGACTGTGTGGGAGTCTTGGTACTTGAGGTTCAGTATTTAGAGGCGCGAGTTCTGTAGTGGAGGATATGGAGTGTGATGTGGTGGGTACTCTCGAATGGAGGAGGTGGATTGATATGGGTCTCTATGAGTCAGTTATTTGGTTTGACAGAGGCAGGGTTACTAAATTAAAATTCACAAATCTGGGAAAGACTTTAGTGGATGCGCCGTCTATAGACATAGTATGTGAACTATCTAGCGGGCTGGGGGCATACTACAGAGGTAGTCTCGTACTAGGTACAGGCGGCTCCTGTCCTTCGGCGGGATGTATATTTTGAGGGTAGATCAGCGTAGGGGATCCTGACAGGTAACAGGTATGGTGTCAATGGCTCCCTGGCGGGCGTAGAGACTCGCATAACTTTAGGTCTTTACTAGACCACTATCGAATGTTTATGGCAGGTTCTAGTTTGTGTCCTAGTGTGGATCAACAATATAAATCAAGAGAATCAGTAGTTTATAATCAGTTATTTAATCAATGTGGGATCACGATGTAGTTAGTATTATATAGACACGGGTCGTAGGGCAGAGGCGTGGGTGGGGAGGTAACAGTTACGCTTCGAGCGGTCAGCGTCGGCGGTCTCAAATGGGGAACTATACACAAATGGTGTGTAGTAGGTACGAGGAGGGGTGTATGTGACATTTTTCTGTGTCCGGTGATCTGGTGGATACCAGAACATCGGATTGAATATCGTGAGAGTTGACGTCTATGGTGATAGCATCGAGCGGGAGGCGACTTTGAAATTGTGGGTCGGATCTTTGAAGATGATGTATTATATAGATGCGAGGCGAAGACACATAGTGGAGACTGCTTAAGTACAACTAATTGTGATGGGGGGGGTTTCAGGGAGGGAGGTGACGATCAGTGCGCGAGAGCGGCCGACAAAACATGGATGGGACTTGGGTCCTACTTGCGACGCATATGTCTTTCACAGAGAGGTGTGTGATGATATTTCTTGTCACGGGATCTAATATCTGGATTGTTGGCGGGTCTAAGTCTGTGACAAATGTAGGGGAGAGGGCTGCGTCTGGATGCGCATTGTTCTGTTATTCACGATATATCGAGTACATACACAGCTGCCGAGAACTACGAGAGACACTCACACATTTGACACAAACAGTGGGACATAACATCTACGCGCGAGAAAATTATTTTCACCAGGCACACAAGGGGAAGAGTCTGTCTCATATCTGACATCATATAGTGTATTAATGAACATGTGAGTTTACCGCGTTCACACGATCTATCTTCAGAGGAACAAACGTGATGAAAGGCCGAACTGAATTAGTGTATCTTGCGGGTTAGGCCATTTCAAGTGACAGCTATATGTTTATGAGAACGACAGATGTGAGTTCAGTGTTTAACGATAGTGTGATTCTGCATCGGAGTTCTATCTTGACCCACGTCGACGAAACATCTTATCCAAGGTCTGACCACTGCATTCTACATTAGCAGGTTTGACACAGCGCTTGTATGATGTAAGTATACAGTCTTATTGAGGGCGCGCGGGACTAAGTTAGTGAGACAAAGAGCGCTGGGCCGAGCTACTCATATTGTGTGGTGCGAGTATGGCGGCTCAGAATTAGCACAGGGAACAGACATCTATAGAGAGACACAGTATTAGTCTCGGCGATCTTCTTATTCATGCTTTCGGCTGTAGTAATCTACGATAGAGAACGCAGATAGACACACATATCTACACTCTAGCAGATCGTCTTATACTGCGATCATATATGCGCTTTATAACTGCAATAGTTTGAGCGATACACAGCGATTCCCATGATCGACGCTGGCGAGTGACTTGTGTGAGATCCACAACTTCAGTCTGGGGATCTTTTTCTTGTGGAGTTCTATTTACTGTTTGAGGTAGCGGACTTCGAGATTTTAAAGATCCGTACTGGTACATCTCATGACACTTATTCATGTTAACGAGAACACACGATTCACAGATTGGAGGATAAATCACCACATTCTTACCTGGCGACTTAACTTCATAGAGTATACAAGTTGCAGGGGTCTTCTACTTGCGCA
Organism: Himalopsyche anomala; assembly: GCA_031772345.1. Classification (NCBI taxonomy): domain Eukaryota; kingdom Metazoa; phylum Arthropoda; class Insecta; order Trichoptera; family Rhyacophilidae; genus Himalopsyche; species Himalopsyche anomala. The sequence goes on from CM062829.1 coordinate 20,360,071, forward strand.
CTATCTCTATGCAAGGGAGCGTTTGTAATTATCAATTATCACAACTTAAGAAATTGAGCGTGATCAATGGTATTCTTTACAGCAGCGTACACTACGTTTCTTTTATGTAAATAGATAAGACTTCCGTATTTGTATACCAATTATGATACACTCATAGAGAGACAATGTACTTCTCTCTGAAGTATGAGCATAAACTGTCTATCAACCATAGTATATAACATACAATAAATGTACATAGTTTAATTATTCAATGAGTACTATACATTAGCAACTGTCTTGAAGACGTAAGTATTCAAAATCTTAATCAGAACTATCAAAAGTAGAAATATATGATAACGTTGGCTCAACGATCAGTCTGATCTCCGTACCATATTGTATCTGATCATTTTAACAATCCATCTTGGATTCTTACAGTACGCATCAAAATACAGTCAAGATTCGATTCTAATGCATCAAGCTATCACGATTTGTGATGCAATGATATCATTCACACCCAATCGTGGATATATTACTCTCGTATGATCACATTCACTGCACGGTGAGTGGTGTCTCCAGATATTATGCTCACACTTCTTAGACAACATAAGAGACGATATACAACGTATCTGATGTCCATCAGTTATAAGCGTCAGCTCTACCCTCGCTAGTTCGATATATCGAGCGATCTCTTCACATTCTACAGCATTATCTAGAGATTCACATGGATATAATATAGCATAAATTGTCAATATGACATATCACATCTGAGATCATACACAGGGCATACACGTACTTGGTCCAGTGACAGCAAGACATGAATGGTACTATCATTACAACATTTCATCGCGTTTACATATAGAATCACGTATAGATTGAAATAATTCACGTTCCCAGCATAAATTATCTGGGCGTATCTCTGAGTCAATTTATCACATTAGTTTGAGTACTAGTACGAGAGAGAGAGAGTATTCATGCAGAAGCGAGAGGGGATAGATGTTATTGAGTGATCCACGTTTGAAATATTACATAAGGTTACTCACGACACATATGCACTCAGCATTATTGTAAAGAGACTGTAGTAGGTACGTCTCAGTATAGCCGTGGAACTATATTCTAGTACAGACTCACTTATTCACGCGTATTGTACTAGCTAGGTTTGAGTCTTAAACCTAAGAGAAGTACAATTGTAATTTTGTATAGCAAATCTACTGCATACACTACCATAACTTAAATCAGCACGAGTACTAAGTATTCAATCTGACGTTTATCTGTAACAAAGTATTATGCGTATACTACTGAATAAATAAGTATCAAATTAAATTACGTATGATTAACTAGATCTATAACAGATCTCTCATTAATAGAAGTAAGTTACGAGTATCATATATACGTGTTTAGGTATAGTGATGATAGTTAGATAGAGAATTTGAATTAAAATAGAGATGAGACCAGAATAAAACTCTAGTGTTCCTAGTCAATGAAATTCATTATATTCTCTCTGCACGTGGTATATAATATACAGTAAGGAGTAGCGAAACTAAAACGATATCAAGACAACTGACTAACACACAAGCTATCTTTGGAGTTAACAATTGTTAACTGCGTACTGCGCATTGAGAACTAGAAACAGTCACAAGGGCAAAGATGGCATGACAGTCAACTAACTCGAAAACAACCAAGTTAAATTTATAATTTTGAGAGAAGTAGATTGTCATCGCATATAGATATATAACAGTCAAGACATGACATCTGTTAATTACAAAACACATTCGCCTAACGAAAAAAGTGAACATGCGATATAATCGATCCACAGCATGACAAATAAAACCTGTCATCAACGAGCTCTGCATTGATCAAACACTAAGACATAAAATTAACACCGAACTACATATTTCACAATCTGCACTCATAGTCTAACTATCAATCTTCAATCCCCAGAACTACAGTATCAAACATCAATCATCCCAGAATAGCTACTAGATCTATCAGTCGTCTACCCACAGACACATGCTTCAATATTCCATCTGTATACAAGGTGACCTTGCGTTAGTAAAAAACTATCACAGCGCAGACGAGCAAATCATCTAGCGCATCATGCACTAGATTAAAGTTAACATCCGGTAACATCAGTCTTACTGTGTACACATCAATACATCAGCACACATTAAAATACTACTATTAAAATAAATACTTGCAGCACAGTCAACTCTCTCTAAACATCACAACGTGTCCAACAACTATGCAATATATGCCCTCAGATTAATAGTTGCTCTACATTTACGTATCAATTAATCACATAACACCCTTGTTGTCACACAGACTCACAACACAAATAAAACACAATCTATGACTCAACATCAAAGTTTCATCAGTCGGAATGAACTACTATTCGATAGAGAAATAGCAATTCTGCACAGCTAACGTGTGCAACACCATGCAGACATGCGCAACTTGGGGGGGGGGGGGCGGGTATAGATTATCACGAGGCACTTAAGAGAGATTCTGCACCTAGCGAGGTAATTCATCAAAAATAAACAACGTGAGGCATATACTTTGTGGATAAAAATGAACATTACGATCTATGAGATCATATGAGTGATTTATTAAACTAATCGATCGAGAATTCAACAATTCTATCGTAAGGTGAAAATGTACAAATCAACACACAGGTCGTTAAAGACTACATAAAATTAATATCATATCATCGAGACTAGTAATCAGTCTACGCCAATAGAAGCGAACGAATATAACATCGACTAATTCGAGTAGATAAATTTGCTTAGATGTTTCAAGGAGGATAATAAGTATCAGAAATTTGTAATATTGATAGTAATACTTACATAATACAAATGACTATGATACATCTTATCGCTGCATACCAATAAACACATAATGAAACTAAACTATAGACACGCAGATGACAGACATTAAAAATTCACAGACTATTTACGGTCAGCAGAAAAATATTAAACTGAACAACTATATTATATCTCTACGTAGGCACTATTAGAGACTTGAGGGACTAAATTATTTAGAGATTACAGGTTCAACTTTTCTCATATCTCAAAAATCATTTGAACATTATTATAATTCTGACTGATATGTCAGTCTATGAATCTTATTCTCTAAATCATATAACATTCTACATGCAGATAGCGTCATCAATTCTATATATTAACATGACTAACTAGTCTCTAACAAATACGAACGTACATAATAACAAGGAAATTCTCTATTTACAAACATATTCATCACATTCGACTTATTAATCGACATCTATAAGCGAGAGATTGTCCATAGAGACTTACAGAATACAGTGACATATATTGAGATGACCAGTGACAGACAGTGTAGTGAGCGATACTTACAGAGATCTGTTACACGCGTAAAGCAAAGCTCAGCTAATAATGTACATCATGACAAGATATACTAGTTACAATCAACATCATATAATATTGACACCGATGACATAGTGAACTTCATAGACTACGTACCGAGATACGACGAAACCCTAGAATGTCGATCTTATTCACACATCGAACCTAGGACTGTAGTTCTGAGCGCAACAGAAGAACAAGTATTGCTGTCTTTGGTCGAACTGAATTGTGTAAATAAGTTGTGTCTAGACTGACGCATGATACTTAAATACCAAAACACAGTAGATTTCATACTAGCGAAATTGACAACAGACTTGACGTCTGTGCACCTTCAATCCTAGTATATTTGCGCCACGTAGATAGTTCTACTATATTCTTGAGCGAACGAAGTGCGCGCCAATATATTCAACATCTCCTGGCGCGAACCGGTCGGGATATATTGAAATAATAAATGACACATACGACAGAAGCTGAGCCTTTACAACAGAAAAAGTAACACAGAGCAGTCACTATGTTGCTGAGTCATTCCTGCTCAAAATCGCCGGATAGTATTATTGCACACGATGACACACAAGACGATCGACAAGTCGATCTGACATCTATTACCTTCCGATACACATCAATATATATCCTGGCCATTAAGTGGAAACCAAGGCAAAAAAGGACAAAATTCCTACCCCATCGGCGATAATAGACTTTCAAAACACAACCAACTTAGAGAGATGATAATTAACACGAACAACATCACACATAGCTCATAAACACAATATCACAGCAATTCTAGCTTCTCACAAGCAAAAATGATGTGAATGACAGAAGACAGTCCCCAATAGCAGAATACATGGTCTCATAATATTACATTCTAAAGCTTACAAAACAGCCTGCTATGCCAAAGATGTAAAAACAAGAGACGTAACCTCAACAGTTCATATAACTAATTTCATAGACACAAGACATTACAGATAAAATTCGAAAATCACAATAGGTTACATTCTAGACAATCACAGCCATACAATCGATATTAATAACATCCACACATACCTTAAATACAAATTACACATCCACAAATACCCTCCGCCAGTATAATAGAGCGTCAACCTACATATTCGTGATACAATTACCCATATTTTCCACAGAATAAGAATGCTAGACTCCTTAGATTACATAGACAACATAACACCACATACGCATGCCCCCAACGCACTCTCACGCTCTCCCCAGATAACATCATTGTTGCTGCCTCTCTCAACTCGTTGAAGACATCTTGTATCTTTGCAAATATACTCCTCATTAGAAAATCCTCATATATATCCACCCAGATCTAGATCTAGAGTAAGTCAAACGAGTCTACGCACATCAATCCGAGCTGGAGATTGAGTGGCAGAGGGGGCGTGGGAGAGCGAGAGCGAAGAGTATATAGCATCTGAAGGCTGAGAGATTAGAGAGTGTAGTGGACTTCTCACACACATGCAACATATTACCTAAACTCACTGTTGGGTCTATTTTATTGACGTCTTCCACATATATACACAATTATTGAGTATCCTGCGAATCGAGTCTTACTCACGAGAGAGAACATCTTACAACTTCAAAAATTCGCCAACTGACGTCGGATATTGTAAGTGAATATAGATAGACTCTGGTATTACTAATCAGCATAGAAAATAAGTTATCAATAATGTAGATTTAAATTGTCAATTGTGCGAGAGTGTAATATTTGAGATAGTACTGTCAATAATTATGAGTTTCAATTGTAATTACGTAACATTACTACTAGATTGCCGATACAAACCCGATCTGAGATGCGTAAAGTGTCAAGACATAAACCTACTACTCAATACTAACTCAGTCAAGAATTTTATATACAGTCCCCTACACACGAGCGTCTCTTATTGATCTTGCCAAGACGTCTCAGAAACTAGTATCTACTGCGGCTATAACTATATGATCGCAATAACACTAATTACGTTACAGAGAATGGAAAATCAATTCTCAGTGCATGCGTATCCTGATTGCAAATCATGGATAGATCATATCTCTTAGCAAATCGAATTGCAATTGTAAGAGTAAAACTCCAAATAGATGACTAGAGCATCTAAGCGCAAAACAATATGAACTCATCCAACACGTCTATTCTGTAACTTCTAGAATGGCAGATTAAGCTATATAAGATATATGAACCACACTGAAACATATAGCATACACTGCTTGCTGACCAGATTATCTCTGCTTGACCAGTTCATCAAGATAGAAAGACATTGATTAACTTAGAATCTTCTCATATTCTGCATTAAAATCCTCTACCTGGAATTAAAACTGGTCAATAATCTGAACCAGATCATTGGTGATCTCAAAAATATCTGCCTACTACTCTAGAATATAACAGAACGATACACGTTTGCATATTATACATACATTGCCTCGACAGTCACTGCGAGTGACACAGCAACATGTCTAGAGCTGAAGCAATTTCTATTCTCACGCGGTATTCCAAACAAATGCAGATCATTAGCGACACACACGCGCTAAGACTTCTCTTCACACAACAGCCATGTCAGTACTTCGTAAACCACGCTTATGAACTAATATGAAATGAGATTCCAATACATGCATACACATCAGAAAATTTATTCTTCTATTCTAAGAGCTATCTCGAAATAGACTACGTTCAATTATTGACTTGACACATTAGTATGATTGATATTGAATGCACTGGTTAATGAGACAACTTATCCAAGCACACGTCTACATTATTTACATAACATGTTTAACACAATAATTGCTAGATTTGAGTGAACACACAACATATAATGAAAACAATCAGCATACATCACTTGCATGAATACCATTCAGCTTGCACACCATACAATATAACCGTTATTCTATCTCTGTACCGTTAGTCTACTCTCTCATACACAAGACTTAGTAGCTTGTTATCATCACCGATCCGAAATAAACATCAAACAACAACCTTTTGTCATTTGTGGCGTGATTAGGGGTGGATTCTCAACTTAATAAACATCTCCAGAATCGATTCTTCATATAACCATACTTACTAAAAACTTCATAATTTCACAATATCATTAGATAATATAGAGATAGCGGCAGCGCACCAAATGCGACGTCTCTAAATTATGGCTCATGCGAGGATGGGGAGGCGGGGGATATGGAAGTAAAGTATGATAGGATAATAGATTCACGGGGGTGGGGTAGTGTGGCGTATAGGGACGGGAAACGAGGGGATGAGTGGCGTGGTTGGGGCGGGGCGGGTGGATAACGGGAAGGGGGGGGGGCGGGTTGGTGGGTGTTGTGGTGACGTGACAATTTAATAATTACGACAACGGGGATGGGGTGCTCAGGCACATGTGTGGGGGCAGGGCTGTCTTGGGCACTGGGATCGTGTAGTCTAGTCTATCCATTAAATTCTTCAGATGGCAGGCGTGGGTATTGATGGTAGAGTAGAGGTGGGGCATATTATATCGTTTCGGTGTAACCTATAGACAGTGACATTATTCATTTTGAATTAGGTAGGTGTTGAGACGATACTCTCGCGTAGGCTCTAGAAAATACATTAGACATTGTTCTATGGACAGTCCGCGCTGCGGCAGCACTATAGGGTGTAAGGACATGAGCCTTTCTTCGTAAATCTGCAGATTACTATTGTAATCATTGCGTTTAGACAGTGGGGCACAGGCTCGGAGTTGGGTTTGAGTGTGAAGGGTACCGTTTGCTCGCAGGAGGATGTAGAGAGGTGGCCATGGGGGATAGGGGGGGGGGCAGGCGTGGTGGGTGCCGGCATAGGTGATAGGGTGAGAGGATAAAGTGCTGGACGTGTGAGGGTCTTAGGATATATACTAGGATGGCAGCGGAGGTGCGAACAGCTGGATACTATCACCGGAGTGATGTCACATCTACTTTGCAACAGGTAGGGGGCGTACTGAGGCAACTAAATTACGATATTTGATCATTAATTGGGTTGAACACACTTCATAGAGTGAGTTTGCACATTTAGGTATGTAGCGATATATAAATGAGGGGGGATTGTTACAGCGCGAACTTTTGTTACGCATCAAATGCATTCGGTGACTCATATGTGCTGATCACTACGTGACAGTAGTGGTGCTTACGATGGATTGAGAGCTTATTTTATAGGACGGCCGCGTCTTGTCCAAAATGGTACATTGTATCTGTTGAGAGAGGAGAGTTTATCTCTTCACTAACTTCTTAGCGAACATCAGGATATCCATGACATGGGAGATACTGGACAATCCCGTGTTCGCTTGCTGATATGTTCCCAGCAACAAAAACCTATTTTATACATGTATCTCTTATATTCTCTCTCTCTCTCTGTATGTATGACAGACTTTTCGTAGATCTGTCACTTAGAGCTCACGGAGCTTGCTACAATACGATTTCATAGGGCGGGATTCTATCGTGAGTATTGGAGGGTGTTAATTAAGGTAATACCGTGCGCAGCAGGATTGAGGTCGATGTCACAAGATTATAACAAGATGTCTTGTTTACTAGATTGAGTAAGACAATTCGAGGAGATTCGACTCAAGGTTCCACACGAAATAGACGAATTCACACATGTATAGTACAACAATGATATGAGTATTCCAGCGCTAGACAACATGGTAAGAGAGTATTCATCTCTAATTTTTCTCAGTAAGCGAAAGAATAGGCATCATCTTTGCAGAGTCTAGTTCGACGAAATCACGCATTGATCACAACTAGAAGAATAAATCTTTCTCATTCACTCTCGTAAATTATATCTCGAAGAGACTCACGAGCGACTGATGTCTAACTAGATATATCTCATTTCTGATCATAAAGAATTCCTCTAGTCTCATGCAGCTGATTAGTTACCGCAAAATCAAACGTCATATGAACTTCATCTTCGATGCATCATAATTATAACACGAACACTCACGCACGAGCGAGTGTTTCTTATCTTACGTACATAAAATAGACCGCCGTTAAGGCATCGCACATTTAAATATAACTACTTCCGGACAACAGTATACTTACTCGCATATACGGATCAACTTTGACATCAATGTACACTATCTAGTTATCCACATATAGATTCTGCGACTTTGATGCTACACTATTATACCTAGGAGACAAACTAAGTCATTGTACATCATTCAAGACAAGATCATTACAGCAAAGTCAACTATTCTTTAAAGTACACCATATTACTTGACCGGTTAGTGAATATTCGTTATCAGAATTTGATACAGATACACACTTGACGCAAAGTAGCTACGTTGAAAATTCGAGAAACTATACAATACAAATTAAATGCTAGTGACTGCGTGAACTCAGAGTTATTATCAGATTGGCTTTCCTCTTCTACAACAGACTAACAAATTTACTGATGTACAAATTTATGAATTTCTCTGAGTACCAATCCACTCTTCTGTGTCTTATCTTAATATCCTACAAATATAGGTCTAATATGGACTATGAGTCTACAAGGGGGGGGATTTGATATATAATCATTGTGTGGGGGGATAAAAGGATGAGGTATTAGGGGGGGGAGAGGGTTCAACTCTCGTCTGATGTCCACTGTATTATGAAACACAATTAAGATGTTTTCTAAATTGTTTTTTATTTCAATAAATTAATATTGTACTGGGTTAGCTATTTTAGCAAATTCATTCGATAAGAAACATCTCAAATTATAGCAGACTTATGAACGTTTTTAGTCAAATAATTCAAGTAAGACAAAAAACTTAAGAATTATCACATTTTCTTTAATCGCGTTGTCATTCGTAGTGTTCTATGACATTTATGATACCGATGGTATGAGGAGCTTGGGATCAAACACGTCCAAATTCAGCATTGAGAAAAAATGAGAAATCACTTTAATATTGGAATACTCCTTAAACGTAACAGAATTTATTTTTAACGTCGTTAAAACCTTGTAGTTTCCATGCAGTTGAAGATAAAAATATAAAGTTTTTATAAGAAAAGTGTGTTTTTTTTCTCTTCAGGAAAATCTGAATCTGGTAATTTTTGAACCTATGCTCCTCATATACTTCTCGATAACCGATTTTTTGTATTTTATAAAGAAAGAATATTTGGAATTATTTCGATAACAGAAAATCAAACTCATTGCGCTTTTCCACAATTTTCTATTCACTAATAAGTTATATATGTAGACAAGGATTTATATAATATTACATAATGTATACGTCGACTACATGTAGTTCTCAAACTTATCTCATAATACACAGAAGTTTAAGCTTCACTTACAAGATGTGGGATGATAATGTCAAACGTATTTCCGGTTCAACGCGCACTCAACATCCCGGATTCAAAGATACTATAAATTTGCGCGGCAATAATGCACATGTACTTTCGGTAGAGTATTGAATGAAGAGTCGTTAAATATATTATAATATAGTGTTTTTCATCAGCAAAAAATCGATACTGAAAGATTAAAACGAATCAAAGTTGCGTAGTTGACAAAAAAGTTAATACAAAATATCGCAGAATAATGACGTCAATATTTGTATAATATCGAACTAGCACCATCTATTTGAAAATTAAATAACTGAAAAATATATCTCACAAAAAGACCGAAACAGCAGTTCATTTTGTTGAGAGTTCAAATACTATTATAGTACGTTTTAAAAGCATTTAGATATTTTAAAAATATAAAGTAAGTTATTTCATAGATAATTATTTGTAATATTACTCTTGCATCTGGTTGTAGAGTAACACACACTGCTTGAAACATATTATATCTTCCTATGTTCGGGTAAATATGATTTTTCAAAAGTGCATTATCGGTACCTTATATATTGTATATCTCATATAAAATGCTTCCTTTGCTATTCAAATTCGTAAGCAAATTTAAATCTATGGATTTCTTGTTATATTGAGTATTAATTAAGTCTAGTCGACACAGTGGAAAAAATATTTTTCATAGACAATTCGTTAGAAGCAAAGTAAACTTTAAATTCTCTTCGCCAAATTATTTTGATATTTTAAGAGTCCTTGTGGATATGGCAATGAATAGAAATTTATTGGCATAGGTTACATGGATTAATTTTTTATGCTAGTCAGCCAGATGAAGGATAATTGCTCATATTCGCATATGTGAGATGAAATAATCAGTCTGGAATTTCAACAATTAATTGAGTCGCACATTATCCGCAGTGAAGTTGTTCCTCATCTATTAGGCGATGTTACATAAATGTTATTTAGTATTTTAGAGCCATTGGGACGTGTGCTGCTGTCAAGCTGAGATTTTTTAAAAATTAAGACTTCTTATTACTCTAGTTCACGATAAAAACCCTCTCATGAAATAAGATAATACCTATGCTCATATAATATGCGAATAGCTTAGAATTATAGCACAAATTTTACAAAAAATCGAGTTATGAGAAAATCGCAAAAAAACAATGGCAGTGGTTTTAACATCGTAATTATTATAGCACAACTATTGTTTGATAACTGCATCGAATTATTTAGATTCATTTGGCATACTTAACAGAAATATGTCAAAAATGCAAAATGTTAGTTTTTATTCTTGGCGCTTTAGTGTGTAGCAACAAATATTTATTTTCAATCGATTTACATGCAAAACAATAAATGTCTATAGATAAAAATTCAAACACATGACAAACCTTGGAGTGGTAGCAACTGGGTCTCGCAGGTCGGCACCGTATCGAAACGTAATATGATTAGTCAGGTATGAAGCTATGTCATGCAGGAAATAGATTGTTAAAAAAAGATTTTTAATGAAATACTAATTCAACTTTTAAGTTTTAAGATGCCCTTTTCAAGTGTAATAACATATATATATATTTAATTTAATTTCATATTGATAATTTCATATATTTTTATTCATAATATATTGCTAAATCGTCATATGTCGTTCTGTCGAATGACTCATTTGATCAGGTCCGAAGAATACTTATGCGAAATTTCACAGTGATTATGATCATTTAGGAATGTTTTTAATAAGATAATTAGTTGGATACATATCACTTGCAAATTTTGTCGACATCGAGATATATGATAAAAAAACAGGAATATCCAGGAAAGTTCCCATAAATTGCTGTTTTTAAACAACTTGTTCATTGATTTATTTGATTTTAAATAATCAATATTGACTATCAGTAAGTTAATTACTCAATAACTTGTCTGTTATATATATCGCTTACCTGAGTTCGTGTTCAGTTGACTTCTTCTTTAGGTACTTTGCTGTTGCGTTTGCAAGACATTTGCAAGATCAGATAGAAGAAAAATTCAAGATTCCGTCCACGAATATTTGAGTAATGACGATATTAAACAATTGTTAATTCAACGGATTTATTTGTTGTAAAAAAATACAAGATTCGACAAATTTAATGAGAATGTTTAATGTATTAACCATTCCTTTTGTTATATTTCTCTAAAATCCGTATATTTAAACATCATGTCGTCCATTATTATCTTTTTAGAATTTTAATCTAGAAATCATCTCTACCAGAGTAAAATGATCGATACATTGATGATGATATTGTAAGTACATATAATGTAAACAACAAACAATACAATGACGTACAACTAAGGTTCTCCCACTTATAAGGAGTATCCTAATTTTAAGATTCTCGTTTACTTATTTTAAATATACCTTTGGAGGATCTTGAATTTTTCTAGGCTTCTTGGTGAGTATATTTTTTTCAAGCACCATTTAAACTTATATAAAATAAGTATATACAACATGGAAGGATGCAAATTATAAAAGGAAATAAATAATTACAAAACGAGGAGAGAAAAAAAACAAGAGTTAAAAAATAAAAACAAAAATATATTTCGAATAAATTTACTTTCATTCAGTTATAATATGGTAATGGTAACTTGTGCGTAAAAATAAAAATAAAAAATAAGAAAATAATACATTTACAAAATTCATAAGCGTGAAAGAAAATGCATCGTTAAGACATACATTCAAAATAATAATAATAATAAAAAAACACCTCCATGCATTTAATGCAGCAGTTTAAAACGAAAATACATACAACTAAATGTCTCAAATCAGTCAATCAGGAAAAGTTATATGGAACTAATTCAGTATTGACATATGAGTATTTATTATTGAGGATTATCGCTTGTAAAGAAAATTATAATTATGAGTATATTCTTATAACCTCTTTTTAGTAGAGCTGTGAACGGTGTTTGCGTTAAGATAAAATCATTACATGCTCCATAAATTAAGAGAAAATTTTGTATATTTATAATATATATCACGAGACTTTAACCGAAAATTTCTCATACACTTAAGTCATAATATTCAAGAAATTTCTCAGTTCTTTGAAAGCAAGGAAAAGCATGTTCCTATTGTAATTAATAAAAAAATCTGGCTTAAGACATTTAGCTGTAACAATCAAAACAATCAAAACGTAAATAATGAATAAATGTATTAAGTACTTTTCTTTTTATCAAATAAATTGATACTCAAAAAAATCATGCCCTAACAATTAATATTTTTTTCAATACATTAAAAAGTATAGTCATAAATTTATTAAAAAGGTGCAATGCATGATTTCATCTTAAGTATTTTTTGCACATTTAAATATTATAAGTGAACAAACAACATTATATTCTGAAATAAAAAATGTACATCTAAACAAAATAAATCTTTACACGTAGCAATCATGCAATTACAAAACTTTATTAAATATTATTTCATTATTAATTTGCATTTATTTTCATGTGTATCTTGGCTGCACTATTGAGGAATAGCACATTTTTTTTTTTTAAAAAGCAGTCAAATATGATTTTCAATAAAAATCAGTTTCACCTCACCAAGTTATGCAAATTGTTTTTAGTGTATCAAAAATATTTCATAAAATATTAAACAAAGTTTATGATTTACGTGCATTGGGTATTTAACAAAGTTAAGTTAAATATCGAAATCATTAAACTAATTCAAACAATGTAGAAAATATTTACAATAAAAAAATCTATGAAATAAAGTATAATAATTATGCACTTAAAACTAATTAATACCGGGAATTCAATTAATTTCAACCATTAACGTTAAATTTACTATACACTATACATAGATAACAAAATCGTAAAACTATTTATTATTTTCTAACCCAAAATACCTATACCTTCAGTGTGATAAAAATAAAAAAAGGTTTAAATAAACTGTGCTTAGAAATGTGTTTTATTAAAGTATTGTATAGAATATTTTAATTTATTATAAGGATATCTATTCAAGACTTCAGGTGGGACTATAACGATTCGGCTTTTGTATTCAGATTTCTTCCATCTGAAAAGTTATTTTTATATTGCTGGAATGTTGGTAGAGGAATTTTAAGCTATTAATATTACGTTATAATTATGGCAACATTAATATATATATATATATATTGAATGGGCTGTTAAGACTAGAAGAAAATAGATTTTTTTAAATTATACTATTCCTAAAATTTGATTTTTTTGCATAATTTAAGAGATTAACACAGTTGTAGGAAACGATTTGATCGTCGTTTCCCGAATCTTTAAAATAATGTTGAAAAAAAACCACGTATTATTTGCAATGATAATTTATACAAGCTTCTATTATTCTGATTGATTTATATATATACATTTATATGTATAACAAAAAAAAAACAATTTACCTGGCTACGATTTTTTAATAAACACTATTCAGAAGTATTTTATTTTTAAAATTATTACGTAATAATCGTAAAGGAACATTTTCGTATAAAACACAGAAAAAAACAAATTAAAATTTTGAATAATAACTTACGTATTGAATGGCGAATTAATCTCACTATAATGAACGAAGAATCACTAGATACTTTACTTCGAAAAAATGGTTTTATTCAAAGATGTTCGTACTTTTGACAATTTTCAATCAATTGCGATACATAATAGATAGCAAAGACTGATCAAAATATTTTATCGGATGAATTGAAACATTTATTCATACAGAAGTAAAAAAAAAAGATATGACCGACCGATGTATTGAACAAATGATAGCCACAGCAAACAATTGATCGAAAAGCAGATTATGTTATAATTACTGATCAAAACTTTTCCGAGACGTTATTCGCGTGTTTGTCAGGACACTACTAAAAACCACGCCTCGTCTACCAATTAGCATTAGAGCAACAATTTAATATTTATACCAAAATCAACATCTGCTCTCTTACGCATCTAATCCAAAGTCACTATGAGAAAAGGACAATTCACGAGAGGTTGATGCTAACTCAACTACAATTAAACAATTTCATATTTTATCAAATTTGAAGTGCGTCTTATCATCGATGCTGGAGATCAAAAACATTGTTATACTCAATGCTGTGGAGTCGGAGTCGATCAAAATACAAGGAGTTATGAATTTTAGTTTATATTCTAAAAAAAATAATACAAACTTTAAGTAATTTTTAGCCGGAATCGAAGTCGGGCCATATGAAAATACCGGATTCGAAATCGTGGTAGACTCTACGACCTTGCTTATAAAAAAATATCAAGTTTACAAAAAAATATAATTACATTGCCAAAGGCACATAACGTGTTGGTTAGGTAAACAAAAGAATAATTTGTTGTTAAATTTTCAGTCTTTCGAGTAATAAGCTCTGTAAATGTAAATACAGAAGGTACGACTTTTTACTTCCGTTAGGAATATAAATTTATTTTACAATTTTTTTTTAATTTATTTAGAGAAATACTGATATGTAATACTTGTTGCTTAGGATTCACGTTGTACATTTAGTATTATATTGGTACAGAGAATATTGCCAGAGTTCTCTATCGAAAACTTCAAGTTCATTATTCAACTTTCACCGTGGTTTTATAAAGAATAAATAATTACGTCCATTAGCGTACCGATTATTGCTGGTAAAAAAATATTAGCAATTATCTCATATTTTCACTTAATGTTATGGTGAAAAGTGTTTAATCTGTACCAAACCATAAAATTTAGACAAGTGAATTCCTATTCTGTACAACTTGCTCAAACCGCGACAATTAAAGAAATTTTACATGTGTACAATATACAATATGTGGAGCAATAAAATAAAGGGTTCATTAAAGAAATTAAATTCATTCAACAAAATGCCAAAGCCTTTAAAATAGATAGGTGAAGAAGAGTCGCCAAATTGAAAAGGAAGGCAGATGCCATACATCTTCTTCGTCCGGAAAAGACGTCATTAGCAAGAACACGAAGACCGCTCACTCCAATCAATTACTAACCTGACTAAGGGGCCTGATCCTCTCATGTATGCTCATTTCCGCCTGCTTTGCCGACGGAGGCGGATGGTCAGGCGTAGGCGGTTGATTGTAGTGCGTCGGGGACAGTGGAGTGGCTACTCCAGACCCCCCACTAACCCCACCGTCATCTCCATCGTAATCGTCGTCGAGCAAACTCTCCAACGATGACCTTTCGGCTTTGCTATTCGGCCTGAAGTCATTCCGTCTTAATTTTCTTCTAGGGTTCTGCTCCTTGATCACGATGTTCTCGTACATGGTGGAGATGGCGACCGGTTGGTCTCTTCTACCAGCTGCCAGCAGAGCAAGAGACGGCCTCGGCTGGGGCACCGGCCTTGTTCTGGGGGATGCCTTTACTTCGACGTACTGCTCGACGGAGCGGCCGTGCCGGAGGGATGAGTACTTTTGGCTGGTGACCTGGGTACGTTGGGAAAAAAGCGGTTTAAGCAGGAATACAACATCGACACAACAAAAATTATATTGATTACAAAGACTATAGGAAGAAAGCAGAAGCAGTAAAGAATAATGCTCGTATTATTTATGGTTCAATAGTTAGTCGCCTTTGCTATTGTGTACGTACACGTTTCCCCTAACTGGTCATAAAATCCTTAACGAAATAAAGTCCTGTGGTGCTTTATTTCAATACTTACATACCATGTTAAAAACACTAAAATATTCAGTTTTTTGAGCCATTATAATCTCGATATTTATCTATGCTCGAAGGCTATTTCTTGTCAACAATATAAAAACGCATTTACTACGAGGATGAATCGATGATTCTCAGTTTGCTCACGTTCATTGATTGCCGCGTAAAGGGCGCTTAAGTGGGTTCGTTAACCTGGTCAGGTCATTCGGAAATCTCTGATAAAAGCGTGTAGCGGTAGGTTCGACCTCACGCAGGACCACTTGGTCATGTTGATTTAATCTCATTAACGCTTTTATATATTTTTAATAAGGCACCACATTGATAAGCCGGCAAATAATTTAACATACTTACTCAGAGGACTAATTTTAGAAATTTCAAAAAAGATCCAAGACAAAATTTTATAAACAGATAAACTAAAATACAACCAATAACTATTTTTTGTAATATTGTATAAATTACCTGAGGGTCATCAAGGTCGTCTTGACTTCTAGTCTGAGCTGTTCTTGTGAGGTATGAGGAAATGTGAGGTCCTGTGCCAGCCTCACCACATCCTCCGCACCCGCCGCACGCACCACCTACGCCACTGGCGGGCAACAGGTGGGTTGGTGAAACGCTAAGGTTACGACGGGGAGGTTTCTTTGGGGGCGTTGGCTAGAAAAAGGGAATATCAAATAAATACACAACGAAGATTAAGTAAATTTTCCTGACATTAAATTTGATTGTTGATTGACACAGTGATATTGATTGTCGCCAATCGGTTCAATTTTGTTAAGAGAAATATTTGCAAAAATAATGACCAAATAATATTACCGAAGTGTACATGTATACATGATTTGATTTTATACACAAGCTATAAGGACAATCGCCGATTAGAAATGAAAAGAAAGAAAAATATCACTCATTAAGATTTATCAGGCAATACATACTACGTAAAAAGTCGTGAAATATTTTACTTATTTATTAATAATTTTGATTTCTATAAAATAACCCCGATACTATTTGTTAGCCATTAAATAAGCTAATAAGCTGCAATGCCAAATAACACATTCATATTTTTATTAACTTATGTTTGTAAAAAGACTCATAAGTTAGGTTGCATAAATTATTATTGAATATTGAAAAATAATCTTCGATAGTTTCGTATTATAATGATTATAAATACATTAGAAGATAAAAATTAACATTTTTTAAATTACGAAAATGTATCTATCAAAATTAAGACATGTGCCCTGGGTCATACGCAAGCCATTTTGGGTCTCGCGTTTCTGGTTTGGCAAATGAAAGCGCCATTGTCTGCATCTTGCTGTACTTAAATACACAAAATACCAACGCATATTTCAATATTGCTATTTCTAAAGCAATATCTATATCAAAATGATATCGATAGTTTCAAAAGCCGATAATGTACTTTATCTGTACTGCAAGCTTGTATAGAGTGAAAGAGTCATAATAGAAGGCAATAAAACTATATATTTCGCAACTATGTATATCTTAATATGTGTACCAGTGTACAATTCAAAAGTAAAATAAAATAAAGATTTTTTCATAGATTGATTTTTAAGTCACGACCTTTAACTAAGTTAGTCAGTACAATTTGAAAATTATACTTGCATTTTTTTCCAGTTTATTTGATACTGTTACTTTGGCATAAAAGAGTACGAAACACAAATAAAAAGAAACTTGAAAATAAATATAATAGCAACTAATTAAAAAATATGAGCTATTTTCAAAACATACAAAAGAATATATTTGCGAATAAGAGTTTTTTTGTGAATATGTTTCTCATTAACTTCTACAGTATTGTTTTTATTTTCTCTTCATAAGTATGAAAGAAAAAGACAGTCACGAATTTCGCTGGCGACTTTGAACTTGGCTTATTTTCCGCCACCGACAGACCGTAGAGAACCAAAATAGATAAATGGTGACGAAGGCACACGTGCGAAATGCGTGCAATTTTCTGAACCACTGTGTATATTTTTTTAAATCCCTAGCACAGTACAACACATATGTATTTGAAAACTCAAAGTTTCAATTCTATAAACCATATATATGTAGGAGAAGATTCCAGACTTTTGAAGAGCACATTTTTACGACTGGAAAAGCAATAACTAGATCTATTCTTGAAATATAACACGGCCAATTTAAAAATACAAAATACAGTATAACTAATTATACTTGCTAAAAGCGGCATCTGAAATGTGCAATTCATTGTATGTACATATATAGGACAGACAAAATTGGCAAAAGAATATTTTGAACTATTTTAGATAAATAAAACACTAGAATATTTAACAACTCAACATCAGACACTCAATTCGCACATTAACTCGAATTCATATACATATAACGTATATTTTAATTTGGAGCTAGTGTCGAAACGTTTGCGAAAAAAGGGTTTTTTTTAGGAAAATATAGATACAATCACGTGAACAAACGACCAAACCAATATCAGTGCACCAAGATTTCTTAATCTATTATGAAAATCTTAATTGAATGATTTAATTAATAAAAACACAATATTCCTTCGTACTTCATTCCACTTTATTTAATATGTCAGGACCGGTTTCGCTCATTGCGAGCATTGTCAACTCATAAGAAAAATAATTTAACAATGCTATTTATACAAAAATGAAAAGTTATAAACAACGATTGGCATTGAAAAGAAATTACCAATTACATTAAAAGTGAATAGGCTCACTTTATTAATGTAGCATTTTATCACTTTGTCAAAAATTTCCCAAATTTAAATTATGTTTGTAATTACTTTCAATCACTACTCTAAATTTATTAATCTGGGATGACTTTTTAATTATATGTTAGATGTGTTAAACCCTTTTTTTTTTTGTTATTTTAGAATCACTTTACTGAGGTTACTTGAGAATAATTCAACGCATCTAACATTTTTTTCTCTAAAATACCACTTGGCTCACTTCACCGCTAATGAGGCTATATATAAATGAAAAAAAAGTCTGAAAGACGCTGAGATTTTAACTATGTATATTTAGACAATACCTTGCTCAATTTTCCATATAACTGTTTTCATGTTAGCGTATTTGAAATGTCATAAAATACAATAATCATGGAGTATAAATTATTAACGCTGGTAATTGAAATACCCTGGCGATCATAATAACTGCCTGATAAATCCGTACTTAAATTCGAAAAACTGTAACATAAATTAACTTTCAATGCCATCGCGGAAATAGACGCGAAAAAAATATTTAAAGCATCAGGCTCATCACGCGTCATACTTGACATTGAGAAATTATGAAACGAAAGAAACAAAGCTGTTTTGATTTAGAACTACTAGTGTTAGCACTTTGCATATTGTTAAAGTTACCTCACCGCACTATATGTACATTGAATGTTTTTTGTTAATTCAACAAAAAATATATGGAATAACGACATCAGGAGCATCGGAAGGGGTGTTACTTAAATTATTTACAAAAAACATTGAAAAAAAAGTTAAATATTAAAATAATCAAACAATTTCGGTCCGCTGTCAATGTAAATCACATGGAATCCAAATGAGGTTCATATGTATAAAATACAAACAAAAACAAAACAAACTAAACATAATCACATTTTTTTTAAAACGAATTTATAAAAAAAATACAGTCCAATCTTTCGTAAATATGCTTGACACTCAGTTGCTCAGAAAAAGTATAGAAGACTAGTTCTAGATCAGAACTGATATACATCACTTTAATAATTGGACGGGTTTTCAGATATATCATTCGAACAAAAATCCATAAACGACTGAAAAATCAATTTATAAAACAGTAAAAATTAATATTCGAACCAGCGACAGCCGAAAAAAACGACGTTGACCAGAAGTTTTTTGTTTAAATATCGTAAAAAATAATAACTATTGATCATTGAATGTAACATTTTTTATTTGTGTTTTCCTAAAACATATAATAATACGATTTTTCCAAGTGTTTTCCTGTGTGACAGCCTAAGATATGTAATACGAATAATCATAAACGCTGTCATATTTATGGTTTCTGTATGGATACGGGACTATCAAAGATAATAGCACTGGCATTTAACACGCTGGAATTGTTCACTGAACAGATGAATGACTCAATATAGGTTGAGAAAGGTCGTAGTATACTTATCAAAAGGAATAAAATCTTTGCCACTTTTACGCATCCGTCTAGTTGTCGGAATATGAATGCGAGTCGAGACGTTATTTTTTCAAAACAATCCAATAAAACAAGATTTCCACGGAATACTGATTCTTCATAAACACAAATAGAAATAGACTATTACCATTTGTCAGGATTTTAAAAATATATTGTATACATCTATGGGCGTAGTGATTAGCGATATTTTACTATTTTAACACGTAAGATGTCTGAAAATCAATAATTTTGTAAGAAAATGATCACAATTTTGATGGAAGTTAAAATGTTAAAAAACTCCATCTAGAAAATAATAAAGGGTTAAAAATGAATACCTTGTAGTTTTTGGAAATAAATAAAGTAATTCATAGAAATGATACGTAAATAAATAACATTTTGAATATGACAGGCGGATCACGATTGTTCAATATATAATATATCCATTGGGATTTACCGTAAATAATGTAAGTAATAAATTAGTACTATAATTGTTTGTATCCTTACCCCCTACCAGCGTCCAGTGAAAATGGGTTTAACCCGACTTTTGTAATTTATAACTTAATAATTAGAATCAATTTTTAATTTATTCGTAAACCTTTCGATGTCATGTCTGATGATGCTTCTCAAAGGAACGAAACACGGGTCACATTTTGTAACAAAACAAGTAGAATTACAGTATAAAAACACAACGAAGTAAAAATAGATTCGTGTATTGGATTGTTTGATCATTCCTTTTTCAAACTCAATTTAATAATAAAACACAAAAAAATGTTGAAATAAGAAATCAAATTGCTGTCAAAAAAACATGCAAAAGTAATATGTACATTGTCTTTTTCTCTCAGTACCGTCTTCTATGGAAAGTATGCGACTAAATTCCAAGGGTCTTGACAGTTAACTTTTATCATTTATGTCCGTTGTTTATTGTACGGGATTGATACACATATATTCATCACTGATTTACACAAAAATAGTCTTTATTACATAGCGTTTATTGCTAGAACGACGACGATTATATTAACGTCACTGACACATACGTGATCTTTCCTAGAGAGACAAGAGCATGCAAACAGCGTGACTTCAAATTCAAATTTCGAATTTGAAAAAATCGCGATTCGTAAAAACAGATTAGTTCTTCGCCTTCCAGCGAACACGATCTAACTGATGCAATATGATTATTATAAAGTTATATAGGTTATTACCAAATTGCCATATCTGGCCCCTCCACAAAAGAAACTGACCATAGACCACATAAAAACAGCTTTGTTGACTTTAACTCACTAAAAACAGAACACGATCCGAATGCCACATATACACTGAATCTCTAACAAAGGCATTGGCGTATTTTATATCTCTCAAAATGGGTTTAAAGAAAATAGTCCAGCACATTAATATAATAAAGTTCAATCTTACTACCGACTCGCAACTTTCCATAGTAGTGCAAAAACGGAATTTGTTGACAAATATAATCAAAAAAAGGAATAATTAAAAATGAAAAGTCGATCGAATAACACACAATAAATACTTTAAAATGTATTTCATTACGCTTAATATAGTCTGATTTTTATTTTGAATAGATATCTCTAATTCTCTTGATAAAAGGTCCATATTATCTAAGCGGACATGAATACAAAAAAACATACATTCATTCTTATTCAGTCAAGATTTTTTATTTTAATTTGCGAGATTTGGTGTCATAATATTATATAACAGGCGTTTGAAAGTTTTATAAATCATGTCAGCTCAGTATCGTTAATAATAAAACAAGTTATTAAAATTAGAGTAAGCGAAGGACACCACTGTCGTGATTTTGATCCCGACGTCGTCAACGCAAAACAACTCTAATTTTAACGTGCAATAAGACCTACATTCTATCTCAATAAGCCTGGAGTAAGCACGCATACGGCAAAGAAAATTAATCCACAGGGGTAAGGTCGGAAGAATGATATTGGCATGGTCAGACGCTTGCGAGAGATAACAAGTAGTTTTGGCGGGAAGCCAATATGCGCGGGAAAGCGGCGATGAGTTTTTGAAATTCGACATGTTTCAATTGGATATAGTGCGATTATTGGAATTTAACTGGTTTGAATGGGAATATTTCCTTAATGTGAAAGAGGAATTTCAACATAAAAATATTTTGAATTTGTAACTAAAATATTTGTTTTTGAGTGACAAAACACGGATTCAAAATATGAATGACAACCGTCCCAGATTGTCCTTGTTTAAAAACGGAAACCACTGTCCAAGATCACGGTAGCGTTAGACCTGAATGAAAAAAAAAATACTAAAGAAGACGCCCATCGACATCATTCTACTAGTATTTTTTTCGAGTAAGACATTTCGTTTGTCGGGTCTTATGGCGCAGCAGTAAGCGTTGCTGGCTTCCGCGCCAGAACTCACAGGTTCGAGTCCCAGTACAAAAAGTATTTTTTCATTCGGTTTATCGATTCCTGTTCGAAGGCATGGGTGTTTGTGATGTCTAAACATTTCCTCCCGCCCTTTCCGCTCCTTCAATAACTTAGCGTAGCGAAAGCGGTAAGTTAACCACTAGTCCTGTCCTAGCCTTATTCTTCTATTCCTACTACTCTCTTTGGAAAAGAGAGGTTGAGCGACTGACTAACAAACAGTTCTCGTAGATAGTAAAGACACATTCAAGTGGAAAAATTTGAAAATTCCTTTCTTATGTCCGGAATTATCTCAAAAATAATAGGGAGCCCCATCTTAAGATGGTTTTTTTTTTCCGATTTACAAAATAGTTACCACTTGCGGAATTCATTTGACGGGGCGCTTGAATTGGGTGGTCAATTTGTTTATTAGAACCCATTTTATTAGGGTCTTAATAAAAAAGTGGTCTACGTCGATAGCTTCGGGTGCGCTTGCGGTGCTCATAGATTCGAGCCCCAGTACGAGCTGTTTACATAAATTGATTGATACGTACATATGTTGACTGTCATATTTTTAAATTACAATGTATCTTACTATTGAATTGGATTTATCATTATACGTTACTTGTAATGAGATTCATAGCTCTTTCCATTCATAGCATCTTCCTTGTCGATTGTCCTACTGTTGTAGCGATGAGTACCAAGAAACAATCACTTTTAGGATGTTCACTGTCAATACTTGGTGGAAAGGCATTATATTAGTAAAAACACAATATTCCTTTGAACTTCATTCCACTTTATTTAATATGTCAGGACCGGTTTCGCTCATTACGAGCATCGTCAACTGATAATAAATATAATTTAACAATGCTATTTATACAAAAATGAACATTTATAACTGTTCATAACTGTTCATTTTTGGCTATTTATAACTGTTCATTTTTGTAGAAATAGCATTGTCAAATTATATTTCTTATCAGTTGACGATGCTCGTAATGAGCGAAACCGGTCCTGACATATTAAATAAAGCGGAATGAAGTACAAAGGAATATTGTGTTTTTACTAACCAAGAAACAATCTCGTAATGACTGACCATTCCTTGACTATTACTTGACACCAGTTACAATCGGACTAATACGCGTGCGTCATGGCAATCAAATAATTTTGTTTCTATCATTATGAATATTATGATAAAGGATACATTATCATATCAGTAACTGGACATGTATTGTTTTGATTGATGACACAGGATGGTAGGACAATTTTATTTAACTAGAGCAGTTATCTATCAAGAGTTGTGTATAAATAAAAAAAGAAACGCCATTTTTTAACATTTTGCTATGTATGATTAATACAGTCGCTTTTTTAAATGTGCCGGAAAAATTTTCGTATTTTTTTTTACGAGAACTGATTGTTACTCAGTTGCTCAACCTATCTTTTTAAAAAAGCATTCGTTTTTTAAATATCTTGTAATGGTCTGCAGTATTCGGAATTGTGAAACCAGCCATTCGAAACTTTTATATTGTCTGGGTCACAAAACCGAATTTCAGTACATTACGTAAGTTTTTAAAACAATATCAGATGTATGAAAAATAGTCCGGTGACCATGATTGTTTTGGGAAGTGCATGAAAACTGCACGGGCTGCAGAATGTGTATGGCTGGTTAAAATGTCGTGGAAAAAATGTGAGAAGAAAATTTCATTAATTTTGTATAAATAAAAGATTGTTCCACTACGAATACACAAATAACACCAATAACGTGACAACAGAACATGTAATGAAAAAAACGTATTAACGAATAAATAAAGGTAGTTGATTAAAAGTATTATAATAATAATATTACACAGACAAAAAATGTGCAACAACCAAACTTCGTAAATGTCAAATTGAATTAAACATAATTTGAAATCAGTACTATCTATCGTCTTTTTTACATGTTATTATTGAACCGATCATTAGTTAAGTTCTATTATTATATAAGTTACTTTTGAAATAATAAGATTTCACTAAAGTAAATGATTAAAATACAATCTAAAGCGTATACGATACATCATAAATTTAAGAATTAAAAGAAGTAAATTTGTACTTATAAATTACGGCTCACCGAAACTTTGCTATTCGATCCAGGGCTGTGCGCGTGGTATCCAGATGCACCCATCGTGATGTAGCTTCCACCCGCGCTGGCGCATGACTCGTTCGTCCCGCTTCTCTGGCGCTCCCGGGGGCTCGGACCCCCCGTACTGGAAGTCGTCGAAGAGATGCTCAGCTGATCGGGATCCCTGGGCCTGCATTGGTAACTGGACGACAGTTCTTCGGAATGGTAGCTACCATCCATCATCATGATCGCCGAGGATTTGGAGTAAGGAAAGTGACCACCGTCGGATCCGCTGCGAACACACAAAGGCCACCGGCCACCCTCAGCTAAAAGCGGACTGACAGAACAATTATTGCGGACATCGACATTTACCGGAAAAGACACACCCTCAACCTTGTGATCACTTTCTTCAGATTCATAAGACTTTTTAAGCTCTTCTATTGCGTTCGAAAAAACTTCAGACGAGTGACGGCTTGGCCAGGAAATTTCAGATGACCGGTAAGAATTATTATTGAAAATTGGTGTTATCGATGATTCTGTATCAGTAGCAGAATGGAATGACAAAGATGATGAAGAAGAAACTTTTGGAGCGATAACACAATACTCGTCATTTTCTGTTAAATCTGGTTGGATAGGAACGTGATTGGATTGAGTTAAATCAATAAATTTATTTCGTGGTACATCCATTAACGTATTAGCACTTTTCAAAGCGAGGTTTTCAGATAAGCGAGGAGTATTGACATTTGAATCGGAACATGCACGAGGGAGATTTGGAAATGAGACAGAGCGTGAAAGGACATTATAAGAAACAAATAAATGAGAAAAATCAGATGTTTTTGTATGATGCGATTCACAACAAATATCGTCGCAATAACAAATAAATCTGCTGTCAGAAATATCACTTTGCCTCTGACTTTCGTTCGATGTTTTACATGAGTGAACAGAATTTGTAACGTCTTGATCTTTTTGTTCTGCGTCACTTTTTGTTGGTTTGCAGAAACAAATTTTGGAACGCATCAGCGAAGCTCTCGTGGGGCTTTTAAAAAATGGTTCCACGTCAAAATTGTCAATCGAATGAGAATTGAAAGTGTAGATTTCATCAGTAGAATTTTGTTTTTTAAACATGCAGTTCTCGCTGCCTCTCAAATGGTAGAACTCGCTACTAGGTGGGCGATGTGATTCCAATTGACTTTTTAAATAAGATTTTTGTCGACCGAATTCCATGTTTCCATAGAATACTTCGTCTTGCTCACATGCATCATTGTCTTTATAAGAAGTAGGTGATGTATTAATCTTATCCGAGTTTGGTAAAAGTTTCAAAACACCACTCATGGGTACATAAGTGCTTTCTGTGCTAACATCTGACGTCACCGTTTCTGTAGTGGAATCAAAATATGAGTCACTCAATTTGGAAACAATGCTTGATCTTTGAGAAATACTGAGTTCTGTAATAGTTGATGATGTTTTGTGGCCAAGTTTTTCTGTTATTGGATTGCCAGTAAAAACCGTGCTTAGATTATTAGCGACTGAGTTTTGATGTGTTTCTAATGGCACTCGTTTTTCCCAAGATTTCGTAAACCCTCCATTTTCCAAAGATTCAAAAGAACTCTTCTTCGACAGCGATTTGGCAGATGGATGTTTCTTTACCAGTTTTGGTTTTCGATTTGGAGCTTGTGGTGTTTTTGGAATGTTATCACTAAGAGATTCGTCTGATGAAATAGTCGTCTTGGTAATATTATGGCAACTCGGTTTTACAATATAACTTTTATCAACTTCATCAAACTTTGCGCCGGACGGAAGAACACTCAATGGAACAAAAACTGTACTGCTTTGGCGATATACTTGAATTGGTCTAAAAACTGTTTCGGAATCTTCATTTCTAAGTTCTACTTCATCTGCAGTTTCAGACACATTATTTTCAATAACTGGAGTGAATTCGTACTGTTCATAGATATTATTATCCTGCTCTAAAAATGTTTTACTTTTTGCATTTCCTGCTTCATTGCCGAAATCTAATAAAGCGTAGTAGAGGGAATTTTTTGGCTCTACTTTATTCTTCGACTGAAAATCAAAAGCAGAATAATTTGGATGAGTGTTTTTGAATTCGATCTGATTATTCGTCCAATTTCGGAGAGTTCTATTAGAATGTGTATGTCTAAGAATGTTTCCGGAAACTTTTTTCTCGTTTAAAGATTTACTTTTTTCAATACGAGTATTGCTGTCGGATTCGGTATTACCAGTTGGAACTCTCTCTTTCATGAGGGTGTTATGAATTTCGTCAAATTTTAAGCTTAAAGATTTTAATATATCAGAATCTGAGTTACATGCTTCGATAAATACACTATCATCATTTAATTTACATAATTCGGTTTTCACTCCGATAGAGTTACATTCATTTTTATGAATTTTAGAATCAGATTCTTTGGAATAGTTTCCGTAAATAGAATTTGAAACAGACTTGAACGATGCATTCGAGTCATCACTTTCATATTCTAATGATTCGGTCACTTCCACGATATTAGTCAAAGAAGTAATGTTAGATTTAGAGCGAACAGGTTTACAAATGTGACCAGGTGAGGTATCATTCGATAAAGTGGAGTCAGGCAACCAATTTACAAGTTCTTCATTTGACTTGTTGCGACGTCTTCTGAAGAATTTACTTTTTCCAATGCGAAGAGTGGACAGATTTGAATCAAGTGTTTCCGTATTATTGTTTGACATATATTTTGATTTCTGGGCACTATAATACCCTATGGAAGATGAGCTCACTTCCGACACTGACGTAGATCTTTTTTTGAATCCGAAGCAATTGGAAGCAAGCTTAAGCATAGAGTGGGAAGGAGGTTTTTTTACAGTCGACACTGTTGATGATTTCATTGATACAGATTGACAATGGAAGAGTCTGTCATATTCCCTGGAAATTATTAATATAATAGCAAAAAATTATATATGCCAATTTTAAGTGAGGGAAAGAAAAACCTAGCATACATTGTCATAGAAATTCTCGAATTCCAGTTTCCTCTGACTGGTCAGCTAAGGCTTAGCGTAAAAATAATGAAGAGTCTAAAACTTATTATAATTAAATTACAAATTTAAAAATAATATTTGACATTTCATTATATTGTCAAAAACAAAAATAGTTAAAATATGCAACTACATAATTTTTAAAAGTAACCTTTAAAACAAAAATAAACCATTTTTAGTGTAGCTTACCAACAAAGGTTAGAGTGAATAGTAGATCTTCACTCATTGAAGCTCTTTAATTAAAAACTGTAATTTTTCAGCGCATTTACAACAAGGCAAGAGTTACGTAATACGACCAGCGCTGTAAAAATGTAGCATATAGACGGGCATAATGTTGCCTACGCTAAATATTGAAGATTTCAAGAAGAAAAATCAATCGAGATCATTTTGGCACAAAAAATCATGCTCAAGAGTTAAAAAACGAGACATCAAAGGATAAATTTGAAAAAATATGTTTGCTATTTAACTTAATCGGATTAGATATATAATAATTTTAACTTTTTATTTTTAAAAGAACACAAAAATGTATCTAGTATATTTCGGTAAAAAAGGGTTTTAATCCTAGCGTTCTTACAAAATTGAATTAAACAATAATAGTTAACGTTCGAAATGAAAAATCTTTTTTTTTTATTTTGTCGGAAAAAGATAATTTGGTCAATATAACTCATGGAGAGAAGGGATGACGTGTGGCTAAAGCAGAAATATTGTGTAATCTTAAGCCATATTATTTGAATTTAGTGCGGCAATGAAGCATACCTACATACTATTTTTATTCCATTAATAGTTTTCTGTGCGTAAAAAACTTGAAGAAAATGTAATCAAATCATTCGAAATGATTTCAAAAACTCTTTTTTTTTTACTAAATGCTAAAATTTTACTCGTAAGTCGTAATGAAAAAATCTTAATAAAAAATGTGAGTATGTTAAATTCAACATTCAATATTTTTAAAATTAAATAAGAAAATTTATTTTAGGAAACTAGCCGATACAGGAAAATAATAATAATTAAGATATTTACGTATTTTTAAATGAGCAACATACCTATTCTTTGCATTGTAGATTCTATAGAAATAATTGGACGCAAAACATTTAATATACGTGAATTTAAACATGAAAAAATAAATTATCCACAATATTTACCAGAGTTCATTTTTTTTTATTACAAAAACGCTCAACTTTCGGTGTGTGATTGATTTACAAAGAGCTTCCATTAAATACGCCATTTAAAAATATACCTAAACGGGAAATTTTCTTTTCGGACAAGATATGTGTAGTTTTGATCATTACCACATTTTGTATATTTATAAAATAGTTATTTGGTAAACGGAATTCAAAAGCAACGTAGGCAAAAAAAGTATTCTTTTAAACCAGGTGTTACCAACTTTTTTGGACCCTAGAGCGCAATCTAAAATATTGGTAGGGCGGCGAGCACCACATTCTTTCAATGTTATTTATAACTCGGGATTTTTCAAATTTTCCCAAATTATCAGCGTGACATGATTTTTTTTAGCTCTTCCAAGTATTTTGAAATCCAAAATCCCAGAAATTTAACGATTTGCCCAAATTAGTTGACAGGCGCCCGTGGGCACGGGGTTGGTATCTCCTGTTTTAAACTATGCAAATTCAAAAAAGGAATCGTATCAAAACAAACGAGATCAAAGCGCGACGATATACATTTCCAGCGAACCATTTTGAAAAGGTGTCTTCTTTAATGAGAAAAAATCCGAAGGCGACACCACAGCGGAGTCTTTACCACGCTATTAAAATGATGGTCTTAAAGTTTACCTTACGCCTTCAAAGGGTTAAGGGTTGGCTTACATAAGGAGTTTTTAACCCGATATAAACCAATGCAATATGTATATTTGAAAAGAATACATCTAACGGATAGTGAAAAATACGCATTGAGACATTTTTTTTAGAATATTAAATCAACAATGAAATGACAAGGATGTATATCCGACAAACAAGGTAAGTAAACTTTATTTGTGAGTAAATCATTATATTGAGTTTAAACAGCCGTACATTATATACCATAGAACAGCGCTAAATTATAAATACTGATTTTTGTAGTACACCGCGTAAAGTAAATCAATTGTAAAGTTTGTTTTTTGAAAACAGAATTACATATTGGGTACTTTATGTGTGCATAACAATTTAATACAAAAATACGTTTTCCGAATATATTAAGAAAATAATTGAAATATTCATGATTTGTTGAGCATATAAATTTATCAATTATCAAATAATGTAAATATATTTTTTTTCGCTCCCACCACCATAGCGTAAGTGTTTTTAACCCATCGATGCCTAAGACTGTGTATCACCGCACGCCCAACCACCTACCAGACAACCGGGAGACATGCATACATGTCCTCAGTTTGATCTTCGGGCGGAAACATTAAACGGGCAAGTGTCAAAGGGCTTTAGGAAACTCGTTAAGGCGGGTTGAAGACTCGCTCCGACGACTTTGCTAATTGCTGGCTTCTCGGCTAAACTAAGACAACTACTTAGCGCGATGTGTCAGGTAAGTTGCAAAAAGCGGGTTTAAGATCGTCTTCCAATTCTTACAAAAGAAAACATATGTAAATTAATATTTAATACCAGTTCGGTTGAATTAATTGTGATTGCTTTCAATATTCGAATGTATTTTCCACCAAAATGAAACAAAATTTTAAAACTGGATGTAAGGTTTACGGTTTATAGCTCAATTTCGGCTTGTAAGAAGTAGGCCGTACGTACCGTATGCACTTATCCCTAAACTTAAATTTTGAGCTTTGTATAATAGATACCTGTAGGAGTTCGAGCACTACATTCACAGGTGACGAAAAAAAAATTATGATGGTCACCGAATTTTGCTTTTGATTTCATGTCGAAATAAAAAAAAATGCTCTGTTTATTTTAACTTGTCTTACATGGATATTGCTGAAGTGCCTGACACCCTTCGGCCGTCCGACTCAGTGTCTCTTCTCTCCCAGACTGCTCTGGTAGACTGCCTTTGTTGAAGAGGTGGCTGCATAGATCGAACGTTGTCATAGGGACTCCCGGGTCCACATTCTTGAACGGGAATCGGTGGAAGGTGCTCTTCGGACTCGCTATCGAAGCCGTTACACATGCGGTATTCTGTGAAGAGAAAAAAACACACTATATATTGCGAAGGGTAACGTTCGGTTTTCTTCAACATCTGAGTAAAAATCACAATATGCAACATTGGCTTCGAAAAAAGGCAAGAAAAGATGAGGTTCGGCACAAGGCCAAGTTTAAACAATTGAAATTGACAAAAATACGAACATTGACAAATCCCTTTTAAAATCAGTTAAGTCGGGGAAAAAAATTACAACAAACCATTGATGATGGACAGGATTTCGTGGGTGAAATGGTTAGGAAACTGCTTTAGGAGATCATGCACGGTGAGACCCTGTCTGTCGCGAGCGAGCGGGTCAGCCCCTCCTGCCAAAAGCGCCCGCGCCACCCCCGTTTTTCCACATAGAGCTGCTTCATGCAACGCACTTCCCGAAGGAGAGCGCGTATTAGGGCTGAATCCGGCCCCCAGCAGCACTGAAACCACTGCCCTAGAATACAAAAAAAAAACAACAACAATTAATATATGTGTACATAAACAAATGAGTTAATCCTTAAATCGGTACTTTTCAGGAGAGAAAAACAAGATTTGCATTCATATTAAACATAGATTTAAAATGATTAGTTTCAACGACAAAATTACGAATTCAGCAATGCTCCTCTCGACTGGTCCTCTATCTCCTATACGTATTTGGCATTGTAGTTATTATGGCATATTCAACTATTATAAAACAAATTAAGACAACGCTCTTTTCCTTTAGCATACAGGTATATGTGCTTAGATAAGTGATGCACGACCCACAGCCTTTGAGTTGAATATGGCCCAGAATGACAAAAACTTCATTCAATATGAAAAAGGCTGGATATGTGAGAATAATATGCAGAAGAAATAAATGTGTGTAATCATCAACGACAGAAGGCATACATTTTTTTTTTAATTTCACTTACCACATTTTTTACACACTATCAGCAATGCAAGTTAAGTCAAGATAATTATTTTCGAAACTCGAAATTTTTTTTTATCGTAAGTTTGCGAAATTGGAATTATAAAAAAAAGAATGTTTTTTTTCTATATATTTTTGTCAACCCTTGGTAATGTATTTTTTATATCTTTCAACAGGTTTAATTGACCATAAAGACACAATTTTGAATTGGCGTAATGAGAGATTCGCATGGTAGAAGTATTTAGTTCCACAAGAATTAAAGTTCATAGCTATTAAGACAGCTTCAGAAATATAGTCGTTCAGATTGTGGGTTACCAAGTTCCATAAAATAGTTTTAATATCTTTAATATTACTATGTTTTAGCTAATTACAATTTTAAATCTATCTACGCCGTTAGTCATAATAACTTACTTGTGTCCATTCTTGCTAGCTCTATGCAGTGGCGTATGGGTAAAATAACCTCTCGGCGTTCTGTAGGGTTCTAAAAGCTCGGGATGTGTTCTTACAAGAAGTTCTACTGTTTCCAACCTAAAAAAAATAACAACAAAAACTATATAAACTAGGGAAGTCATAGTAAAGTTGCACACTCCACCATCTAGTGTGGTTTTACACTATTTTTAGAGTGTATTCCGCAGTAAAAAAAACGTACATAGTGTTTCAAAAACTTTCCAGGAACGTCCAAGGAAAATTTCTCAAGACTTGGTTGTATACACTCAATTAATAAAAACACAATAATCCTTAATTATAATTAAAATCCTTAATAATTAAAATTTGGGAATTTGGGAATTAATTATGTTTGTAATTACTTTCAATTCCCATTCTAAATTTATTAATCTGAGATGACTTTTTAATTATATGTTAGATGTGTTAAACATTTTAATTTTGTGCTATTTTAGAATCACTTTTAATGTAATTGGTATTTTCTTTTCAATGCCAATTGTTGTTTATAACTGTTCATTTTTGTATAAATAGCACTGTTAAATTATATTTCTTATCAGTTGACGATGCTCGTAATGAGCGAAACCGGTCCTGACATATTAAATAAAGTGGAATGAAGTACAAAGGATTATTGTGTTTTTATTAATATAATGCCTTTCCACCAAGTATTGACAGTGAACACCCTAAAAGTATACACTCAAGTTCACAGAAAGTAAAAGATGGTTCGAATAACCAAAGAGTGATGATTCGTTGTGACCAACAGGGTCAGCATGCCTGTCAGGTCTGACCCTTAGCCTTGTCATCTTGATAGCAGGTGTTAAAGGTAAATAATGCTTACCTGCCATACTGGCAAGCCAAATCCAGGGCTGTCTCATCTCTGACACTTCGCACTGTGGGATCAGCGCCATGATTCAACAGCATGGCCACGACTCGCGTGTGGCCGTACTGAGCTGCGCAATGAAGCGCGGACTCACTGTCGCGGGTCTGAAACAAAAAAAAATAGCGCATACGCATCAAAACAAAAGGTAATTTAAGCCACGGTGTATGTACATTGTTTTCACAATTTAATAATCACTGTCTGCATAAAATTTAACAATAATACAAAGTTTTTCATGCGGTATAAACGTAAAATTAATAATATTATACACTCGATTATAAGTTTTATGTAAATTATTGATTTTTAAGCATCTCCTTTAACAGGGATTCCGTCGAAAGCTCATACAAATTTGGGTACCACGTGGTATATTAGATTTTCTTTAAATACAATTTTGAAGAGAGCTTTTGGGATGAGATTTTGAAGATTTTGGCGTGAGTCATGGAGGTGCCGGGAGAGCCATATGCCTCGAGTAGGAGGCGCACATTGGTGAAAAAATACACCAGTATTCTAATAAATTATGTATTATGGAGTAAGGCGATTTCTCAGAATCAAAAGCTATATGGCCACAATAATCACAGCTTTGGTTAGTTTTCTAGGCTAATTATTATCGCGCAAAATAAACAGCAAACAGGCTGTGAAAATACGCCATTCAAAAAGGCCACACCGGAGAGCTGGCGGAAAAACCGACGGGACGATGCGACAAAAATAATGCCCGGCGGGATTCGCCGCGGAGTACCAATTTCCCCTTTTCCAATCTGTTTAGATCCCAATCGAAAAGCAATCGGCCACGAACGACCGCCACACGCTGTCGCAAGTCAGAGATCGTCAACAGACAGCATTATTTTAATGTTCTAATAGAAGAATTAAGAAAATATGATGTAAATTATTTGACTACTTGCTAAGCTATCATCCACACATCGCAAGAAAAACACATTTATTCGGTAATTATTTTCCTGTCCAAGTCCGTTTTTCGATTCATCGCGAGCGCCCACAAAATTACAAAGACGACACGGTGGCGATTTTTTATCTCCACAAACGGCCAAGATACGAAGACTTCTGTGAGAATACTTGCCGCTTTTCATTAGAAAAAACTGACCGGTTAAACAGATGCCTATTTTTAACATGACGAAAATGTCCGACAAACCAAAAGCCTGATATGAACAATCGAACGTGGAGCTTTTAAAAATAAGCCTAATCTAACCCAGCATACTATTATAAATTATAATAGATTGTATGTACTACTACGGAGATAATATCCTAGTTTAGACATGGCAATGGATTTCCTACGTAGGTTTTAAACATTCTTGAACAAAACTAATACTTATAGATTTTTTCGACGTATTTCGGCAGTAACATTGTGATTTTAAAATTATAGAATAGAGTATGATGCTTTTGTTTTTCTACAGATTGAGAAACAAGTTGTGACACGTGTTTCGTTTCTTTGAGTACACGAGTAATTAATTTTTTACTGTAATTAGTGCTAGTATTGTTAAAGAAAAAAAAATATGAAATATAATCAATGTTTGCTTCATAATAAACGAACTTTATCAATGATTCAATTACGCATTTGGTTCAATAAATATGTCGATTAGTTTGATAGAAGAAGGTAATTAAAAATAAGTAGTTTTTTTCTAATGTATATGATGATTTTAAAATGTTGATTGTAAATAATTAATTAAAATATAACAAAGGCTATTATTATATGAAATATGATTATTATTCCACATAATATCAATAACTTAGTTCCATACAGCTGTGTACAATAGAAATTGGTAGTTTTAAGATATGGCTGACCAAAATTTGACACATATAAACTGAGTTGTAGAAGAGTGATAATTATTATTTGTTTCATCTTTTTAGTGAATCATTAAGTCATCATATATGCACCTAAATTCAATTCAAATTTATTGAAATGTAAGAAAACCATAAAATGGATATTTCAAATTTTATTAAATTAAAAGTAGGTTTTTCTAGTTGTTCTTTTATGGAGCTATGAAAGAGAGTTCGAATATAATGAGTAATATAACACAAAACATAAAATGTTTGACATATCATTTTATGGAACTATGCCATCGATATTATAAATTGACAATTTCTGAACATTTTCTAAGATATACGCTAATATTAAATTCAAGGAACACTGTGCGTCTTCCGAACTAAAAAAAAAACGCCAAGCCCTTCTCGCTGATGTATATTTTATAGGATAGCCAGACGAAACTCGACCGGGATTCGAACGGCAACCTTTTTTTACGAATAGCACGGGAATATCCACCATACATCTTCTATGCTGTACAGATTGGGAAAGGATTGCTGGGCCATAAGAATTTCCAAGACATGAATAGTAAATATGCAAAGACAAAGGCTACAAGAAAAAGAATGTTGCGGCAGAACAATAGCAGTGTCACACATTAATAAAATAGCAATGTTGAGAAGCTTTATTTTTGTGAAATGTACACTTTACATAAAAATAAACGTATGTTAAGTAAAAGGAACAACGACACAACTTTTGTCTAAACTTTTAAAGTAATTGCATACAAGATTGCATGGTATTTACTAAATGTAACGATAAGGAAAAGAAGTATATGACTGAGACAAAAATTTATATATTAGAAAAATAGTTGATTTATGAAGATAGCAATACAACAACTAAGGTTACCCTCTAACAGCCATGTATTAACATTGCTGGCAGTATAAAACAACGATTAATAAAATAAATATGAAAACGAGACATCGAGACGAGAATGAAAACGAGATAAATATTATAGTATTAAATATGAAAAGCACAATAAATAGTTGTAGGCTCTATAACTTTTGACGTGGGACAGATGTCCGCCGCCGAAAAACAGGACGAAGAAAAACTAATTATGCAAATTATGCTCGGAAAATATTCCACGCCCCGTTGTAGTCTTAATTATTAGGGACTGAATTTTAACCCTTCGCGTGCCGTGGATGGCTAAAAACACTCTGCGTTTGACAGTGACGTGCGCGGTAAAAGTTTCATAACGGCATTAATTAAAATTTTAAGCGGGTGTCGCCACCAAAGATCCAACTATTCAAGATCAAGTTTCGGGGCCGTTGCTTCCCGATTATATAAATATGCATACGACAAGCCGCAGAGTTTATCTGGCATTCCTTGATTATGCAGAAACGTGCACAGGTGGACATGAGCCATATTTTTCTAATCACGGTGCTTTATAATAATACTATTATAATTTTATACATTTTGTGTTACTTGAATATTTCCAAAGATAATTGAAACTTATTCTTCAACTTTGCAGTAAAATGATCCTTGATCTCAATATTCAAACTGTCAGTGCCGGAATACCGGTATTTCGGTATTAAAAAAAAGCAAAGTCAAAATGTAAATGTTATTTATTAACTTAACGCAGTTTAGAATTTCGACTGAAGGTGCTTGATGAAAATTTATCTTTAGATTAGAACTACTTTCATAATGTACGGAAGATGCCGAGAGGCGAAACCCGGGTCGTGTTCGGCCAAAACTATAATGGAAACGTACATTATGAAAGAAGTTCTAATTTAACTTACCACAGTTTTTATTTACATTTTTCACGATGAACTAACATTCATTATTGATATTTTTTTGAATTCCTGTCAATATTGACAGGATCCATCATTGATGGCATATCTTAAGTAATGTAATGCTATTTTATATTTTCATTCAAAGCTAGATACAATATGATAATGTATAATGATAATGTTATGATAATTATGAAAATCAGCTTAAAATACTTAATACACTATAGGTAAATAAATACAATCGTATATTCTTTAAAAAAGTATTTAATATGGAATATTAAAATACCGGTATTGTGATTTCATGTGGACGTTTTTTTTGTTTAGTTCATTTTTTATCAATGCTTGTAATACTAGCATTTATTCGGGAACACCAGTAAATAATATTCATATATTCTTCCGGTATAGCAATCATTACTAGGGTATCCAATCCCGGAGCCTTTTCGTGATCCGGGACTTTGAGATTGATTAATTTTCAATCCCGGGATTAGGCACTCAACGTGAAATCGTGTATAATTTGAGAAAAGATTTGGTGATTCGTTTTTCTTTGGCTCACCGAGGAATTTGAAATCCTCAAATCACTATACTTTTTTCCCAAAAATCTCTCCGCGACTCGTTTTTTTTTTTAGCTCACCGAGTAATTTGAAAACTTCAAATTCCTATACTTTTTCCCTAAAATATCAGTTTTTTTAGCTCTTCCAAATCGAAAACACTAAATTTTCGGGATTTGAATCTTCCAGGATCGCGACCATACCAATCCCGGGATTTCGGGATCGCAAAATTGAACGGGATCCCGGGATTGGAGACCCTAATCATTACGCATGCCGTTCGCCACGCACACTAATATTTTACCTAAGCAGAGCTCAAATTGGCGTAGTTCTAGAGCTAAGAAAAACTCGACCAATGAAATGTATTCTGAGATTTATCACTGACTGGAAGATAAAACCAAAACCCTGTGTCTAATACAACTGTTGGTATTTTCTGCACTAGCTTAGCCTGTTCGCACGTGTTTACTAATAGAACTGAAAGAAAAATATACTACCCAAATAAGAAAAAATCCTTACCGTGACATTGACGTTGGTGAGCGTAGGTCCTAAGGAGTGCGTGAGGAGTAGCCTGACGATTTCCACGTGACCTGCCCAAGATGCCAGGTGTAGCGGCGAGGAGCCTTTGGCATCAGGAACATTCGGTGACGCTTCGTGTTCAAGTAGTAAGTGTACAATTTCCCTTGAGGAAAAATATGATATTAGAATAATAAGGAAACAAATTAAATGGTCAGAATTTAAATCAATTTTTGGTAATAATAAAAATATGAACGGTCAGAATAAAAATATTAAACAGTCAGAATATTTAATAACAATTTTTGTTGGTAGGTTAGGTTTTTTTTTTAAATTTCATTTAAGTTTTGATTATTTATTCTGACCGATATATTCTGACCATTTAATAAAAATTCTGACCAATGTTATTTAAATTCTGACCAGAAAAATACGAGCCCAATAATAATTGTGAATAATAATCATGAAATGCAACTCGCACTGCCCAATATGAATTTTTATGACAGAAATCAAATCAATAATAGAATATCGATTTTCCTTTATACCGTTTATAAAGTTGGTTCGTGTGTAAAAATGCATGCAAATGATTAACTAAATATGTACAAAAAATAAAAAAAGAAACTAAGGACCAAAAGAATATGAAAAAATGTTTTCCATGTTGTATTAATTATCATTATGGTGTAAATTGATATTGGTTCCGTGTCTGAATTTAATTCAATATCTGGTTTTAATAACCGAGCGTTGTCCCCCTCTCGCACCGCACCATGGAGACCACTGCTCTCGGTCATATTTCATTCTACAATACATGGGTATTGGGTATACACACATAGATGAGCACTACTGGAAGGATAAGTAATAATATTATTGTGTAATTAACTTACCTATGACCGTTGAGGGCTGCATGGTGGAGTGGTGTGTACCCGCTGCTATCTTGAACATTTGCTCCGGGACCTCTCCGTAAACTGAAAAACAAAAAAAAATGAGAATTAGAATCAATGTTTAATTACTAGGTATATAAAACAAATCATCTATACAGCTGGACTGACGGTTTTATTACAACCAAAAAAAAATCCGCAGTCGGTAGGATTCGAACCTACGCTCCCAGAGGGAATCTGATTTCTAGTCAGACGCCTTAACCGCTCGGCCACGACTGCTGATGGCTGTGACGAGATAATTAAGACAAAAATCGCTGATACTGATAGCCGTAATCTAAATTGAATGTAGGTCAACTAAATTGAATACGTTTACATCAATCCACTAAGTCACATTAAAGTGGATCCGGCTTGATAGCGTAGAATATCGCCGCATCGTATGCAAAATTACTAGTGTGCCTAAAACGGACTATGCAAACCTCGGCCTTCTAAAATACATGCTTCTGCATTCATAGTTGACGAGTTTCGCTTTGATTTTAGATA
The DNA here is from genome assembly GCA_031772345.1 of Himalopsyche anomala. NCBI lineage: Eukaryota > Metazoa > Arthropoda > Insecta > Trichoptera > Rhyacophilidae > Himalopsyche > Himalopsyche anomala. The sequence continues at coordinate 20,399,268 of CM062829.1, forward strand.
TGTATGTATTAATGTATTCACCCATACCGACACATAATCGGCAAAAGAACTTAAGCGACACAATTCAGTAAATTGCGTTTTAAGCCAATAATTGTTTTATAAGAGCCAAGGCGTCAGTGACAAAAAATTTAGAGCGCTTTCTCATTCGCTTGATCTTTCTTAGGGCCTGTACATTTTAGTGTTTTGACTTGTTATCGTTTTTTCCACATGGTCATCGGTCGAGACACGCTTATCTAGAGAACTGAAATTAGTCAGACAATTTTAGAATACTATTAGGATAGGCCAGTAATATGACCATATATTACTATTTATTAAACGCACTTAAGGAATTCGTTTTTCGAACATAATTTTTAAAAAAAATCTGTAAAATTTATAAATTGTCGGTTACGATTTTCTGCCGATTACGGGTCGATATAATCAAAAGTATTAATTACAGAATGTAAACATAATCACTGCGATAATATTTTTTTGTATTACTCTATGAAAAATTAATTTCCGTTTTTTCAATATATATAGAAGAAATTTTGTAAAATAATTATAACGCAATCTATTCAACATCGCAATGAAAGTATTAAGACGGTACACGATTAGTAGAACAAATAAATGGTATTAATTAATTTGCCGCTCTTAAATGATGCAATACAAAAAATAATATAAAACTATAAATCGGACCTATTTCCCACATTTTTACAATACAGATCCGTTTTATTTAAGCAAATGAACATACTGCATACAAAAAAAAATGTATTTTCGTATCTTTACCGTGCAGACGGCACTCAACTTTCGTACACAATCGGTTGCTGAAAACTTGTACGAATGCTGAATTTACAAAAGTAGATAAACGTAAAAATAGCCAAAATCTGGACATATTTTAGAATATTTAAATATATATTACATAATATTTTTTTTAAATAACTAACATTTAATAAGTCTCAAAATTTTTACCTGGGTTGAAATTATATAAAAGAGTTTTCTTTAAATCGTGTCTTAAATTATCGACAAAAATCTGTATTGTAAGAAATGTATAAAATAACGAATTGGGCGAAAGTAGAACGTATTAAAGTCTGATCCCTCAACTAAAGATATTTCTGGGAAGAATTCAGTATCGGTATAATTTTTATTTTATTAGTATTTGATAGTGTAGATTTATCTGTATTTATTATTAATCGGTCAACTAAAATATCATACTACTTACATACATTTGTCTAATGTCTTAAGACACGTTTTACGCATACTACAAAATGCGCTTGAATACCATTTACTTGATCAACGTAAGCGCTTCATGTAATATGAACCAACGAACTCAGTCAGTTTTAATTTTCACAAATGAATCAACAAACTTTTAATGAAAAAAAAAAATATATATATTCTGCGGCTCTTTATTTTGGGCGCAGAAAATGAATTATTTCTGCGTTATACTGGTGGCTTTTATAACATAGAAAAAATATTTTAATTTTATTATCATTATTACGCCATTGTATAAGCTTCTAGATTTTCAATTATTTTGTGACTGTTTCTCTCTTAAAAATCTCAAATATAACCGAGACGAGAACATAAAAATATCGTCGAATTATCAAATCCTGGTTGCTAACAAAGTAAGTTCGTTCACTCAGTGTGTAGTCACTTGCTTTTGCAACAATGTAGATAGAGCCTGTGAAGCTTGCCCTCAGTTCCCTGACTAGGATGGATATACACTTTATATCTGAACTTATTTTCAAGTGAGACTCAAGTGTGTTCACCTTCTGCTAAAAATAGTGTTAAGTGCGCAATGTATTTTTAACTTTCTATCAGCTTTGTCAATGTCAACCAGATTTAGAAAAAAAAAATCGCGAAGCAAAAATATTAGAATTGAAGCACTAGTTATTTGTTGGTTTATTATACAACCGTTTTCTTGGTAGCCAAAAGAGTGCGGAAACAAACGACTCGCAATCCAGTTTCGCTACGCGGGTATACGACGTGAATGAATGATTCGACTCGAAGAGTTTGATTTGTTGAGGGATATTTCCTACGGCTGGGTTATATTGTTCCAAAAATAACAAGATGGATACAATTAATTGAATTTACTACGTAGTAATGTTAGTCTAACTGAAGTAAGTATGTGTGTATTCACTACACATTTGGTTCTAGGATTAAACCGGACAGGGAAAAACCGTACAAAGAAAAATATTTTTTGATTTTGAAATGGATTTTTAGTGGCATACGTTAAATGTTTTACGACATTAAAAAAAATCACAAAACTAATCTACCATCAACAGTCCACACGCAACAAATGATTTTTTAGTCGTCAGACGTTACAACTAGGGTATCTAATACCGGAGTCTTTTTGCGATCCTTTGATTTCGGGATTGATTGATTTTCATTTTTTTTTAACTCACCAAGGAATTTGAAAATCTCAATTCCCTATACATACTTTTTTCCCCAAAATATCAATGTGACTCGTTTTTTTTACTTCACCGACGAATTTGAAAATCTCAAATCGCGACCATACCAATCCCGCGATTTCGGGATCGCAAAATTGGACGGGACCCTGGGATTGGAGATATTTAAAATCTATTTTATAACATTATTTCAAGCAGAAAAAGTATTTTTTTTGTGTAAGGTATTCATGTAAGGTATTTTCCGCGTCCGATTTTTTACGTGTACGGTTTTTTCCATATCCGCTTTTATACATGTACGTTTTTTTCCTGTACGGTTTAATCCGTTCACCGTGAAATTTTAGTGACCGAGGGAGAGTGTCGATGATTTATATATTTTTTTTGCTCAAATGCTTATCATAATATTGTTGATGTAATAAACAATAATAATAATTATATTGTAATATCCACGTTTTTACCGCATGCGGCATGGCGCAACAAATTGCATTGATAAATTAATTGTAGAAATTCTCGACAGATGACATTGTTAATATAAATTAAACTTTTTATACAATACCAACATATTACAAAAAAAAAAACTATACGATAAGAGAAAGATTGCCGCTCCGTTATTATTTTAATCATAAAAAAAATATTCGATCCTGCCAGGATTCGAACCTGGAATCTTCTGATCCGTAGTCAGACGCGTTATCCGTTGCGCCACAGGACCCGTGGGCAAATCGACAAATCTTAACTACACAACAAATAACCGAGGAGAGAAACAAGAGCAACTATGTCTTAAAATAATATAACTAGTAAGATACAGGTTCATGTGCGCAATTATATTTTAAGCCCCGTCTAATATAATATAATTCCAGTGACCCATTACACCTTTTCATTTGGTAAATTATTTTGTAAACACGAAACATTCACTGTGAAGTTGCACAAAACGTTCCTGGCAATGCTTTGGACTAGTTAAAAAATCTAAACTACCTACAACAAATGAATTTCTTTTTTGCATCCAAATAGTATTCAGTGTGTCGTTTGGTATTCTAATTCAATTTCTAAAACGATGTCGAAAGTATATTGTGTTCACATGGCTAGTATTGTATTGTACTACTACCATACTATGAATATTTATTTAGAATTCAATTAATACGGTATACAAACACAAACATATAAATGTTTTTAAAATATATTTTGTGATAGTCGAGTACATATTACTTTGTGCAGGCTTAAGGATCAGCCCAGTTCTCATTAACTTTTTAAATAAACTTATTGAATCGAATGAACTATGAAAAATATATTGGAAGGGGGATTTTATACTAAATAGCTGATAATACACACATGCGATTTGTGCATGTGAATGGGTAAAATATATATTTTGAAACGACGGAAAATTTGTGTTAACAGTGTACCCACATTTTCTTCCGTTTTAAATCATACAATACCACCCGATCGGATGTGAAAGCGCCTGTTGGAAAAGATGGCTGTAAGCATGTTTTACACATAGACGCGTTCGCGCGCGATTATGTGGTGTATGTGTGCATAAAAATGAGAATTCAGTTTTTAACACACGCTCCCTATAACTTTTAATTTGATTTAAAGCATACGCACCACAGAATTGCGCGTGAAAGTATCTGTTTAAAGCCCGAATTGCTTCCACTATTAAAAATATATTATGAATTAAAGATTAATTAAAGCAGTGCCACATTTTTACTACACATAATTTATAAAGGTAATTGTTTACATATTTTACTAACGGCATTATTAATATTTTTATCCATTGCAACACTATTAGCATGCCTTCATATTTATTTATACAAACCGTTGTTTATAATAGTTATCATATATGTAGCTATAACACCGTGTGAATTATTAAAAATAATTTGTTTAAAAGCTTATTTCAATTAAATTTTTAATCGGTTTAAAATATTCATCTGCTGACCTCGCTGTTTGCTGTTATTATATTTTGTGGCATTAATTAAGTATTATTTTTAGAAAAATATGTCCATAAAGATTTGATATCTACCATCGTTAGTAATCAGTAACCACGACCAATATCTACACTGCGATTAATGCTAAACAATGTTTGGAGTAGAGCATTATCTATAAAATTAACCATTTTATCATGTGCACAGAATGATATTTAATAATTAAAAATGTATTGATTAACTATCATAATTTTCCGCCCCATTAATCCGAGACATTGTCTGTTTGTAACTGGACATTATTTTATGACTCATTTAGTATGTGAAAATGTTTTTGTATGTTTGCCTTTTCGAGAGCTTCTTTATGTCCGAATGACAAGGGTGATTTTTTTACACGCATAACTTAAATTTCTAATCAATGCTACTGCACCTGAGTGTGGCGACCTGGTTTGCTAATTACATGGCGTTGGCTTTTGTTTAGAGAATAATAAAGAAATAACTGTGCATTGTTTCTAGAACAATTGGAAAACATTGAAAACTGTTTTTTTTGCATTAATTTTGTAAATTGCTTAAATTTGATCTGGTACAGACAGATCTTCGATTATTATACCCGTAGACGATTGGCAATTTCAATAAAGGAAATAATTTTTTTATATATAAATTAGTGATTGGTAAAATCACTTACTGATGTAATATTCTAATTTAAGATCATTATAACCACTAGTCCTGTCCTAACACTATCCTTCTATTCCTACTATGTATCTTTAAAAATCAGTTGTATAAAAAAAAGTGTCAATATAAATTTTACTAGGAGTATAAAAACTCTACATTCGTAGATATCGTTTAAATAAAAAAAATCATTTTGATATTACGGCATTTGTCTCAGAAATACTGAGAATACTATTTATTATATGCAAATTATATGTACATACATACGTTTGAAAACTTGCAACCTTCGAAAATTATGTGTAATATAATTATCAACCTTTGTTGGCTTCAGTATAATGCTCAAGTTTGTTATTTTCATTGGCAATTAACAGGTTAGTATGTACTTATAACGTCAATTATAAGACGCAGCCCTTCGCGACCATAAACATGCGAATACAACGACTAACAGTAGAGATGATTAGTTTCCTTCGTAGATTAGGTTTATTGGCTGTTGACCTCTTTTTATAGGAATCCGTTGTATGTAAGTGACAGTTTTATCATAATGTTTGTATTGCATAGACCATAGGTTCCCAAAGTGGGCCTCCAGGCCCCCCTAGGGGGCCTTGGAAGGAGCTGAGGGGCCCTGAGAAGCCTCCGGGGATTAGGGGAGCCCCGGGAAGCAAAAAGGGGGCCACGGGCATTTATAAAACGATACAGGGAAGGGCATAATGGCGGACGTCGCGCAGCTATTTTTTGTAAATCCGTAAATAAAATAAATTACTGGCATTCTAGATTCGAAAATTTCGGAAGAGCTATAAAAAAAGGTGGGTTTTTGAAATTATAATTTTCATGGAAAGACAAAACAATGGTATGGGGGCCACAGAAAAATAAAGACACTCAAAGGGGCCACGTTCCCAAAAAGGTTGAGAAACACTGGCATAGACAAAGAAAAAATCATTCAAGTTGATAAATATGTCCCATTTTCAATTTTTGAATTTTAGTTCCAAAGACGGATTCACTCAAAGTTTGGAAGACGCAGTAAGCCAGTGATGCACAAACGTGGCCCGCGGGCCGCATGCGGCCCTTAAATCTATTTCTCAAACATATTTTTTTCACGTAAAACATTTATTAAACAAATCTAAGCAAGCTTTTTCTTCAATGAACGAGAATAAATCGGTTCATAGAAACAGGATTACAAATATTATGTCAAATTAAAAAAAAAAATTAAAAATTAACAAAGACCATGAACGCATTAACTTATGAAACACATGGCTTATTTATTTTCTAAATAACACGGTCAAAATAATAAAATGGAACCTATTACTCATTTATCTAAATTCACTTAATCTTTTTTACACGTTTTTAAGGCTGTTTTACATGGAACATACATATTTTCTGTATAAAAAAGGATTGAGCGTACTTTAAATCATTTTTTTCTTTGCGGCCCGAACCAACGATATTTTTTTTTATGCGGCCCGCTAGAAGGCAGAGGTTGTGCATCACTGCAGTAAGCCTTCTTCGGTCTTATTTCTGCTTTGTTACACGTCGGCAAAAAAACTTTTTAGGAAAAAAAATGTTTATATTTTATATAAATTCTTATTTACCATCAGATCATCTTTAGTCAGCCAAACGTAAAATGTTAATACTTTTGACTATTTTGTTTAAATACAGATCACTAAATATAATTTTCAAAAACAATTCAAGCCGCTCATTTTTCACGACTCCGACTCCAACTACGACTCCACAGCCCTGATAAAAACTTAAACATGGTAAAACAACCTATTTTCAAATAGATTTTTTTTAAATAGATAGAAAAATAAGGGTAATGAAATTGATAAAACGGTCACATGTCTCGAACACGTTTGAATAGTATAAGTGTGTGCCTAATGTGCCTAATTTTATTACTTTTATGAGATTCAAAATAGGCTGTTTCCATGACGCAACGATAGTGTCCGGAATATACAGTTAAATTGCATTAACACTTATCAATATTCAAATCGCGTTGTTTTGCGCAAATTTAATTGCATTTACCTGGACAGGATGACACACTTCCTTCTCTGTCCGCATAGACATTTATATGATAGAAGTAAGATAGCAATCGAAAATTATCCGACTACAATTTTCAGAATAGTATCAAAAATAGTATTATACTAAGAATAGCTCTAATGATTCGCTGAATGCATCAAACAAAAATTTCGTTTCCAATTTCGGATAAAATTGTATACTAAATGTAATATGTAGTTGCATAATCAATGTCTAGGCAAGATGTTAACTGCAAGAGCCAATCCAACAAATGCGCGGCAAAAATGTTTATATTTGATTAAAAAAAAAAAGTATTTTTTTGCTTTGATTTGTAAAATAAAAACAAAATATCATTTGGTAATATGTAACTTGTTGTAATTTTCAAAACCGGCATTTATGTAATGAAAAAAAAACGTAATGAAAAACGGGATCCCGGTTATAGTAATACCGGTATTGCAATCCCTTATAATAATCAAGGGTTACGAGTTTTATAAATGATTTCAACACTTTTTATCACATACAGAACAAATGTTCTTTTCAAATCAAGTTATGACTTGATGCAATTTGTGATAATTAATAAAAGTAACACCTGCATGTTTCCAAAGCCAAAAATTAAAAAATATATATACCAAGGACATATAGGGTACTTCAGAGAACATTATGATAGCCTGCAATTAACACACATATATATAATATGCATACAATTACCTAATTTTAATCAAATTAAATACCCTCGTGGTGCGATAAAAAATACTCTGCCTACTGGGGTACGCAATTCCACGCACGCGACCGATCCACACTCCTCAATCTTGCGTGCATCCGACGTGAAAGAAAAATAAACTCTTCAATTAAAAAAATGGGAGGCGGTCGTAAAAGTGATCAACTCGACCACAATATTGGATTCCCAGAATTGCTATTGCGCAAGTTAACCTAATTTCAACAATGCTACAGTGGTATCAGGAGTTCCTCCCAAGTATTATTTTCCAGTGACCTATAGCGAATTGATTATTCAAACTACAACGGTGTCATACATATATATTTTTAAAATATATATGAGTTTGAACGTCCGAAAAGAAAAACATCTGAGAATAGTCTTAAATTTATTAGGATCTAGACCAGGGGTGTGGAACCTTTTAATTTCTAAAGGCTATATTCATTTATCTGATTCAACGCAGTAAGTCCGCAGTAAAGAAAATTTTGACACCCCCCTCCCTTTTTTTCGACAGTCGAACATATAATGTGTTGATTACGCTGTTTTCCCAAACGCTTGCGTGTAATTTTTTGATCAAAGTAAATATTATGATCAAGTCAAAAGGCCGCATCGGAGTAGCCAAGAGGCCGCAGGTTCCCCTCCACTGATCTAGACACATACGTATTAAGAGTGATCTAAAATACTCCACGTGATTTTTGTATTTGGTTTTCACGGTTGGTAGGTACCGGATTAATAAAATAATTGCGGCTATGCTCAAAGCCGGAAAACGTTTTCCTAACCAATTCACAAATTGTGTAAGCCAAGCCACCTGCTATTCACCGTCTCTCTTTTCCTCTTGGAATTTTTTGGACCGTCGAAGCTTAGTCTTTTTACTAACGCTAGTTGGTGCGATTTATATAGTAGTCATTTTAGGAAAAAATTATGTCATTTAGCCAAAAAAAAAAATGGGTTGAGAAATCGATATTTTTTTTATTGAATTCACCTTTTTTTAATAAAAAAAAAACACGTAACAATTGTATCATTTTATCTATATTGTGACAAAATTTAAATGTATAAAAATAAAGGCTTTAATAAAAAAAATTTAAAAAAAAAATGTTATTTCTTTATATAATCGATGTACAAAAGTAATCAATTATGTATTAAATTATGGCAATATTAGATTTATCTATACGGGACTTTGATTAAATCCATTAAAACAAAACATTATATAAAAGATTAGTTCGCTTTAACACATTTGTCATTTAGTATAATCAGATAAACCATTACGGTGTTAAAATCAATGAAATGCATTTAGTAGTCATTTTTTACGATTGCAATCTTACCGAGGCCGAGATTCGTTAAGTTAAGCCGACGATATGCATAACTGCAATCAATTAAAAGTCCAGCGTTCTGTCTAAAAACTCTTAAATTTGAGAAGACGGCCCTGGCTAGATTCACACTCTAAGTTGTAGTAAGTAGTTGATCCCGATGATCCAACGCTCTTAATAGCTTAAACAGATAAGTGGTGATCTAAAAGAGGCTACTGGATGCAGTACTCACGTCTTCCTTTACATTATGAGACCGCTAGAGCGTCTGGTAAACCAGATAATGCCTAATTTGAATGCCGTATAAATTACTGTTGACCACTTCTTGGTCGGAGCAGAAACCATATTATTTAGGTTAGATTCATCACATTGCATACGAAATGTCAAAGGGGAGTTGAGAAATTGAGCGTTGCAAGTTTGAATTATGTCTGTATGCCAAATTCGTTTATGTTGATATTTTATGATTCATTAAACGTGACATATCTTAGATAAAGTTACAACACATACAGTAAACCCTCATATAAAACTAACTGCACTTACGTACAGAGCCCAGCCAATTGAAAAAAAATATGCTAGTTATATCGTCAGCTGCAGACGTTTTAATGTTAGATTATTTTACCTGCACTAATCCACGGTCAACCATGATCCATGACAATTAAATAAATTCTTTATTATCATAAACACATATTTGATATCTTGCCATCGAAACATGGACAAATAAAAAAGATAATTTACGGTTCAATACAGGCATAGAATCTTTGGAATAGCTGCGTCTCAAAAACCCCCCCCCGACCCATGCTTGTATAATTCGCAATATTAAACCAGTCGAACTCGGTTATTACGATCACGGAAATAATGAGATCTCGGATGTTACGAGGAAACATTCCTCGACATTTTTGGTTTATGGTTTTCTCCATACATTTATTCACTTTTATAACAAGCTACTTCTCGGGCATACCGATCAAAAATATCGTCAATGAGAGTGAAAACAATGAAGCAAGCATCAATTTTAAATTTTATAAGAAAAGTGGATTGACAGAAAAATTTAATATGTGTGTAACGGGTGTGTAAATAAATTCTAATTGCGTATTTTTGTTTAAATTGCGACCTTTTGTATTATGTGACTGCTACAGATACTTCATGTCTTCATATGATGGGTATGTTTGCAAGAATTTAAAAATACCCATTCTCTGATATAACGAGTAATGCTTACAACGAGAAAATTCAGTCGGTCCCAACTTCCTCGTAAATAACCAAGTTTTATTATATTTGACTATTTTTTTTTTATTAATTAACATGTTTATGTTAACATGTTTTTTATTATTTGTGAAATAATATATGTGGATGGTTATATATATCTTTTGCCTTATATTCTAACGACTTTTACATGAGTCGAGTAACGCAACAGTCATTAGGGATAAGTATTGTCGACTTTATTTTTTATTAATGTTCAATTAAGGAAAAAATAAAAAAAAAAAAACAATCGGACTGTTAGTAGTAATATTCAATTCTTATCATACTTTTCAGGCATGCAATGATCCCAATATTATTACTATTATCAAGTGGTCATTTCTGAATGATTATCACAAAAAAATGAATTCAACGATCATGTTTCATGACATTAAGTAATTATTTGCAGGCAACGAGTGACAGAGACCACTAGCCTAAAACAAACATACTGGAAAATCACAAAAAAAAAAAAATCGGTCAAGCTATTTTCAGCAATGCCAAATGTTACTCATCACATTAACAAAGAATATTATCAGTTGTATATGCATGAAGACGACATTATATTGCTATTCCTGGAAATGTTCAGTATTAGCATTTTAAATGCACAAAAGAAACAATGGCTTTATCCTGTCTGAGAAGAACCACAATCGGCTTCCTTAAAAATGTGCATTTTGAATTATAATTGCGAGAGAAAACGGCTGTAATATGAAACTATTCATCGCATTGACTAGTACAGAGGTGGGGAACCTTTTCTTCTCTAAAGGCCGCATTCATTTTTCTGATTCGACATAAGGCCGCATTTGCTGCACCGAGAAATTTTTAAAATCCTCAATTCGATATACCTTTTCCCCAGATATCTTCAAACCTCGTTTTTCCAGAATTGGCCAGAAGGCCCCACCAGAGTGGCCAAAAGTCCGTGGGTTCCCCACCTCTGGTCTAGTACATATTATTCAATACTGTATGTTATATATAGCACAAGGGTGTCTAACCTTTGCTGCCCTGGGATCGACTTTCCAATCATAAGTTTTCTCCCGATCGACTTCTAACATGATTCTTATAAGAAATTTTATTTAGGGTTTTTTCCCTTCTTTAAACTTAGAAATGCTTATTTTAAATTCGAATACATATCATTATATAGGTATGTGCTTACGAAATAGTTTAATTTTAGTATTTTTGTACATTTTATACTTAAATTACATATTTTTCGAAATTCACGGAAGCTTTCGGGATCGACCAAATTTTGCTTTGGGATCGATCGGTCGATCGCGATCTATTGTTTGGACACCCATGTTATAGAACTATTTCTCAAAATCACTGCGGTAGGTTTTTTGAACAACTGTTGTTCTGAAAATTGTTCATGGTCGTCGCAAAAAGGTGTATCTATCTATGTACATCAGTTTTCAAAAATTTAACTATGGACACATATGTATAAGAACCAATCGTCCAACACGGACGAAATGGTTAAAATTTGACACCAAAACGCGAGTGAACAAAAGTTGTTTAACCAAGAAATTTTAGAAATTAATAGGGCACAGTTAAGTGGCTTTCCAAATTTAAATGAGCAGGCGAATCTCCCAAATTATCAACTACTGTACCCTATACGTAAGTAAATACAATTAAATTTCATAAAATAAGTGTAAATATAAGTCTTGAAATTACCCACCATTTAAATCAGTAGGCATTCCCATGTTATAACATTTTAAAGATAATCACATTTATTTTCAAAGACCTACGAAGATTATTTGATCAGGTAAATATTTCCCCAACTAATTGAACGTAGTTAAATTCAATTTATTAGTAAAATTATTCCATCAATACCATTTGAAAAAAATATTTCTTACATATAATGAATACACATATTTACCAAGCTTCAGTTCAAGGTCATCCCATCCGAGTACTTAAACGCATGAAGATGCCGAATGAAGATACCTGGTTCGTAAGTGACAAAGCTTGTGTGAATGTACAATATTGAAATTCCAGCATGCACCTTCAGTCGAAATCATTGAACATTTTACTTCAAAGGGTGACAGTTAGTTATTGGCTATCTCACATAAGGAATAAGATAAATAATATCTAAAATGTTTGCCCACCAAATGTTAGTGTTAGCAATTAAGATGCATGTGTCCAGATGGACATTTTTTTTCATTTTTATTATTTTGAATATGGCAGTCTCTCTCTATTTTATGTAGTTTTTTTGGCAAAATAATACTATAAATGTATATTAACATTTAATAATAGATTTCGGATTGTTTTTAATTTACGGTATTCAAGATAAAAGCTAAGATATTACAATATACATAACGTAGGTATTTAAAGACAGTGATAACTTTGATAAAAACAAACAACTTGACATTTAAAACAAAAGCCATTTATTGCAGGAATAATAAAATTCTGTAAATTAATATAGAGTTTCGCGGTCAACAGAGATGCGGTTTAAGCTATGAATGTCGACCTTAGTATCTGCAACGAGTACCACAGTGGTAAACTTACCTGGAACAACTCGTATCATATTATTAAAAATAAAACATTTTACAGTGGTTAACAACCATAAACATATTTTTCAATTTATATACGATTATTAAAAATCATCTTTTTTTTTTAATCCATCTTCGCTCCTAATGTGGAGTATATGGCCGCCTTATCTCGACATATTTTTTTCTCAGTGAACTGTTTTTTATTCAGTCTCTCAACCTCTTTTTCCTAATTGAGTAATATGGATAGAAGGATAAGGCTAAGACAGGACTATTGGTTTACTAATCGCTCTCGCTACGGCCAGTTATAAAAGGATCGGAAGGGTAGGAGGGACTTTTTAGACATCACTAACACCCATGCCTTCGGACAAAAGTCGATAAATCAATCGAAAAAGTGCAAAACGAATGTGATTTGCAATGTGAAAAACGACTAAAAAATAGTAAAATAAGATAGTCAACCAAGCCAATTGATGATGTAAGCGTGGTAAAACAACAGTTTGTTTCATAGAATTTATTTGCATATTGAATATGCCTACAAGTTTAATCTAAATACATATATTCAGGTGAAGGGTCATAGAACGAAGCAGCAGCAGGTCGATGCATTTTAACGAAATTGCAGCGTACATTGCGAGTGGGAAAATAATAAGTGAAGTGCTGAGGACTGCCGCATCAGATTCGTTCAAGTGCATCAAAGTGCATTCCCATCTCAGCGGTTACATTATGCAACTGAATTGGGCTAAAACATACACATCTAGGTGTAAATATAGAGAAAATGAAATCCAAAAAATAATATATTTAATCTTGAAAACTATTTTCATAAACACCAAAAAGAAAATGAATACAAGTAGAGAGAGTAAAACAGAAAATAATTTCGCATCGGTGTAAAATCAATATACGTATATAATAAAATAATATCTACATAATGGGTAAGGTTAGAACAGGACAAATGATTAGCTAATCGATATCGCTACGCCCGGTTATTTTAAGATTGGAAGAGTGAGAGAGAATTTTACATTATCACAAACACCCATGCCTTCGTACCCCGTGAGATCCGTCACTGAAGCCAGACAAGTTGACCACTGCGCCACGGACCTGCTACTCTCTTCGAAAATGAGAGGTTGAGCAACTGAGTAACGAACAATTATCGCAGAAAAATAATATGTTGTGATACTACATTAGGAGGTTATATAGGCTACATTATTAGCGGACATGGATTAAAAAGTGAAAAAAAAAAGTATAATAAACGGAAACCTAATAGGCAATAGTTCTCTATTTTTTTTTTGCAACGTTAGAATTAGTAAAATCTTTATCATATTATAAAAGTTTATGAAGAGATTGTTTGAAGAAACAAAAAGGAAAATAATTATCTTCCAAGTACCACTTCTTCTCCACTTTTGGCACAATCATAGATCACGGGTTGGTCAATTCCCAGGCAGGGATTACGGTACCGGATGAATGTATCAATGCCGGTTTTGCGAAAAATGTGCAAATTTAACAAAACGGCCAGTTGGGATCTCAATACCGGGCGAGTATAACAAAATCGGTATTTCATATAAAATACCGTCATTAAAATATATATCAAAATCGGTTGATTTTCATAAATAACTTATTAAGGCTTCTTAAAATATAAAAGATCACTGAAAGGCTCATCAATTCTTGAATCAGTAAAATTAATCAAACTCTTAGCAGATTTAAAATGTCAATTCATCGACGATTTTTTTCATATAAAATATTGGATGGTTTCTAAAACTAAATTAAAAAAATATTTTTTATTGATTTTCAATACCGAAATATTGGTACTTTTGCGTATAAATCTGGTATTTCAGTCTTGAAAAAACACCACTAATACCAGCGGTGGGCTGCCAAAATTTTAACAAGGGGCTCGGTTAACCTGAGATCTATTCGCAGTGTTCCATGTGTAACTTAATATACTTTTATTTTGTAAAAATAAACTGCTTTAAAAACTTTAAAAACTCATGATATCTTTTAGTGTATAAAATGTAAATAAATGTATTTTACGAGAAATTTCAAAATACAACAAAGTCTTTTGTTTCATAATACATATAAACTATCTATACAAATAACTGTTGATCTGAAAATATTTTTTTTACTTTACAATCCCTCCGAGCTCTTTCCAGCCCACCACTGAATAATACCGAAATTTCAGTTTTGACGATTAGAAATTGTAGTAACTTAATCATGCAAGTGGTAAAATTTTGAATACAAATTCATAAGTTAACAAATTATTTATTGCAAATACAATACATCCTGTCACGCACAGCTGTATGGCAGTTATTTTTCCTCACTATCCTAGAAATATTTAGTTGAATTGATATATTTATGTAATGTATATATATATTTAATTAATAGGGTAAAAATATCAACGTATTTTAATTCTATATTTTATGCGTCGATAGCTATTTCGGCTTTCGCCATCGTCAGAACTATGCTTAAACGTAATTTTTGGTCAGCTATATATACTGGCTTCGAAGAGATACACAATGCATCATATTATTCACTCTAACATCCTAATTAAAATTATAATTACAATATTGCACTTATTAAATGTGATTCTAGTGTTTCAAAGAACGATAAGCAGTCTGGGGTTTTTTAAAACATTGATGTTTTAAAAATCTATTACAATGGAGCTCTACCAAGTAAATGCCAAATCAATTAACATATTTAATTATGTAAAACACTTTTTTAGTAATTTATCTATCTTGTTTTGTAGAAAGCTGTTATGCCATATATAGATCAAAGTGCGTTAGATTTTCAGATTGACGAGTTTAATTGTGTAATTTAACATGATATTGTATGTACCCTTATGGGAACAAAATAAAGATATTAGTTTACAATGTTTACATATATAAGTTTAATAGAGTTTTAATTATTATTCAATGGAGATGAACACGTAAGATTTTTCAACTCATATACATTGCATGTCGGCATTTATTCTGCTGTACTTTTTCTTTTAAATCAATGAAAAAATATACACGACAATGCGTATGATTTGTGGATTTTTCATTGAAAAAAAATGGTACCTTCCAACCAATTACAAAGTAGTGTGGTCATCCAAGAACCATAATGAATAAATCCTACATACAAAACAAAACATTTTTTCCTTACAAAATAAACACGGGAAAAAATGTTGACAATCACCCACATTTTGACGTTTGATGAATACAGGTAGGTACACAAAACGTCAATAAATTCGCGACAACCAAAAAATAAATATTCAATTTTAGATATGGAGCAATTTAAATATTATGAAATATGTAAATAAGCGAATTATTGTATATAATCTTAAAATTGCAATATTATGTCAAAAGAATCCATCTATAACAAAGTGTTTTAAAACTCACATATTTCATTAAATTTAAAGATAAGGCCTGATAAGAATCGATTGTCAGATAACAAATAAATGTATGTTTTTTGGCGTTTAGAGATTAAGACTGATACATTAAAACATACAGCAACATTGGTAATGAGGAAAACTAAATTTTACAATTATAAGACATCTTATTTTTTCTGAAAATAGCACTATTTCATAGAAAACATGAATAATAACAAGTGTCTGGGAGGATTCAATAGTTTGATACACCCACCTGGCTAAAGGACCACTCCTTTTGGCTCGTTGATTAAGAATTTTCTCCACCACCGGCACATTCCCGTTTCGAGCCGCTTCCAATAATTCTTGGTCTTTTCCCATGGCCCATTTAAATTTTATCACTGCACAGAAATAACAATATTCATCATAAACCTAAAACATTCTCACTACACTACTACTTAATCGATCGTTACCGCCATGTTACTACAGTGGCGCGCTCTGTCGACATTTTTCAAACTAACAATTCAATATTTGCATTAGCGTGAAGCTAGCAGTTGTTCGCGATTACAAATATTTCTTTTTCGTTTTATATTATTTTCTAAAATACAACAAAGTGTGTATTTTAAACGTTCTAATAACCTTAAAATATTCGGGCTTAATTTAAAATTTTCTACCGCATATCATAGTCATCTTAATAACATCATTCACAAAATCTCCGATTCATTTTTTGAATCCCAGATATCGATTTACTATGAAGTTTGACACATGTCGCTAGTGAACCGAAAATGGTTCAGTTAATTTTGCGTACTATCAGCTGTTGTAGTACAACGTAAATATGGTTCCATAGCTGTCATTGTATCTATTATTGTGAATTGTGTGTATATTATCATTTACAATAAGGGAAAAACAATGGGTTCTAGTAAAAGATTTTATATTGGCGACGTCCGGGTATTGTCTTATTGTGTAATCCTTCTAATTTTGTGCAATGTTATCAATGGTGCTGAGCTGACCAGTGAGTAATCATATCGCTCGAAAACAATGATTGCTTAATATGAATTATAATAATGTTTGTTTATGTTTTTATTAAATATTGCAGATGAAGCGATTACTGTATCACTTAAAGGCATTGTTCCAATGCCGACTAACTCAGAAGTATATTATACGACAAAAACCCTGGAGTCTTTGTCGTCGTTGACGTTGAATATTGAAAATGTCTCACCGAAAATTGCATTTTTGGTAATGCAAGCCCATGCCTTTAAATACAACATAACAGCTTCTTATTCACCTAAATTGGATACCAAAAAACACGTAAACGGAACTAATCTGGGACTTATTTACGAGCCTCCGACGCCAAAAACGTTTTATATTTCAAATTTTAATGACAATAGCAGTGTTATTGTATATATATCTATACATGCGTATATAGGAAAAGGTAAAAACCATAATATATTTATCGCTAATGTTTTATATCTCAGCCACATCCAAATATATGTTGCAACTCTACATAACCTCAAAATATTATTTTGTGTGTAGTTACAAGACGTAAACATCCTCTCTTCTTGGAAGATGAAATCACATAAATTAAATTAGTGAATGATGTTTACTTGCTTCGGTCTCGACGGCCACATAAATATCTACAAGTATCATCAATAATAAGATGTTTTACTTAAGCTTTCCATCTCACGACAAACGTAATACATAACTATGCAACGATTCGAAATATTAAACTATAGTTTATTTATTGTATCTAAATTTTTGTTTTAATTTATTGAAATCGTAATTTTCTAAATGTGAACTAACAACTGTTTTCTATTTTAATATTCAAATAAAATATTGTCCAAACTCAATTCGATTTCACCAGCTCCAATACCCGGCGGTTGCAACATGGAATTTAACGTATTAGATGCTCCATATCTTCATGTCGGGCTCAATCCTGAAACAATTACATTAGAAGCCGCCCCCGCTAGAGTAAACTCTAAAGCAGAATGTGATATAGCATCAAAAGACCTGACTCATGATTTTTACCATCTCTTCTTGACGGAGACCAACAATTCCAGTGATGAGTACTTCGATGGACTGAAAAAAATGCTCACAGTCGAGCGTATATTGCAGTACGGCCGAAAGGTATGAGAGTAATAATTTACTTTTGACACGTATAAAACAGTTTCTTAGGTGCGAATTGAACACTCAAGAGTCAGGGCCGGCACTAGACATTTGGTTGCTCCATGCAAGATTGTATTTTTCTGCTCTAGTTATAGCAAGCTGACTGTGGTTGAATGGTCAACGTCGTTGGCTTCGGCTACAGAGGTCACAGATTCAAATCCTAGTACGGATAGTTTTCACAAATTGATTTTAAATTAATTTATGTGTTTCTGTTCAAAGGCATGGATGTATGTGATGTCTAAAATTTCCTCCCACCCATCCTATCCTAAGAATAGGCATAATGAGAACAATTTACTAGCTACTAGGTGTTGTCCTGCTATCTCTACTCTCTTTGAAAAATGAGGTTGAGAAACTGAGCAAATAAGCAGTTCTTGTAGAAACACTTATGTTGAAACTCAATTAGGAGTTCATTTGCTCGACATTGGGAGTGGACATGTTAAAAAAAAATTAGAAAATTCCTTTAGGCGCTAAACACTTAGTCCTCTCTAGAGATTTATTGCTACAGGGGTTCACCTGTACCTGCGCAGAGTCGATTGCCCTGAGTCATTAGTTGCCATATGGTTTAACCACAATTCCCTGCATTTTTTTAAAAAAATTCTTTATAGTTATTGAAGTACCAATCAATTTGTACTTGTCTTAATATCTCCAAAAGTCATTTTTGTTAGTTAACATGTTTTTGCCTCAATGTCTTCAATTATTAAATCAAAGTGAAGGTGGTAGAATTCTGTTTTCTTACCTACCCTGATCTGTAAAAAAAATACCTGCTGCAGATTAACTATGCAAGTCTATGTCAAATGAATGATTTATTTGACCATTAAATAATCTCATTTCAATGCCTTATTTGCAGCACCTTGCTACTCTTCTTCCTGACACTTGTTTTATGGATTCAGTAGATCCTCTATTCTCACATCCCCAAATCCTAATTTCTATTATTTGCTATAATCCAAGAATTAGAATTAATTGTTCCGATTCAGGTAAATTTTTTCATTGAATTAGTTTTTTCCAATCTCCAATTTTTCTCAAAAGTAAAACATTTCAGCATCTTATGGTCAAAGAAACTTAGCTCGATTTTTGGCGTTTTTAAGTTACATATGGCACTAGAAATAAAATAACATATCACATAAAGTGACAGAGAGACATCAATAGAACCAGTTGTTGCAAAGATATTTCAATACGCATCTACGGAAAACAAATTTAAAGATTAATATTTAGCCTAAATATATAATAAACATAAACAAATTCTTAAAACCATTTTTTATTTAATTATTATATGTATATTTTTAGCTATAACACATTTAATAAAAAAAATCGCTAAAAAGGCTTGGAGTTGCTGGAACACTTTTGAAAAAAATTAATGAGTTCAAAGGTTAAGATTATGAAAAAATAATTAGCACCTGTTCAAAAAGTAAAAGGTGACAAAATAATGAGAAAAAAATTATCTGGCTTGTATCATTTTGTCCTCACACCATTATATCTTCATCATTTGTTGTATAGAACGTTTTGCTTGTTCTCTTAGTTCCACACATTTTTTCCTCATCATTCTGTGACGACAGTTTTACACAATCATTATGTCCCCTTATATCAGTGGTCGGCAAACTGTGGCTCGCGGCTCATTGCCTCTTTGAGTGTGGCTCTTCCACAAAATACCACATACAGTGTAATTATAACTTCATGTCTCACGTACAGAAGTCAGTTTTCGGTATTAAAACTTAGAGTTGGAAGGGGCAATCTCAGCGAACATAACTCAATCAGATTGAGGACATTTTAAACAAAAGCCAGCTTAGGAGTACCCTAATCTAGTTAATAACAATGTACCTACTTATATAGTTTAAGTTTAAAATATTTGGCCCCCAAAAAAAATTTCAAGCGTTGTATAGTTGATATTTGGCTTAGTTGACTAATGAGTTTGCCGACCACTGCCTTATATGATGCTGCCCTAGCACCATGCAGGCAGATCAAAATGAACTTAGAAATTTCTTGGGCTTCACTTTTTGCCATACTTTGCTATTTTTTATTGAAGATTGTCTTCTTTTAAATTTTTGAAGGTTCCGAGAGCATATGGATACGCTCAGATGCGTAGAGTATTCAGTTTATATCGCGGAACTGGATCCATATATGCTGTGATATCCACAAATAAAAATTTTAGTTCTGCATATGTTCCATCTCACACTTATGGATGTTCTGACTTGGAATCTTGTGAACGTATGTTTTTCATAATTTTATTTCGTTTACTTGCATCGTCATTGATAACAATTCAATTCAATAAATAAATATTTTTCTTTTGTTCCTATTATTTTCCTCGTTTTAAGTTAGCTTTTAATGAGCAGCAATA
The DNA here is from genome assembly GCA_031772345.1 of Himalopsyche anomala. Taxonomy (NCBI): domain Eukaryota; kingdom Metazoa; phylum Arthropoda; class Insecta; order Trichoptera; family Rhyacophilidae; genus Himalopsyche; species Himalopsyche anomala. The sequence goes on from CM062829.1 coordinate 20,419,763, forward strand.
ATGACTCAAGTTTTATCTAAATGTCACACATTGTTTTTATATTTAGTTGTGTTTTTATTTATCAATATTCATAGTTGTCATACATACATTAATTTGATTCAAAGATAATTAAAAAAAAAAAAAGAATAATTAAAGATTTTTTAATGAAATATATTTTTTTTTAATCTTTCATTTATTAAAAATGTTTGTATTTTTTTTAAGCTCCTGTACATTTGAAGGCATTTTTGGTAGTAATTTCAATTATAGGACTTTTTGTTTGTCTCCTGGGTCACTACTTCTTCAAAACCCAAATGGTCATTTTTGGATTTTTATTTGGATCGACTATCACTTACTTATTGACCGGATCAATAACATCGATATCTTTTCAAGGTAATACAGTAAATAATATAAGTCATAATTGACTTATTACTGATATAATGGTTCGTTGTTTTTGTTTTACTAACAACTTACCTCAGAAACTGATTTAAAAGATAACCCCCGAAAATCATATTGACTTCACTAACTTCTGCAAAAATAAATTATTCTTTTTAATGAATATATAATGACATTACATTATATTACTGATACCTTGTAATACATGTACCACAGGTTGAGGACCACTAATACAAATAATCATTTGTACCTTTTATAGAATAGTGCGATTTTGTCTTTAATTTTATAAATACTGATATCCCCTTTTTATAAAAATTGTTCCTATCTGGAATGGAAAACTCTCCTGCTTTTTTATTTATAAAATACCATACTTATGCATCGTATCATATCATTCCTTAGTACTATTTTTTTTTTCAAAACATATTTTTATAATAATTTTCATCAACATTAACTCCTTTTTGAATTAACATTATTTATTGTTCAAATAAATATGCTTTCTTTATGCTTTTCATCTTATTCTTTATAACTAGCAATACCATTAACTCTTTCCGTTCACAAAAAATATCCACTAAGTCCACAATAGATTTACATTACAAAGGAAACTAATATTTATTTATTTTTTAACTTGTGACTAGAGACAATAAAATTTATTTTTAAATATACATATACAATAATGAACTTATTATTTATATTTTAAAAACATCTAAAGTATGATAATGGTGAAAGCATTCATAGCCCAGGTTTTCTCTCACATGTTATTTTATACATATCTATAAAGTTTTTTTTTCGCGATTTTGGGGATTTTTGCTAGGTGAGAATTATTAAAACACTAGTAAATATCAGTAATAATTTTCGTGTTGCCGCGCCAGACAACCTTTTGTATCCATTGCAGGTAGACAGACGGTTATACATTGCAATGTTCATAATAACCATTTGATCCTCTGCTCAGAATACTGTTGTAATCAATATGAGTGAAAAAAAAATTGGGCTTGCATTATAACTCAATACTAATAATAAAAAAAAATGTCGAATGACATTCAACATAGGATCCACGAGAATAAATTTAAACGAGATTCGACATAGGATCAGAAGGTGTTAAGATTCCCCTTTTCATTATCTATGTTAAATTCATATTCATATGCTTTTATCACCGCTTTTCTAAACATCTCATTATCTTTTTTTGATTTGATACATTTTTGTACATTCCTTTTCTATTATTTACAGCTGTAATAGGAATAGTTATTTTGTGCGGATTATTTTTTCTGCTCTTTTGGATGACCCTTTGGAGAATATACAGTGTACCTGTATGGTCAATATTCCTAGCAACATTTTTGCTAGGCATATTCTTGTTTTTGATTGTTTTCTTTGGGTTGCCAGGTATTTATAAAATGCACCATTTTAATTGACTATGCCAAGAGTTGACAATATAACTGTGTGCCTTGGTTTGATTTTAATTCAGGATCTGTTTTGTTTATTTCCATAACCATATTGTTAGGTTAAAATAATTTGGGTTAGAAAGTGTTGTAATAATAATCTATACTAAACCATGATATCCCAAATCTTAAGACCGGCCATACATTAAGGAACAAGTGGTTCCAGAACATGTCTTGGAACACAAAATTCACGTGTTCACGCCGTATCGTGGAACATTTCACGTGTCCCGATATAGGTTCCATGTTCACCGTCTAAAACCAAGCACAAACGAGGAACCTGGGAACATGCATGCGCGCGCAGCTGTAGACGAGCTGTCAAAGTATATTTCGTCATGACTTCATACAAAACATATGAAGTATTGTGGAATACATCTAATAATAATCATAAAAACCGAATACTATTTGCGAGAATACGTAGGCAGCACTCGTCGACATCAACTCACCGGGCGTCATTTTAGAGATCTATTTTCGACTTTGAAATGTCTCCCTATGTGACAGATGTCAACATAAACCATAGACCATAAAAAGTTTTATTTGAATTATCTATGGTATAAGAATAAGCTGTCACAGTGGATGCAGTGGATGATAAAATAATTGTATTTTTATTGTAGAAAGCTTATAAACATTAGTAATTAAATTTATTCGCATTGTTTGCATCCAATAAAATCAAAAAACGTTCGCTCGGACGCAGCACTGTGCAACATAACCTCAACGGGTGACGTTTCTGTGACCCCTCGTGTGTTCAAAAACATGCTCTGGAACATAGTTCCTGAGAAATTACGTAGATAGTTCCGGGAACAAAGTTCCTTAACATATGGGCCCTTTAATACATAATGCTAATTTCATAAACCATCTGAAATTGACTGCCTGCTTCTCACTATCATAGTTAATTTTTGTAGATTTTAAGTCTTTAATTAACACCAATGATTATTTCTAATGATTGAAGTGGATTTGCCAAAATTATTGAAAAATAATATATGTGTTATTGGAGATTATTAACATTACTTTGAAGAATAATTTTTTAGTTTCAAAATTATATTTAACCCTTTCTCTGCCCTGCCCCAACGCAATTTATCCTCTGACACCCAAAATTTCATGATTAATGAAAACTTTAAAATATAATATGAAAACATAAAACATTGTAATTCGAAATTTTATTTATAAACTGAATATCGGGTAGTGCATATATGTACTGTGTGGGTATGTGAAGTCCAAACCTTTATCCCATGTGTATACGGGATGGGTAGTGAACAAGTTAAAACATTTTTAAAGTGCTACTAACATCAGATTACTCCTTGTCATCATATTTCTGTGTACGCCAGTGGTTGTCAATCCAGGGATGATTGGCTTCTTAGTGTATATTTAAGGTTCCAGCCACAAGCATATAATTTTAAAAAATCAGAATTTCTATTAAAATTATATAAATACTACAGCATTGTGGCAAATATCCAGTAAACTGTTGTATATTTTATAGATCAAGGTATACTGATTTTGCTATTCTCATTCCTGGCTGTCAAGCTGTATCGCTATCTTGGTTTAGTTGATCAACCAATGAGTTGATCAACCATTGATTACTCATGACCCCAGTAATAGTGTATGAGTGCACTCCCACTTAATCTGAATGTGTTACAATTCAAAAAGGGTGTTTTGATTTTACCTTGAACTCTAAACCGGCTCATACAGCAAACTTAATGCCCTTTGTCATAAACAGAGCATTTCTTACAAAAATCGATCTTTATACTACCCCAATTTTCTATAATCTTCACATTTCTTTGGTAGAATCAGTCAATAATAGTACTTTATTCTGTACTCTTCAGTTAAATAATGTTATTAATTTTTATAAATAAATTAATTCAATTTACTTTACATCTGCTGTGTTTTACATTAACCATTTCAAACATATAGAATAACAATGGATGATATTTATTTTCAGCTGTCTTTGGAATATCGTTAATCTCTGGTACGATATTTGGTATCATATGGCTTTACTTTTGGAGATATGCTGGGATACCACTAGTTGCCATCATGGTGGCAACATTGTCTTTGGGATTTCATGTGGCTTCGATTGTTTACTTCGGGATACCAGGTATGTTCTAAATTACCAAAGATCTTTGTACCAATAATTGAAGATTTTTTTAGCTTATTGCTATATTATTATCAAAAAGAAATGAATGGATAAAATTGGAAGCAGTGACACTATTTTTTATAATTTGTAGTATGTCATTTTATGTGGTCTAGTTGTCAAAAGTTTTGCCCTACTGATCAGGCTGGTCTAGGAATTGCAATACCGGTATTACCGAAACCGAGATTGCGGTATCTGGGATTTTTTTTCAATACCAAAAAATATCAGTATTTCCGTCATTATAAAATTTAAATTTTTTCCAATTAAACTTGACATCTTCGACGGGTGCCATGATGTCTCTTCTTCTTAAATTCATCTAATTGAATTTATCTCGTATGATTTTCTAATTTAAAAATATTTGGCGTATTGGCATTACATTTTATCCTGAGCGGGTGTAAAATGGTTTGTAATTACTGCTCTGCTATTCTCAATAATATATTTGTTTATTAATTACAATGCATTTTACTCCCCTACTGATTTTAGATGGAATCACTCTCCTTCAGACAGACCTAAACTTCTGGTCAATATTCCTATGCGTGATGATGGTGGTCAACATATTGATCCTTCCGCTATCGCACCATTCGAACATACTGTCATGCGTTATTGTCGGCTCCTTCGTTGCTCTCGTTCCATTGGACCTCTATATGGGATCTCATCTGCGATACATTGTTGTCAATGTTATACGTAGGGCTACCGTTGATAATTTTGCCAATGCAATAATTGATCCACCATACCAATGGAGAGGTAAGATAAAGTTGTTTTATAGTTTTTTTGTTATATTTTGAAATATTATTAATCTTTTTTCATTAAATTTCATTTGTTTAAGACCTAACTTGGTATTATAATACTAGCCCTGTAGCCAAGTAGTGAAATGCTCTTGGCCGTTCGTCTTATTCGGTTCACAAGAGTTCAAATGTACTTAAGGAAAAATTTATAGATCGATGCATTGATTTGTGTTGAGCGATATGATTGTATGTGATCTTTACATTCTCTTCAAGACATCTGATTGTTAAAAGAGGGCATAGTGAGAGCAGTTAGCTAATTACTAGTCTTCACCTTTCCCCATCCCTAACCTCTGAAATAGAACCACAAGTACATATGCTCCACATTGGAAGCGGAGATTGTTAAAAAAAAAACTTTTTTCCCTTCTACTTAAGTATGAAGTTTTTAATTAAAAATTTAAGAATTACTTTTATATTCATTTCCAGATGGCTTAATGACAGCTATATGGGCCGCTGTTGCACTTCTGGGCTTCCTCACCCAGTATTTGATTAATAGAGGAAAACCGCCGTTCCCTCCGCCTCCAAGATTCTCAAGATCGCCGAGACCTTCAGCTCCAGCTTGGGAACAGGATCCTGTCAATGAGAGATCGCCGTTTTTGGGTGATATTGTCCAGGTTCCAAGAATGTTTGGAGCTGTGCCTCGCCTTTCTACCCCTGAAAGAGAGGACAACGTAAGACAAACCCGATCGTCGATCTATTATGAATGAACTGACTGACACATTTTACATGTTGATATTTCAGTCTTACACAAAAACATTGGTTCCAATGAATAAATAGACTTTGAAATTCTACTCATAAATTTTTGATGAAGAATTGAATCTGTATACTATAAATTAAATATTACTACTGTGTGCCATAAATTATTGATTCCTATTGCACATGTTTCATTATCTCTGAAAATATGCCGGAAAAATAAATAAATCATTCATAATAGGATTTGTACACGAATGATGTTACAATGGTTTGTGTATTGTCTTAATCTGCCACATTTCATCAAAAAATCTTTTACCTTATTAATCTCACATTTTTGAATCCCTCCCCAGACCTTTCAAAACTTCAATGCTTACTATAATGCATTTGCGATCTCAAGAGAATTCTTTATTAGTACTAAAAATGATATTGCATATTGTTATATTTTTCTTAAAGCTTAAGAACTTCTTTGACACATAATTTTAATCCCCTCTTTAAAGTTTTTCTTTGTGTATGGACAGCACTTAAAAACATCCCTATTATAATCATGTTTACATGTGCCTCATAAAATAAAGAATACTATTATTTAAAATAGACAATGTTTAAGATAACATGTAAATTATACTAATTTTGAATATATACCCGACTTTGTACATGAATGAAGTTGTCAATGTAGATGTAATAATTTTTCATGAAACAAATTAAAAGATTCTAATACAACTAAGTCTAGAACAACACAGAGAAACGGGTTTATAGTTTTAACAATTGGAATCCTACTAAATAAAATGTTTAAAACAAACTCTCAAAATCTACTTTGAAAAGACTGATTTTTTGTACTAAAATAATGGTGTGTAACAACACAAATATATCCACTTTGTGTTTTGTTTCGTCAAGCCAAGAAAACTGCATTTGATTTTATTATACTCATTTGATTGTTGATTGACTCAGTTGATTATACCCGGTGAAGCATTTATTTGAAGAATACTTCTTATTGTTTTTTAACTAATTTTGATCTAGTAATTTTGTTTATACAAATACATATACCAATTTCTTACTTATAACCAAGTAAAACTTACTAAAGAAAAAACACTGGGAATTTTATGAACAAATGATGACACATAGTTAAAATATTAGTTGTTCTTATACTTAAAATAATATCTATTTTCTGTATTTTTTTAAAAATAATTTGATATCTAGAACTTATTTTCCAATATAATTATATGAGAAAAACATTTTTTTTAATCTTTCTGTTAATTTTAGAATTCTAATAAATTATGCTTATTATTTGGTTCCTATAAATGTGCCAATAGTAAATAATAATTAATCTCCTATCCGACATCGACACCAAAGAATGAAATATTTAAAATAACCCATTGAGTCTATTGTGTTGAAATGTTACGCTATTCAATGCTTAAGTGGGGAGGGGAAATATGTGCCGTGTACCTATTTAATCCCCTTTGTTAATAGAATGCTGGAGCTTAATTCCCCCACTGTACCAAAGTTTAGTTACCCCCTCAAATCCGACATGTGTAATGCCATTCATGTGTGAAAATTGTATTTTTCACAATGGCATTTACCTCACCTTTTTTGCACATGTTTTTTTCTCATATTTTTAACTTACTAATGCTAGAAAGATGCCGTACTCCCTTATGGCCTTATAACACATCTATATCAATATATAATGTATTTAACTCATGTATCGACATAGAAATCTATTATACATTATGTTCTTAAGATATCATAATTATTAACAGTTCTGGATGAAATAAAACAAATCTTTATTATTCTTGTTAAAAAAATCGCCACTGATATTTCTTTGTCGATAAAATTCTCTGAACAATTTCTGATAATATAAACTGACATTTATTTTTAAGTAGTGTGATTACATTGGTAACTCAAAAATTCAACACAATCATTTTCGATAATCTGTGAAAACGTAGTTTTATAGTTATTACCCTTTTATGTGATTATTGCTTTGCATTTGATTATTATGACATTTATTTTTAACTATATATATTCAAAATTTTATATTTGTTATCATTTTCAACATAACCTCTTCAAACTTGCATTCATAAATATTATATGGCTTAATCCCCTTTTCAATTTGGGACTTTATTTTGAATTGGGTATCCATTATGTTTATAATGCGGTCTTCAGTTAAAATCCACCCCTATTTTTTCACGCACATTCAAACTGCGTCTTTTGTTACACTTTATAAATCATTTTTCTTTAGTAACCTGAATGAAACTGTCAAATATTTTTTATCGTGTTTCTAAGCATTTTTTGTCAATTATCAATATTTTATTGTTTTTTTTTTATATAGTTAAGCAAATTTTTATCATAAATAGCAATATATTAACGTATATAATGCCATTGTTTTTAGTATTAAATATATTTTCTATATAAGACTGTATTTTGTAAGAATTTGTAATATTTGTTTTTAACCAATAAACTAAATGATAAATAATACACATGTGTTTTGCATCAATAATATTTCTTTATTAATAATAATTTATGAACTATTTCTTATTATAATAATATTACACATTAAATCAATTAGCAATTCATCATACTTTTTCCTCAAAAGTAAACTATATCTTATTAATCAACACTTTTTTACATTTCTTGCAATCCAAGATTATTCTCACTGTTTTTTTTTTAATACAGTTTATCAGCTTAATCAAAAAGTTTAAGATGGAACAGTTAATTTAAAATTAAATGTACAATGTCACAAAAAGTAAATCACAAGATTTTCACCATATTTTAATATCTTCTATGAAAATCTTTCAAGTGGTCTTACTAGATGGCAGTGTCTTCTTATTTCAACCAGCTGAGCTTCACATTTTTACTGGTATGTAACGTATTCACACAAACATTTATTAAATTTAATAATATGTTGTTTGAAATTATTTAATTTATTTAAAACATTATGACTTAATATTCAAAATTAAAATTGTAGTACTGTTAAAAATATTAACTGAAGTTTGGTCATAATATTAATTGCGTTTCTTCACAATTGTGATTAAGAAGTCAATATTTCTCAACATAAACGTATGCAGTACATAAAAAAAATTACGAGTATTTTTAATGCGAAAGCAAGAATTTTGTAAGTTATATGATAAGTACTTTACAAAGAACACTTCTGTATCCATTCTTTTCTTTTCAATTAGACTGTTACCTTTCTTATAACCGACATTTTAAATTATAATCACAGCAACAATAATTGAAACCAATTTCAATTATAATGTATACACCGACCACAACATTTACAAGATACAAACACAAAGTGATTTAATATACGAATGAACAGGCGTTTAAATATCATATTATGTATTTTCATCTGTCTTAAATGTGTTATAAAAAATTACCAATTATCAATTTTAAAATTATGTACATTTTCGTTTATTTAAACGTTGTGATAATAATAGAAAATTAAAGCCAAGATATAAGTATCAAGTACAAATGTGCAATTCTGTGTCTTGGTGAAATGTAAAAATTAATTCAATTATTATAAAATGGATACTGTCCAAAATAGATTTTCGACAAAAACAATACACTTTAATTGATAATATTATAAAGACGAACCATTCTTTTAATTTTCGTTTAAATAATAACATTTAAAGGACTGCAGGCAGTGTTAATTTGCTGAAGAACTGAAGAATTAAATATTACAATATTTTTTCTTCACATTTCAGAATTTAGAATTTCTTACAAATAATTTTTGTACTTGCACAGATTATGAGTAATTAAATATAATAATAATATTTTGAAAAGGAATCTATTGAAATAAAATTAGTATTTGTACAATTTGATTTTATATTTATTGTGATTCAATTATTAAATTAATTGCATTATGGTATATTTTCGATTGTGTGAATTATATAGGAAGAAAATGAAGCATGCATATTTACTATGTTTTAATTATAGCACAGTGTTGATAAGTCTAAGTTAATAAAATCTTACAGTTGGGGGTTTTTTGGTTAAAACTTTTTGCATTAATTTGAAATAGAAAAATTTCAAATAGAAAAAGGACCCGGTGTAATTTTTTTAAAATTGATTTATATTTCCAGGAAGATTCCAGTACTCAATTTGTGGAATATATCAATCGGATTTGCAACTGAACAGTATTTTTGTGCGTTACAAACATACCCATGGTAAAATGGCATGCATCCGCAATATTATCACTTAAAACTCAAAAATTACAGCTTTTATGATATTATATCGAAGAGAAGAGGTTTTTTAAGTGTTCAAAATGTCATTTGACATATTTGCTTAGTGTCAATTTATTTTTTATTTTAATCAAAAACTGTTTCGTTTATTTAATTCATATTTCGTCACCTTTCTGGTAAAAGTCGGTAAGTAACAAAACTGAAAAAAAATGAGTTAAGTCAGCTTTTCTTTGATACCAATTATTTTCAGAAATATCTCAGTTGGGGCATTTGTTATACCACGTTGTGTAGAAAAAGCATTTATTTTTAAAGGCAATTAATTGAATATAGGAAATAAAAAACGGACTAAGTTCTAAAAAAAGTGAATATTCAGAAATGTTCTATGTGGCACATATACAATTTCTGCATACTCTTTTTTTGTACTTAGTACCCTTTTTTATTTTTCTGTATTCAATTATTATTAATGCTGGTTTAAAGGCGGGCAATTTTTAAAATCTTATTTGTGTCAGATTAGCATTAGTGAATGCATCTATCTATATTTTAATATTATAATTATTTTTGCAACATAAAATATCAATGGTAGAGGCTTAATCCTAAAAGCTGAAATTTTTCATTGGCTGTTTACTCAAAACTATCAATCTGTTAGTTAACAACTTCTGCCAGAACAGTGATCAGTGAGCAGCGCATCGTTTTGTTAATTTACTGAATCACTCATTCACACTTCACTCTTCAACAAATTTTCATAACCACTGTTGAGATATTATAGTCATACAATTATTAATCTCTCTTTATTTTGTGACCAAGTTAATTAAATATTTTTTGTGATTCGTTATAAGCATAAAAAATATTGTTATTTATTGAACATTGATTGATATAATAAAATGAGTCTTTTAAATCCACAACAATAATTTCTATTCTTTTTAAATATCTATTTACATCACCTTATTATATTATTATTTCGAACTTTTCTTTATGGAATATGAACCTTTTTACATTATTTATTTTTGGCACTATCTCACTTCCACATTGCAATGTACTTATTTTGTTTTCAAAAATATTGCAATAAATTTTATTCTTACCCTGTAGACCAGGATAAAAAATGGATTTAAAGAAAATTATTTTGAATTTTACTCACAAAGTGCTTCAAGCAAGAGAAAAACAATATTTAAAAAAACAAATGTCATATTATTTTTATTGCATTTATTCATAATTCATTACAAATGGAAACTAACGATTTTTTGCAGTAAGGTACATGTATTAAAAATTATAAGTCTGCCAAATAACATTTTATTTGAAAAAAAAGGGTTTTTGAACAGACACTGTATTTAAAATTTTAGATAATAATTATCGGTTTTTGCCATCCACATTTACGATATTAATTAAAATGGTTTGTATTGTTTTTATTACTTCCATGTTGACACAATATATTTTCACTGGTTATCAAGAAAAATTCACTGCAAATTGAAGCTTATTAAATTCAGATTGTTATAAATGTCTTCGATTGAATAATGCATACTTATTTTATTTATTGTGTATACTTGCACCACGTGACACTTCTATTATTTTTAAACGTTCTGCGACATCCCGTCGGCGGCGCTAGTTGTCTGTTGCTGCGTCATATTCATGGCTAGCGGGTGTGGAACATTGTCGCCGGTGACCGAATAATTGTGCGCGATGTCTCCTGGGGCTACCACCGGGTTTTCCTGAGGCATTAGAAGCCTATGCGGAAACCCGAAGAGTTGAGATCACTGGAGTCTCGGCCAGTAGTTCGACGCGAGGTCAGGTCCTTGAGAGGGTATTTGCACTGGTACGGATACTCCAGCTGATATTACACCTGTTGAAAAAAATAACCAAATCATCAAAAACTGTGCACAATAAAATATATTATATACACTATTAGTTGGCTAATGAAGATACGATGACTGAGATTTACTTGTTTCGGTTGTCAATATTTTTTTTTTAATTACCCGGTTTTGCGGTCTATTAACACCGTATGTCGTAAGCTAAATGGCCATAAAAAAGTAGCCAAATATAATAAGTATAAATTAAAACAAAATAGATAGACGATAGAAGACAAACTCATTATTGTTTCAAAGCACCTAGCTGGCGACTAGGAATAGCTACACGGTCGACGTCATGATCACCGCATGCAACCATTTGCAAACCGTCGTAAAAAATCAAATTTTAAATTTCAACATAATATTGTTACATACGTAATAACGACGGGTGTTCTTGCAAAACAATAATTAAACATAAACTTCTGTTTGCCAAAATATTTTTGATCTTTTTAGGTTTTTTATATGAATCCAAATAATTGAATGATATTTATTTCATATATTGTAATGTAATACTATCATAATAACACATTATATCTAAATTATGCCAACCAGGAAATTCTTTTTTATGTTATTTCGGCGACAGAATTGATTTACGATTGTTTTTCATCAAATAGATGAAAAAAGCGTAATGGCGGTCTACGCAGCCATTATTATTATTGGAATGTTCGAAATCCTTTTCCACGCGACCGCCCACATTCTGGCGCCACGGTCATTTTCCCGCCTTTTCAGTAGCGCCAATACCTAAATATTTAACTTAGGTATCCTTAACTATTGTAATCTTTAATTAACTAAATTTTATGACACGAGTACAAGAAAACTTCGATATAACTGACCTCTATATAGCGAACTTCGGATTTAACGAAATAAAACCAGTAAATTGTTCTTAAATTTAAGAGTCATTATCTGAAAATAACACGAATTTGCAGTGTTATAATATATTTTTTTGTATTGCTTGATTGGTGATAGTATTGCATCATCCAAAAATCATATGTAAACACTGACGTAAAAAATAATTCGTTTCATTCTTCGGCCAGTGAAGTAAAGTTGATTGAAATTAGGTATGTATGTATGTATGTTAAAGATTAATAAAATCTCTTAGGCATATATGGGTTAACTGACACCCCTTCATCTACCTACACTTATATTATTCATGTTTTGTAAACTTATTTTTTTTAAGAATAGTAACTGATATTAACCACTTGAATACCAAGCGGACACAGGTGTCCGGAACATATGCAAGCGAACACGGATCTTGAAGACATTTAAAAAATCAAATATTTGGTATTCTAATAGAATATAAGTAATATTTTGTTGAATATGTGTAGTGCTATTTATACTGAGTCTATATAGATTTTTAAAATATCGAATTCGAGTGTATATTAGGCACAATTATTTTTCTCAAAAACACGCAGTATCTCTGGGACATATTAATGATTTTTTTGCGCGGTATTCAAACGGTTAAAAATGACTCTTTTATTAAATGCCTTCACTTATTGGTATAAATTCGTGCCATATTAAAAGTGAAAATAATGCCAATATTAATATCCTAACAAGATAAGAAGAAACAAAAATCAAAATATAAAACAGCTTAATATTTGTAGCAGTAAATTTTTCTTTCAGTTTTTCAGCTAATGGAAATCATATTTTGTAGAACGAAGCGGATGTCTTTATTTACAGAGGGGCTTCGAATTATTTTATGTTTGAAATTCGGTTACGGGCCTCGCGGGGAAGGCTTGAAAAATATATTCGCGCATTGTGTACGTGGCACACATATAAAACATTTTACATGGCAAATGGGAAATGTCAGTTTCAGTTGTACCTATTCCTCGCCGCCATGCCGCTTCCGCTTGCCGCCTGGCGGGAATTGAAAAACGAAAAAAGAACTTCCTGTTGTGTGGCGCGTTGACCGGGAACAATCTCATTTTGCTGGCTGCGTGGGTACCGAATACGGCCGGCCATACAAATAAATGCTGAGTGACTTAGAAATTAAGCCTCCATGTCGCGAAGCATTGCATAGGTAATAGGTAAATGATAACATAATATATATGACTTAAAACTATCAATGATGCTTCACCATAATATTGACATACATTCTAAGATACCGATCTTGTGAAACATTCCGTTTTTTATTACTCATCACAACAATAATTGTGAACAATATTAATTAATTATTAATTAATTTTCCTACTTATAAAATCGCCGCCAAAAATATTGAATGCATAAAAGGTCTAAATAATATTTAGGGAATATTTTTAATACAATAATAATTATAAGTCACATAGTTTGTTTATAATAATTGGGCCCACTAGAGGTGAAGTGAGCCAAGTGGTATTTTAGAAAAAAAGAATGCGAATTAATATTCTGCACGTCTTAAATTGTCGTAAAAGTGAATTAATGTCAGTTAATACACATTTCAATAAATCTTTGCAAAATAAAAATATGCAATCCACCAACGCACCAAGTAAAGACGTGATTGTACTTAAAAGTCCAAGAAAAAGTGTTACCATTTTACTAGTTGGCTCACTTCACCTCTCGAGGGCTCATATGATTATAACTTAACTATAACTTTTGATAAAATTGATAGATATCAAAATGTATTCATCTTAGCTTGCCAGGGTTTTTGAAGCACGACGTAAGGAACAAAATCAAAATATAAAACAGATATATAGGCTATATATAATACATTAAAAAAATCCATAACTATTTTTTTTTAAATAATTTTATATGAAAACAAAAGCTTCAAAAAACAACCCCTTATATTTTGTGACACCCTGTGTTCACGTTGGGGCCAGACTTATGTTTTATCATTTTATTTTTTCCGTTCCCGGGTATGAATTATACTTCTGACTGTCGACGGCGTACTTTTTTATGAACATTATTTCGGATTTCCTCGGTAACGAAGAATGAATAATTTCCATAATTTTAATGGAATATGTATAAGAGGAAAGTATGGGGGATTAACATACGTACATATTTAATAGAAGCAGCCCGAATAAAATTACCATTTGAGGGTTGGAGTATGGAAACAAAACGATTGTTTTTAAAAAATCGGAACTCTTTCTTCATACATTTTAAATGTGTTATTGCCTTTTCTATATATTTAATATACATTTGATGTTTACATATAATTCATAAATATAGTCTAATGTCGTGTCCTATGGCGCAGCGGTTAGCGTTGTGGGCTTCCGTGCTGGACTTCACGGGTTCGAGTCCCAGTACGAACAGCATTTTTTCGATCAATTTATGTTTGAAGGCATGGGTGTTTGTGATGTCCAAAAATTCTCTCCCACTCTTTCCGATCCTTAAATATTTGGATCTAGCGAGGGCGATTAACTAACCATTATTCCTGTCCTAGTCTTATTCTTTTATCCCTACTACTCTCTTTGAATAAGACAGGTTGAGCGACTGAGTAACAAACAGTTCACGTAGAAAAAAAATCTGTTGAGATACCTCCATTAGGAGGCTATTTGCTCCACATTGGAAGTGGACATGGATACAAATATATATATATACATGCTCCTAAAAACTTTTATACTCCCTAGTGCAAATTAATGTGGACGAAACGGTTTTATGTTATAAATCTATTTCTCTATGATGAGACTATTAGAAGATAGTTTCCCAACCTTTTTCGGGTAGCGACCCCTTTTTATAAAAGCCATGTGACCCGCGGCCTCGATGCAATTGAAAAATTCATTTTTTTCAATAAGGTATTTAATTTGGTTAACTGTAGTTTTAGTTTTGTTCAAATCCAAAATCGAAAAAAGTTGGCGACCCATTGGTTGGGAACCCGTTAGAAGCTGTTATTGGCATTGTATGCATATGATTGTCGAAGTACATAGTTTGCAAATTTTAGAGTGTTTATACGTTTATTTTTCATCTGATACTTTTAGGTTGTTTTCATCAGTTTTAAGTGTATTATATATATAACATCAGAATTCCGTTCTAAGGTCATTGCACTACTATAACAAACTAAAATAACACAAAAGAATATAGCAGATGAGTGTGGCATTTCTAAAAGTTCAGTGAATAAGCTGATCAATCTCCATAGAGAAAAGCGATTAACTTTACCACACAAAGAAAGAACAACTGCCAAAATAGAAGATGCTTTATTGTTAAGTAACAGTAAAAAAAGCCTAAATGAAGACCAGCGTTGACTTAAAGATAGAACTAACTGTTGCTGGAACAAGAGTACATACTTTAACAGTGTGGTACCGTCTGCTAAGTTGGGGTAAATACACGCATAACCCGTTGAGATACAACTCTTGATTGTTGTGACGAAGAAGATGAAGGTGAGAGTATACATTAATTCTCACAAGGGTGTATATTATTTTTAAAATAGTTTCGCTGCTGATTGGGCGATGCCAAGTTTTTGAATGGATTACACATTCTTTATTTTAGAAGACACTTTTAAACTTTGTATAAATAAATGTGTTATATCTTACCCGTGCCTCCGGACGATGCACCTCCGGCTCCATACGAGGGATGCGGGTTGAGGGGCTGTTGATGTGCTGCGGTGGGGCCGCAACCGGATCGCGGCCCATAGCCGCTGAGCGGATGAAGTCCCTCGGGGAACATATAAGGATAGCCGCTTTCTCGCTGTTGCAAACAACTGGAGCTAAGGCCACCTGACATTGAACTGCAGAAAAGAAAAATAATTGAGAGATTGAACATTTGTTTTAACTGAATAATTTCTTGAAATGTTGTTTGAAATGTAAAATTATATGTGAATATGCAATTGCAAGATCAATAAGCATTTTTTAAATTTTCTATGATTATGAAAAATATTTTTTTTAACGATCATTCATATAATGTTTCTCATTTTTTATCACTGATGGCAGTGCTACCTGTCAGCATCTTCTCAATACGCTTAATGCTATTGACACAGTGATGAAATTTGGGGCTGTGTTTGTGCGCCCAAGATTGTGCGAAATGAATTTCAGATAGACAAATACATCGAAAGAGATATGTATTGTAATTATTAAATTATAGCAGCTTTACTTTTACAGAGCTGTTAAAAAGCTTGATAAAAACGTTGGAACATAAATTTACAGTAAAAATAGCACTTAAAATAAGTAACAAATGCACTGCCATGTGCTTACAAGTAACGAATGTCCTCATTGGATTCAGCCGGTAATAAATTTAAGATATTTGACACAATTTAAAATGCTGTTTGTAGTACATATTTTTTTTATTTTAAAAAAAATCTAATATCAGAAACTTAAATATATGCCAACCACTGATACGTAACGAATAATTCAAAATATGAACACAAATGTATCAAATTCGCATATTTTTTATACATAGCGATGGGAAAGTCTCGCAACTTGCGAAAGTCATAAATAAGAGCCGGAGAATTGTCAAAAGCAATATGAAATAAATATTTTTAAGAGCGGAAGTAAAATTAACGTCGTTTTTAATACGAAATAAATTCTGAAAAAGAACCGACGAAAACAGTTAAAAGGGAATAGAACGCCGTAAAAGCGAATACGAATAATATTCGCAAATATACCATAGATAACAAAATCCATAGAGAAGTTTACAGATCAATTTATCGAAGCCAGTTATTGAAATTGAATCGTTAAGTAAACCATAAATTTTAAATTTAAGCCATCTGTAATAAAGTAAGTAGCTAAAAGCTTGAATTTATGTTTTTATCTACCAATAATTGTAAGTAAATTTGATACTTATAAGCAGTGGTTTTTTTTTCAATAAAAATTTGTTCGTTCCCAACGTGAATGATATGGCTTCCTGTTGGAAGTTCTCAACAGTTTTTTTTTAACGAGAACTGATTGTTAGTCAGTTGCTCAATCTCCCTTTTTTTAATGAGAGAAAGAATATAATAAGATATACCTGATACAGGACTAGTGGACGCCGTTCCACCACGTTACATGGTAAAAAAGCACTGCTTATAAGTTATTTATTATAAAATAAAATTAGCATCTAAGTTGTTCCACAGGTTTAGTAACAAATTGTGTCACGTGTTTAACTTCATTAAGAAGCATTTTTGGACGAAAAGACCAACCATATTCAACATATCTAACCTAACCCAACCTTAACTGTACTTTCGTTTCAACTTTGACTATCGTTTGTCAGTATACTAAAATAAACTAAGCCATTTCTACTCTGTTTTAGGACGTGCCTTACACACTGACTAGTAATTTTTTACACTAAGTAGTCAAAATTAATTTGAATTGTTATGATGTAAGTTTCAACTGATAGTTAATGTTAACGTTTACGAGATATCACACTTTAACTATCACATATCCATTAAACAAAAAATAGTTAACGCAATTACGCAGTATGTAAGCTTCAAAATTATGCAATTAATTTTAGGCACCTCTACAGAACGAAGCGTCTCTTTTGCGTTGTAATATTATCTTTGTGAAAGTTTTTCTCGATTGTCTATGGTGGGTCGTCCGCCTCTTCTCCTGGTTTTTTTTTCTCAGGTAAGTAAAACAACTTCCTCGCGTTTTCCGGGCCATTAGTCAATTATTTAATTAATCTTGGCATAGTCTCGGAGCTTTCGGGTGCGAGGGGACGTTTAAGGTTGTTATTCTCAGCAATTATTCAAGATCGATTTTATCAAATTCGGTGTCGATTTTATTTCGATTTGCTTTTGGTGATTGGGAAGTATTTACGCAGGTTGTATTCAATCTATTCATGCTGCCTTTGAATCAATTATTTAAGTAGATACATTTCATATTATTATATTGGATAATAAATTAGTAATATAATATATTATATTACTTGTTTTATTTCCTAATAACTTATCCAATTCAATATATTCCTAATGAAAAATTAAAATCAAAAATATTGTCCGTGGATTAAAGATAAAATTTAACAAACGTAGTAAGAAATTGTTTGATTGTTACAGAGGTAAGATAAAAGAAAAGTAGTAATTTAAAAATCATTTCAATGTCACATTAACACACTATTTCAATAGTTTCTTAGTAGGAAGCTAAACACAATTAAACATCTAATTAATGGGCGATTTGACATCGATGAATTTGGCAGTGAGTTTATATTTAATACAAAAATATAATTAATAATTTTGTTATTCTGCCGTATGTTCGACTTGGTATCTTGCCAACTTCAATTGAGAAAAAACAGAAGTTTGTGATAAAACAATGTGTTTAACAAGATTGAAACTGAATATGCTGTTAGGTCAGTGAGGTCAAACACCTGTCACTTAATAATATATATCATATCACAACCAGTTGCATACAAATTGTTTTAAATATTCCTAGCATTATCTTGGACGTATGAAAATGTTAAGAAGATTTAAATAGGGCGAGGGAAAATTACGAATTTCTTGTCGTAAAAGTAAAAATATATTTGAAGCGTAATGAACATACGGTTAGTTGAGAGACATTCACAAACCTGTAAGAATCGGCCATCGTCGCGATGGGTTGCGGTATGGACGGGTACATAGAATTGAATCCCGCGTTGAGGTTAAGTCTAGCCGCAGCGGCAGCAGCGGAGGGTGGAGGTGCTGGCGGGCTAGCTCCGTTCCCTCCCCCTCCGCCGCTGACGACGCCACCGCCGCCGCCGCCACCCGGACCGGAGTGGTCGCCGCGACGCTGCGTTCTCAGCTTTTCTTCGCGTCTCCACTTTGCTCGTCGATTACTGAACCAGACCTGCGTGAAAGGAAACAAAAGGTTAGATTGGTTTGTTATTTAAACTGTACTGATTTTTGTGTGAATTGAGAGTTGAAAATTTGAAAATGTTCATTTGAAATATTGTCTGTTAATCTGTTTATTGAAATGCTTTTTATTCTTAGGTTATTCTTCTGAACCTTTTTCAAATTAAAAAGAGCATCACAACGTTGTTTTATCAACATTCAATTTCCAAAGTTACATATTATGAATATATTATGTCAAAAAAGTGAATGAATTCATCAGAATATACGATATAAATTAAGAAAAATCGTTGATGGTTTTGAATTTTGTAACTTGTTTTTTCGCTGCAAACATATTTTCACTTTATCCAAAAACTTTTCTTTAGAATTACAAAATAGCATATGTCAGTATAAAAAGCGTAATATTGCATACACATTTTCCACCGAAGAAAAAAATATAACCAATTAATCCCCAATTGTTTATTACAATGCGTAACTTTAAAAATAATTCATCAATTTCAAAGGATTATAATAATATTAAAAACATGTTATAAATATACATAAAAATATTACCAACTAATTTTAATTATGTTAATTAAGTTCCTTTACTTACTGTTAACTGCCAGCTGGTTTTTAAATTTTATTGCCTTATTACTATTTGTATAACTTATATTACGGACGCTATTAATTTTTCTACGAAAGAAGTATTTGATGAAATATTCTTAGTTAACGTTTAATTCCCAGTTAAAAAACTAATTCAATTGGTGTACAGAAAAGATAAAGTGTTTTTACAATGACAGATAACTTAACTGTTTGAATATTTCTTTGATAGAATAATCCAGCTTTACATAATATATTATGAAAATTCTCACGTGTGCATAAAATTCCTCCCCCGTTATCTGGCCATGAAACTGAAAAATGTAACACGCCAAACAAAAACGATTTGTTACATGAATATGGTAATACAAGCAACGCGTGCACGTCACTAGACATGGCGAGAAAATAAGTTACGCTTTTCTATTTTCCTTTTGTAACAGCATTCTGACAGTTGGCAGAAATGTTTAAGGTATGTCAAAAAAAGCTCGGCTTTGACAAATGATGAGTTTCTCTTCAGTTTTGCCAGCAGAGGTAAAAAAGCATAAAAAATAACACCGTATTCTTTCAAACTTACACAGAATATTCTAACGTAATAGTTTTGGTGGTAAAATAAGATTTATGAATAATAATTCTATTTGTGCTTCTCTGGCACGTGCGAAATATAATACTTATTAAAACAATGTAAAATTTGTATAAAAATAATATTGGCACTTTATTATTGTAACCTTATATCAATTTATTGCAAGTAGTTAGTAACTGTAAAAAATACTTTAGAAGTGTCAGAAAATAATTCAGAAAAGTTATATTTTTATTTTTTCGTCTTCATTTATTACTACTGAGAAAGCAGCATTTTTACCAAGATTATTGAATTTTACAGAAAAAGACTATTCCAAAAATTATATACAAAAATCCTGACAAATATTTCTAACATGCTTTTGAATTAAAATCTAAATTTACAGATATTCAGTGTATTCGAAATGTTGTTTCAGATTTAAAATTGTGTACGTAAAACAAACTATTCTCTTATGTACTTACTCGGTTTTTAGAATATCTGTATGAGATTTTATACTGACTATTTATCAAAGAATTATTTAGTGTATTATTTACTAAGCTCATTATATCAATACTGTTTACTAAATTAAAACTTTGATATTTATGTAATGTTTTGTATTCGATGTAATAAATATTTAAGTATTTTTCTTTGTCAAAAGAACAACGTTATATTTCAGAGTTTGACTTTACAGTAGATTAAACTTAAGTATTAAAACATAAGTAATCATGACATAAGCATAATATTGTGAAAGTTTATAGTGACGTCATAAGAAATGATAAATGTGCTTGTTTCTCTTAAATTTATTGCAGGGTAAGGAAATGTTTTATATCGTCAGCAAAGGTTTTCTTTCTCTACCCCTGGTAAGTGGACAAATCGTCGTGAGCCGGACCTAAACAAAGGCACATTTATGTGAACAATAAAACTGGAGCAAGGGTCGCAAAATGAAATATGACTGGAAAAAATGGCGACATCGCACAGTAGCTTTATCAATGATGGCCGACGGAAGAGGCTCTCCCGCCTTTTTCGGGCGCGCGGTCGATGACAGAGGGCGACTACGTGCTTCCGCTTCCTTCATAACAGGAAGGGGAGATGCCACGCCAACTTTCTACGGAATTATTCGACCGGTCACAAGCAATGGCATTGCAGTGACGGGCATAACTATTTTCAAGGGCTTATACTAAGCTTAAACTATAAATGTGAAATAAATTTAAATTTAAATAATACGAACGCTATACCCGAGTGGAAATTCTCTATATTATTTTCCGTCACAGTCGCATAGACACAACTTTACATATCCGAATGGATGTTCCTCATTGGAGTTAAACGATCTTAAAGCGTAAAAATGTTTAAAATAATATAAATAAAAAATCGAGCGTTCTTATTTTTTGATTTAGGCAAATACTTATTTACTAAAAACATGCTATACTTTATTAAAGCTACCCAAAATTTTTGTTGTCAATAATTTTAATTGTGAATACAGTTTTCAATATAGCCCATTTCATGAAGACGCTCAACGTCCGAAAGTAACTAACATAGTTATCAACATATTATTGGATTACTAGTACGCCACTGGACATAGGGAAGAAACATCTTACTGATTATTCTGTAGGCCTTTTTTGAGTGTCCATTTCCGGGCGGCATTTTTTTCCAAAAGTTTTGTGATTTACGATTAAAATTATTATATTGATGGTAAAAACCACGCTTCATATATTCGATGAAAAACACAAGTATTAATATTGTCCAAAAAATTCAACAAAACTTAGTATTGTAGATATATATTCAATCGCTCAAACATAATTTGAATTTATTATTATATCAAAAAAAATATACACCTTTGTACGTAATTTGTATAATATCCTTTATATATAACTGATCTAAACTTACTAACTAAATAAATATCTAAGTAAATATCAATACTTTTTGGTTAATTTTATTATTATGTATGTTATCGTATTTATTTAAATGTTAATCCATTTATGGAATGTTTCAATAAGTCAAAATACTGTTTAAATATAAAATTTCTATCGATTATTAACAATATTTCTGTTTTTCAAAGTATAGATAATGTTGTATTAAATTATTAACGAACACTATTTACTGTACAATTATTTATTATTGTCAGTATCGGATTCGCTCAAAGCTCAGGATTGTCAATTGAAATCAGTTGAAAACACTCGTGATGAGCGAAACCAATTTGGATCCTAATACGTTATTGTGGAAAAAGTACACAAAAGTATTTGATTATTATTTAATACAATGCCTTTCAACTTAGTATTGACAGTTAAAATTTAATATAAAGTTTAGTTCGTAATTATTTGAACCACGTACATAACATTACGTTCAATTTAATTTTATTATAAAGTGTAACAAACCATATTCGTTAAAAGCTTTCAAAAATGTACATAATCTATTTATTTACTCTACGATAAAAAAATGTATGACTATACATCGTAAAATATAATATCACAGCCAGAAACGTTTATTATATGTTAAAAATTCACATTCTTTCTATATCACTTGATTCATCCCTTTTATATTATATCCAATAAAAATATAGGTAAACGTTACTTTTATCAAAATAAAACATTCATTCATCATTCATCAAACGATACCTTTACATTATTAATTACTGAAATCAATGTTAAATAAAATCGAACAAATAATATACGGCATTTAATTTACTGTCGTACTAGAATGAATCAATTTCGTCTTAATTTCAATAAAGTGTAATAAACATAAAACGCTTGGTATTAAAACACAAGGTCTCCATATAATACTGAAATGCTTTTAAATTGTGATATATTCGATATCATTTTTCCACCTTGTTCGTTGGCATATGGCAAATATCCCTTCATGAAAAATAGAACCATGTAAAATAAATTGATTCGCGTGTTTGACTTGCACAATATTATAATATAATCATGTATGGGAGAGATGCAAATCGCTTGGAACGAGCTCGCTTGTTTTTCATCCATTCGCGCAAAAAAAACACCTCACCTTTACAGCGTTCGAAAACGAATTTTCTGTCGATAATCGATACTTATGATAGTGTGGAATATTTTTGAAATCAGAAATATTTTTTTATGCTTCTTTTTACACATAATTTTAATGCACTTGCCTCACACTTTTGTTAATTAAAAGTACATTTTATAAAAGATAGAAAATAACTAGAATGTTTTTGAAGCTTGTTAAGCATTATGTTACTGTTATTACGTTAGTCATTTAACCGATTCCTAAATATAAATTGAAAATTGTGTTAATAAAATTAAAACATTAAAAATAAATTTAAAAAAAAATCTTACAATCGATATTCGTTTGGTAGTTTTTCGAATTGTTATATCATATTGTTAAATTACTTCGGCAGATTTTTTAGAATTTTAGAATGCATGCCCAAATATATTTATGTATTTGTTTCTGTTTTATTGATAAATAAAATATTCGTGTAGAGCAGCGATGTACAACACGTGGCATGCGGGCCGCATGCGACCCAGTTGAAGATTTTCTGCGGCCCTATTGGAGTTTACAGTCTTCTACAGATATATTTTGCATGTTGTTATTCATAAATCTAACAAAACAAAGCACTGACTTGAATTTGCCAAATTTATATCAGCATTTTGTGTATGACATCCAATTGTTTTCATGACAGCCGGGTCACAAATGGAGTTAATAGACCTCCAATCAAGCGTTGAGCTAAAATGTATGTTTGAAGAAATTAAACGTGAGTTTACTCAAAAATATATTCTCGAGGATAAATTTCCAAAATTAAAAAAGCTGGCAATGTGCATTACAGCTGCATTTGGGACCACATATCGCCGCGAGTCATTCTTTTCAAAATTGGAAATAGCAAAAACGAAATGTCACAACAGGCTGGCTGACGAAACCATAACCAAACAACTGCGATATGAATCAAATAAATTACCAGTCGTCACATTAATTATTAAGTAAATACAATGTTTTCATAATAGTTTTTAAAATAAAGAAAGAATCATGGTAATTATTAATTAATAAATTGTTTGCGGCCCACCATATAACGGTAATATTTTATTTGGCCTATCAAACGATTTTTGTTGGACAACGCTGGTGTAGACAATAGTATTTTTTCTTTTCCAAAATTAAAATTCAAATGGCTGGAATGGCAAAATCACTTTGATTTGATTAAAACATTTTTCTAATTAGAACAGTTTAAATGTAAGTGATGTAGTATTACTACGCTGCTACGCGATGTGATGCGAGATCAATAACGCGGGAACATGCGTCGAGACGCACAGACAGCCCAACGAACACAAAAATACCAAAGGCGTAGGTGTTTATTACTATACGAAACAAAGGAGATGTACTTTTCATATTAAGTAAAAACACAATTATAAAATTTAGATATACATCAAAATCAACTTCTAGCTTATAGCTGAAACGACCAACGCATCAATATATACGACTACGATTGCAATTAATTAATTAATTAATTATTTTTTAAAAACCATATTCACTTACATTGTGGAGTGTATGGTTTCCTTGCTAATCTCAATAGAAGTTTTTCTATGTAAACTATTTTTTACTCAGTTACTCAACTTATCTATTTTTAAACAGAAAAGAATAAAAGGTAATGCCTAGATCAATACTTTTTTTTCTAATACTAATACTTCGCTACTCCAGACATCAATAACTAACTAACTTCCTGCCCTACAGGGCACACACAAAAACACAAACAAAAATTCATAATCTGTGAAACTGTCTTTACTGGGATTGAAACCCGTGAGCGCCGTAATCGAAGCGTTGATATCACGCGATATATGTTGTGATAAATAAGGAGAAATCGATTTTTATATGCCTTTTTTCTTTTATACAACCGCCATAATATGTGTAAAGAACTTTTATCATACATTGCAAAGTATTAATTAATATTGTATTGAATGATTAACTTTAAATCAATAAATCGATTATTTGTTTTCTTTAAATAACTTATTGCCATCATATTATTTAACTTTATTTTTGATTAATGCTTTTATATAATTTAGAACTTCGACTGAAGGTGCTTGATGGAACTTCAGTATCAAATTTGAATTATTTTGATTCTGTACTCTTCCATAAGTTTTGTCGATAACTACCCGAGTTTCTCCTTTCGGTATCTTCAGGTTTAATCACGTGCACGAATGTACTTGAACTGACGAGCAACAAACGGTTTGTATACAAACAGTTGATTATACTGTGCGATTCACTTTTATGTTTATATATAAACGATACAAAACCGTTTGCTTGAAACAAATACACTTGATAAAACCTGAAGATTCCGAAAGACAAAACACGGTTCGTAATCGACAAAACTTATGGAAGAGTACAGAATCAAAATAAATTTAATTTGTTTATATATAATATGCACATTTTAAAGTATTTTTAGTTGTCAAACCCAAACAATGCCTTGTCATAATTATTGTTTTATCAACACTTGTTGTGTGTCAAAAGTTTTCTCAGATAAAATATATTTTGATGAATAGACGTCGCTGCCACTGTAATGTTTAATAAAATGCGTAAGCGCCACATACACGCTCTACGACAGTAGGCATGCTACATCCACTATACCCTTCGTAGCCGTAGAGGGCTCTACCATTTCAAGCGTTTGTAGCGGCGTAGCTGCGTAGATAGACGCTATGCCAGTACAGTCAAAGTAAGTGGTTTGCTTCTCTACACGCGTTTAATGTCGCATGTTCTTGCAGTCGTATGATACAAAAGTGGTATTTTTTTTCAAAATATGTATATGACATCATGAAGAAAATAGTGAAGAAATCAAAACAGCACACACAATACACTGAACACTTTGTAATATAATTATTATTAGTATGTGAAATATTAACATTCATTCACAAAAATCGTTGAAAGAAGAAGAAAAATTGTTTAAAAAAATTCTTCAATAAAAATGAATTATAAACGAATGTTATATTCAAATAATAATATGTAGTCATTTTTTAACGATACAAGATTTATTTTCGTATTTACACGAATATTTTTGATTATACAGTATAAATTTGTAGCTATGTATTATTTTGTATCACTATATATATACTTTAAAACGGTCGATTTTGTGTAGGGTCTTTTAATAGCGACGTTCGAAAATTGTTAGGTTACAGTAGCCATGTTGTTAAAGTGACATCTGTCAAATTTTTTGTCAATTAGTAGAGTACGGCAAATCATCATGAAGGTTATAGCGTTGAACAACGTGTGCAAATCATCAAATTGTACTATCAAAGTCACTGCTCCGTTTGATAAACGTTCCGCGAAAACAAAAATCGTGCAATTTAACACCTTAAGACTTCTTTCTTTGAGACTATCTTAAATCTAAAGTTTTTGCGAATAAACCGCAAACAATTGACGCCTTCAAAATCAACATAACAAACGCCATCCAACAAATTCAGCCAGATTTATTGCGACAGAGTCATTGAAAATTGGACCTACCGAATACGTGCCACCAAGCAAAACCGTGGTGAACATTTGAACGATGTTATATTCCACACTTAATGCCATAAAATATACTTTCAAATCATAAAAAAAATGAGTGGATATCTCAAACACAACACATTGTTTTATTTACATTTTAGCAAATTTCGAGCGTCCCTATTGAAAGATCCTTTATAAGCAGTTATAATGTTGGCTTATTCAGTATTAAATGTCGATTTATAGTTGAAGATATTTAAAATGAGGCTTCTGATGCTGAATCCATCATAAATAAAAAAAGTCATTAAATATAATTTTAATACAGCTCACGTTTCTTGAAAGTAACTACGCATTTAATGTTTCATGTAACTAAATGGATTTTGTACCTTTTACTTTGTAAGTACGTATATCGGCATGTGGCTGGTCTCTGTTGCTTGCCTGTCGCACATTTTCTCTACTGACAGATTTATGAAAGCTTTAGGTAGGTAAACTGAAAAAGGGTTGGATATTTGTAACTTGCCATGACGAATGTTCATTACAGTATTCAATTAACTTGAATCAACATAATGTATGAATGTTAACATTAATGAATAAAATGAGACCTCTTTTTCAAACAGTATATATTGTGGTCTTGTAATAAACACTTATTTTGAATTGGAGGACGGAGTCTTTAATAAGAGCTATTTTCTATACTCGTTATTCAAGTCTAATTAATTTTGGATTTCATAACATCGTATATTATTGTGCCTTTGCATAAAAAAGTTATAACAAACTAACTTCTAATTTCATTGATATGTTCTTATAAACAATAAAGAAGGATCTAATCCGCTACATAAATTGAAATTTATGCAGTGGAGTTATTTTGTGTGTATAATATACAAAAATAGCTTTTAGCTAAGATTTAAATTTGGTAATTTTAAAATACTATTTTTGACTATCAAACGTTTTTCTCTCTACCGTTTTAACGCAACGATTGAAATTAAATTTATATGTGAAATTACATTTGTAATAGTCCTAACTTTAATTTTAATTCGATAACATCGTTTTATATATGCTAAATTCTTATTATTGATACACGTAAACGTATAATGAATGGATGACTTGTTTTGATTCGTACATAAATAAAAATCTTTATTCAATTGAAGATGATTTATCAAACATAATGTCAAAACGCCAGCCTCATATGTATAAAATAAATTCGTATTAAATTCTCTGAACACGCCCACTGTACAAATTCAATTTCTGAATCCGTTTTGTAACAAACAAACAAACATTGCGTTTTACGCGACCATAAATTTCACCCGTAACATTCGAACAGCCACAAAATTTTCCCGCGTTTCCGCGTCCCGCCATTATTTTAGCCGCGCGGGCGGCCATCTTGAAACGCTAGGCGACCCTCTTTGTTTAGTTTTCAGCCGGCTGTGTTTTTCGGTTCATTTTTTCGGGCATAAATTTTCCCCGTGCCATATATTATATAAAAATATAAACTCTCGCATTTTTATTGCGGTGCGGGGGGGGCATGTATTATATAGCCATAAAAATATTGAGTGTGTTTGTCTATTTCTTTGCTTTTTATTTGGCTACGATATTATTTGAAATAACACTATTACGTTTTTGTGTTTATGTATGGAAGCTTTTATATCTTCCACACATAATTTATTGAAAAATGGATGTTATATTGCTCATTTATTTGGAAAACTGGTCAGTTTTGATATGTATTTTATAAAACTAATACATTTCGATACTTTTTGTTACAATATGAGAATGGTCGATGGAACGGTAACTATTTGTATTAACTTTCATTGTTTACTACACATGCCTTGACTTTATAATTTATACCTTACATTTTACTTTTTCAAATTTAAAGATTTATATATATCTTTAACTGAATATTACCCTTTTCACAATGATTTTTATAGTAAGCTTAGAGGTTAAGTTAAAAAAATATTTTCATTGTATTAAAATATTTATTATAAATCATTATTGATGTTAACTTTGCAATTGCTCTTTAGACAATTTTCTTATAACTATTTTTAAATCAGGAATTTATATTATTAAAATAAAGAAAAATATGAAAATGCCATTTTTAATAGTAAAAATAATTACACTTTTTAAAATTTAAAAATCTCTTTCCAATGTGGATGTATAAGGTATCAGCATTAACCCATTAATCTAAAGTTGATTTAAGTTTGATTCGAACATATTCGATTGCAACTCCCGCCCGCAGATGTTGCCAGTGCAAATAATCAACCTCGTTTGATTGGCAGATGAATATATTTATTAAAGCATCGAACATGCAGTTTTCACCGAAATGAAGTTGGATTATTGAAATTCCTTGAATCAAACTCAACGTATAAAAAACTATATAAAATAATAATAAAAATATTGCAAATATATATTTGACACCGAAAAAATTTCAAATTAAAAAAACTCTAACAGCTACAGAATAATATTATGTGTATGATAATTTCTCATTCGACTATTTAGACGAATTTCTTCAGAGCGCTAAAAATGTTTAATTTAAGTTTCTATTAAAAATATTGAGATGTATTTGACATTTGGTTTAATGTATTTTTGTTAAAAGAAGTGGTTTATACTAATTCTAGTGTGGATACAAAAGTTGACTTTGACAATGACTTCTTTTTTCTTTATTTGTATTTGACTTCAATTTTTTCGCAATTTCGAAAACATAAAAACTTAAAAGTAAATGAACAAAAAAATATTTTGAAACTTTACAACATGTAATTCCAGTTTTTTTCCTCCAAACGCTGTATTGGTCGAGTATTGTTTTATTTTTTTATTATTGTAAACAAAATCTAATTGAATTCATTTAAATTGAAACTTAAATCAATTTACATTCAAATTTTGATAGATTTCAGTAAATTATTCAACCCTAAAATGGCAACTGTAAACATTTCTAATATAGGATCGCTACATTCAATAGAATATAGATGGTTATTTTTCAAACCGAAGTACTCAGCTGATCATAAAGAATATCATTAAAAACTCAAAAATTACGAAGCACTCACATAATTCATGTTTCAAAACGCTTTTACGAATTAATTTAAATCACACAACCTTTCAACCCTTTCGCGCTCGACTGCGCCACTGTTTTGATTCTCCCTGAATAACCGAGTAACTGCGCTGTGTACCTACATCCCGTTAGTCTATATTTGCCACTGTAAATATGAAGAGTGTATGCAGTGGGTAGGCATTACCCCCGGCAGTCATCCAGTGTTATTACTTGCTTTATGAGTACGAGGGGGTAAAAGCAACGCTAAAGATTCATTACTTATCCAAATTAGCGGGGCGGGTTTGATGGATGTTGCGCATATTATCGCGGCTACATTTGTCCATCCAGTTGACCAAAAGAAGGCATACATTTTTATTTAGATACGAACTTTACAAAATATAATATATCATATAATTATTATTTGGCCCTAAAAATGTAATCAGTGTAATTCAGTAAAAGGCTCAACAATCAAATCTGACAATATATTTTAAATTAAAGACAATTGCGTCTCTGAAATTCAAAATTCTAATACACTGCTGTCTGCAAATAAATTGTGACATACGGGTCAAATATTTTTTCTATCTCTATAATCTGTATGAATAAACATAAAAAATTAAAAATCGCATATCTTTCTTTAAATAAAAGTTAAAAGATCATACAAGATAAACTCGATGAGAATATTTTTTGTAAGCAACTCGATATCTATTTAAATAGAATAATTGACTTAACAAACATCAACATCTAAGCTATCAAATTTTGATTGCAAAAAAAAAACAAAATCTGATATTGACTTTACCGGAAATCAAACACAGACCCACCTGATTGGTAAAGCAAGCTCTAACCAACTAGCGACAAACATATTAAAAGCTCAACTAATGATTACTTATTATATTGTACATGAACAAAGATTGTTATTTATTTGAGAAAATGCTTTGTATGTTCTTTAAACTAGCCAACAACAAAAAAACTACGGTATTAAAAAAAAGCATTATACATTATATGTAAAAATGCATTGTTTTACTTTTTTTCAGAAAAATAGACTTGAATTCAGGAAGACTTGACGTAGGTTACTGGGTATTATTTGTAGCATAACGTTTTTAATGTTTTGGGGATGGTTTCTTGCTTTTACTGAACATTTATTTAGTGTGTGGGGGAGCTGTAAAAATGTTTTGAGTTATGAACAAGAGTGCCCATCACCGCGAGGGATATTCAGTCTCAAAATGTATGAACAGTATACACGAGTTTATGAATACGCGTGTTTGCTAATTGTGTTATGAATGATGATACAAGTGAGTAGGTAAACTTCGTATTTTAAATAGAGTAGCTTGTAACCATATTTACGTACTTACTTATGTAATGAAATAAGATGTATTCTCGTTGACATATTAAAGTTTTCATTCGTGTTATTAATGTCAGTTATTTCTTTTTACTTTGATTTGATTAAGGTATTTTAACATACTTCTACTAGGTCGCAAGAATCTTAAACTTTGTTTTTAATCAGTCGCACGATCAAAAGTTTTAATCAGTTCAAACTCTCGAATAAATAATTCAACAGATTGAGTTAAGCTATATCTGTGATGTAAATAAACTATTTATCCTCTTTCAATACCGATGTTTTAAATAAAACACAAACGAAACGTTAAGCTAATTAATATATTTTTTATCTTTATCCTTCTCGTGCGAGCATGCAAGTAGCTTTAATGCTATTTTTGATATATTTAGCGGTAACTTTTTGATTGACGCTAGCACGTGTCATTTATCAATTTTTATTTTGTAATAATTTAAACGCTGACACGAACAATAAATAAATTCTATGATATGTACTAAAATAGATATTGTAAAAATCAACGTAATTTCATGTAATGTACACATTCATTTCAGTATAAACATTCATCTAAACTAAAGTTTCCTTCTAGAATAGTAAATTTTATTTGATAATAATACATTATATGCGATACCATCCTCTTAATGAAGAAGGTTAAAATCCTCAATAATTTACGAGAAAGGTACATCCGCTAATGGCTTTATATCTTTTAATCTGTTTTCACCGCATTGGCGTACAGCGGTTGCTCCGAATTGAAAATTTAATACAATTATGAAATGCACAGTGTATATTTTTTTATCTGAATGATTTGTTAATATTTTTCGAAGAAAATATTTAACATAAAAAACCATGTATGAAAAAACCGCGTACAAAAGGTGATGGAATTCATAGAAAAATTGAAGATTAGATTCCTGTGTTTAAAAAATCATTGTATTGAAAAAAAAACATCTTTGTGGTTTGAAAAATCGTGTAAAAAAGGTAATAATGAAGACCCAATAAGTAATTACTATAAAAGATTCTTCTTAATATGTATTTTAAATAAAAAAATAATTCTTTTCACCGCTACACGATCGATTAAATACGGGGAATTTTATCAGGAACTTTTTCTGAAAAGTCTTATACGTATGGATCTAATGAAGCCTTTTGTTTGTAATTACTGTATGTGTTTTTTTTATGATAATTTACTGTTTTTAGTAAACCCGTTACCCACTTCTGCGTGTTTATTTCTAGGTGTTAGAACAAATAATTCATAGAAAAATAAAATATTTGTTTCTTTCCGAAGACTGTGTTATTTGAAAATCGTGTACAATATGAGTAGAGGATATATTTTTCTAAGATGTGAAATATTTGTCTATGGAATTAAACTGTATTGTTTATGTTTCGTGTGGATACTTTGCAGCCAAAAGGAGGTGCGCTACTGTTAAAATGTACCATTTTGTGTTTCTCTGTCTCCTCGAACGCCTGGAGGAGTATAATGTAATCAGATGATAGAATGTTAATTATGACCGTAAATAACAAACACTTTTGCTTCAAGCAGACTCCATGGCGTCTTCTCTTGAAACGTTACTGAGATAAATACAACTTCGAGGTTGTTTATTTTTATTAGTAAAAATCTCCACCGCAAGTCATCAGTCATCACACGACAAGAAATATTTGAGTTATTATATTTCTTCATAATATATAAACACGTATTAGTACATCGATATTATTATAGTGATTAACATAGATATAATACATAGTTTTTTTAAGTACCAATATTTTTGTACTATTTTTTTTTCTTCAATATAATAGATTTAACCATAGTAATCAAGTTAATAGGATAATGTGTTTTTAATCCCTGTTTATTATTTTCCGCACACGCAATCAATTGAAGATATAAAATCAAGTTTTAAGGAAATCCATCAAACGAACGGAAGATTTCATTAATTTATTGATTTAATCGATTACTATTATTTTAAAAAAGGTTATATGTAAAACCATTAAATAACGTATGATTTTATTCGCTGATTTGTCTATGATAAATTATTTTTTTAATACTTATGCTACTATAAAATGATTACAATTTATTATTTTCTAACTACGACGTAAATACTAACGTAGCTACTTTTTTTTTTTAAATAAAGATAGTTGATTATGTAGAGTACGTAATTGCTATATAAAGGTTTCATTTTAATTATGAATATACTGGGAATCGAGAGACGCCTGCTGATCTCTGCTTCACGAAATGCTCCAACAGGATAGACGCTTCCCTCATATATTTTTTTGCTCTCACAACTTATGAATAACTTTACCAGACCGTGATTTTTGTTACTGGGATGAGCTTCTATCCACTGCCTGCGCTTTCCGGAGCTTTTTTTTATCTCTCCCTCGGAGCTTTTTCCAGGCTACATGCGAGCTAAGTTTTGTTTTGCTAGTTTCTCATTACATTAAAACGATTTACGCTTCCTTGGTTTGATTCTATTCACCGCGATACACCAACCACTAGATGGCAGAGTGGGTAGTATATTTTTCATCTAAAAGCACAGCAAGTCCGCTATTCAATGTACATTTTTTGTTATTAAATACATTTAAATATTTAACTAAGTATACTAGAAGAGTAATAAATCAATTTTTAAGTAAGTGGTTATTTCTACAAATGTTTTACTACTTTTTTTATTTTTAACGGATATAATGTATGAAATAGCCAGTCAAAATGCTACATGCATTTTATGTGCTTTGAAACATAGTATCGTGTATGAACATGCTTCGTTAACGAGAACTTGATTACATTAACTTTGATCAGAATGAAACCGAATTATTGTATACGTAAATTACCAATAATCATTATTAGAAGTGGTAACCTTAAAAAAACAGATTTATAATTTTTATCAAGCTTGTTTTTTAGATTAATATTTCAAAAAAACAAATGAGTTTAAATAAAAATACTAAAAAACAGTCGAGTATTTTTATATAAAAATAGTTTCATTCCAAATTTTTTAAATTATAATAAAAAATTGTAGGAATTTTTGTATATGCATAATATACATATATGTATATCTAAATGTGTGAAACCGTTGTCGAAAATAAGTAATCTACTTAAAACTCGATCAATTATACTCGCATGTTGATAATAATGTTTCCCATAGTTTCATGTTGCAATATTACAAAATATTTAATATATACGTTTGTGATGTCAAATATGCTGGCATATTTTATGACTTAGAGGCAAAAACTCAAAACGTTACTAAAAAAAGGACATACAAAAGCACGTGGAACGCAAAAAAGCGCCGTTGTGAAAAATGCGCGGGAAATTGTAGCAGAATACGAAATATTGCTGAATATTTCACGCTCCGACTGGCAACACTGCATCGCAGTTCCCGCTTAGCCCGCGCTTTTCAATATTATTCCTTTATTCGTTTTTCGAACGGTTTTTGGCGCCAGCGACGAAATGCGCGCGAAACGACGCTCTTTTATGTGAGATGTAAAAATATTTTCTGTATTTTTGTACTCTATATTGAAACCGTGAGTGGCTTTTTTCGTCTTCGCTATGGAAATTTCGAAGCAACTATTTCTGTCATTTTGAATACATTTCAATGAATTGGTTCCGTTAAAAGATACTAAAAAAAACAGTTCGTAATGTTTTACTGGTCGCATAAAACTGCTACTTTTAATAGCTAGATAATTATCAGTTCTAAAAATCACACGATACCTATTTTCACATGTAAGTTGAATGACTGGTAAAGCATACTAGAGATCAAGAAAAAATAATGATATAATTTTAAACATTTATTACCCGTAAAAGGTTAATAAGTTAATACCAAAGAAGTAATTTTGTTTGAATAGACTTTAATAGCACTTTAAATATTCATATTTGAAACGAGTCAAAATTTTTTCGCAGGAGAAAAAGTTTTTCATAGAAATCTGGCGATGTTATTTTCAAAGTTTTGACCTTAG
Source organism: Himalopsyche anomala (assembly GCA_031772345.1). Taxonomy (NCBI): domain Eukaryota; kingdom Metazoa; phylum Arthropoda; class Insecta; order Trichoptera; family Rhyacophilidae; genus Himalopsyche; species Himalopsyche anomala. The sequence goes on from CM062829.1 coordinate 20,454,633, forward strand.
CTGGGGAAATTTTCTGCTTAAAAGTTATTTTTGCAACGGAAAAGAAAATTCTATACCAAAGAGCTTTTTCATGTTTGAAAAGAATAATATTAAAAACAGTTTTTCTGATTTTATCATCAAGTTTTTCTACCGTTTTAATAATTCGTTTTAAAAAACTAAATTTAGATAATTTCAAAGCCAACAATTTATTAAACAAAGAAAGTCTAATTTTTTAACATGTATATTTGAAATGGGATTCGGCCCACTACAATATTTAAATAAAATTGACAAGATTTCACGAGATATCTGAAAATGATAAGAGTCGGTTTTAGCTTGTCTAGAATCTTTATGATTGAAAGTATTTTGTGTACATCATTATTATTTTTATCATGATATTATTTACTCATTAGGTTTTACTGAAAAATAATATTTATAAGTCGTTTAAGTATATTTTAATTCGTTATTTAACGCATACAGAAATATATATTAAATTTTACTACGTTCCTTTCTATACAATCAACACAATATTCCACTTACCTTGAGCATTTTTTACGATGTATCGGAGCCCTTGGTCAAAATTTTTCATAAATATTTAAAATATTTGCACCCAAACATTTTATTGTGTTATGTTTTAAGAATCATTAAAAATCATTTAATTCGCTAATTAACTGGTAACATCACAAATTTTAATGCATTATTTTACCACCACTTAGAGATGTTTTTAGTTGTGATAACTGCCAGTTAGTGACTTTCGCGAACAGTAAATACATTGAATCAGGAGTGGGCTAGAGGGGACTCGGAGGGGCCGCGCGAGCTCCTTGTTAATTTAAGAAAAAACCATATTCTCAGATCAAATTAGTATATAACTGCAATTTCGGACTTCCATATTATCTACGACAACTTCAGTATATACAAGTGAACATTTTTGGCTTTACAGATTAATCAGTTTACGGTAAACTGCATATTGTTACATATTATAAGTGAACTAAGTAACAAACGATTGCTTATTTTAGTATTTCATATAAATGCATAGGAGTGATAAAACCGATAATTGCTTTGAGATTAAGCGAGCCCCTTGTTAACGTATCGGCAGTCCATCGCTGCATTGAATGTATATATTTTAAAATGGTAAGTAATATGTTTAATATATATTTAATTTTACAATTGTCTGCCCAGTCTATTGTCAAACTGTCATTTAACTACAGTGAATTTCTTGAAACCTTCTAAGACAAAAAACAAAGTCAGTGGACAACTTTATTGAAGAAGTATTTAAATGTTCTGATGTTGTACAAATATAACAACAAAATTTTGTTTTTGTTAACTGACGTTTCACAGTATGGCTTGATTCTGAAACAAATAATCGCCGATCGATTTTAAATTTAAGTCTCTGATATAAATAAAATCCCTTATATAAATAAATTAAAATATTTTTCTTGACGTGGTTGATCTTAGTCGTGTGTTTCCCTCTCTTCGTTTCCGGTGTGTTCTGTCCCAAAATCACTTACCTTGAATCTCGCCGATGTGTGTGGCGGGTGTGTAAATATATTTTTTTGTTAGTGTTGATTTGGATTCCCCGTTTGTTTACCACCTCCGATGAGTGCGTGTGTTCAGAAGAGTTTACCTGGATACGTGCCTCGGGTAATCCTATCTTCTCGGCCAGCCTTTCCCTCGCGAACACGTCTGGATAGTGGGTCCTCTCGAATTCTGCAGAACATCAAAATACAACGTCAAGGTCACTCCAAAACATAATCAGCGAATTACAAAAAGTGGACAACTGAAATTTAGTAGGATATATACTTATTTCATAATTGTTTGATGCTTTAAACAGTATATAGATAAAAAAAAATGTTAACTGATCATATAAGTATAACTCCAATTAGTTACAGCTCGAAGTTACTGAATCAACCACCAGTTTCATATCGACTTTTGAAAGGAAAAAAGACGTAACCCACACATATCAAATTTTACAGGAGGCGCAAAAAACGTGTTTTGATAACCGAGTGCGTATTTAGCTATGGATCGCGTAAGTGAACGTAATGTAGAGTAAAAACCCCCATTTACACCAAAGTCGAGACAGTGTAATTATTCGGGATAGTGTAATTAGGGGTGTTTATCTCAAATAAAATTAGGGATTTGGTTTTGCCCGCAAAAATGCAAAACTAAGATTTCCCTTAGTTTTGCAAAAAAAAAAATATTGACGAAATATTTAGTTACCAAGTGATAAAATGCAAAGCGCGCACAAAATCCCACACATAGACATTCGCCCGCTATACGTGTATAGCCTGACACGTGTTGAATACACAGACGCTAGCTAACATTTGACTGTATGCGTGGCATAGACGACCGTCTTGTAGTAACGATAATGGAATGCGACTGTGAAATTGGGGGATTTGCGGCGAATATTTCAAGCCAGCGCGTAATTCGGGGTAGTGTAATTGGGGGTTCCACTGTACATACATAAAGTAATGTGAATCTTTCTTTGTATTAACATTACGTGGACTGTGCAAGTTTTATTGTTATCACACTCGAACCAAGATAATCATATTTTAGATGTATATGTATATATGACAATAATTTGTCGTAAAATGCGATGGCGCTGCAATGCGATGGTGAAGACAATTTTTAGCGCACTTTTTGCGATTTACAGATGACAGCCATTATCCGTGCGCCTTTTAGCTGGTTCACAAATCCCAACAAGCGAAAAAAAGCTGGATATAATGAAACGAAACGGGAGATATCTCGGCACAAAAGAAGAGATGTCAACCAAGAGAACAACGATAGAGAGACGAAGATAGGAATAAGAAAATGGAGAACGCTATTATCACTGAATTACGATTCGACAACTGTACTAGTTTTACTGAAGTTTATATACATATATATTTTTCATATGGTAGATATTTACACAATAAACAAATCTGCTTTCTTAATGGTTTATATGAAACAAAATTGTCAGAATAAAAAAATAGGTAAATTAAACGCACTACAAAAATCAGAAGTTTTATGTAATATGTGATAATTGCTATCTCTTTACTATTGTCAGAAATATGTATAAAACATTATCCATAGGTTCCCAACCTTTTTCAGGTGGCGACCCCTTTTTAAAAAAGCCATGTGACTAGCGACCCCCTCCCCTCCCCGAGGGATTTGAAGTCCTTGATTTGCTATACTTTTTCCCCGGATTGACTCCGAAACTCTTTTTTTTTAGCTCATCGGGGATTTTGAAATTGCTTTATTTTTCAAATCTCCAAAATCGAAAAAGTTGGCGATCCACAGGTTGGGAACCCGTGTGTTAAACAAATGCTTTTTTATGTTTTACCTTATTATAATTATATTTACCAGGTAATTCGATGAAGAATTAATACACATTCTGCGGTATTTATAAAAAATATATTTAGTGAGAAAAACTAAAATAATAATAAAAATATGAGATGGGATTATTTGATATGGCTGAAGCTTACTGTAGTGATTGTAGAATTTCACGAGACAAAATGGAAGATGAAGAAAAACGAACGAAGGGTGCGACAAGTTCAACCCGTGGACACAAAAGCAATTAAACATCAAAAAGCTTCGTGAACCCTACATCAGATGGTAGTGTGTGTGACTCAAGAGGTGGTTTGCGCCTCGGAGGGACATTCACGTTTGATTCAACAAGGTACTAAAAGTAGCACGGGGGAAAGAATTTATGACCATGACTAGCCCCGCAACCATTTTTTTTGTTGTAAAACGTATTTTTAAAAACTAAAATTGAATGCACACAAAAATATATGCTAGACAAACAATTTGATTATGGGTGAAAATTAAAAACTTGCTAAGCCATTCATAATTGGCATTCCATTTTCTTATTCAATATACAGAACAATTTTGTTATTAGCTATCAAACAAAGCTGCTGAGACTTGTCGCGGAGTCGATGTGTTTTAAATGGAGTCAAAATAGTAAAAAAATGGGTGATTCAACGACTTTTTTTAAAGATTAAAAAAAATATGTGTTTAGTATTTAGTAGATATTAACAGTCGATCACCAGCACGTATAAAATAGAATTGAGGAGCAGTGGGGTAAAAAGTGACTCCAGACAAACTTGCTATATTTGCATTGCATTGGTATTATTGTAGATTACAATTAATTTCAGCTAGACATTATTAATATTTAGCGAATGATTGTAACAAGAAGAATTATACAGGTTTTTCGATTATCTGAATCAGAGTTGTTTTTTTTTTGCACAACTCCACAGCTCTACTTTTTAGTTTAAAAAATTCTGAAAATACATCAAACTCTTCAATCAGACAGTTATTTAAATTTATGACAGCAAAATATCATTATTTGCTAATTTAATCGTCCGAAAAACTTGACAATGAATCAAGCATCCTGCGAAATTTGTTGAAATGTCTACAAATAGGTAAACCAGTGGCAAACTCTCCGTAACAGATTCATTTGTAGACAACAGTAAGATTTTCGACGCTCTTTAGCTACGCTTGGACTACGCCGTAGCTCCATTGTAAACCCAGACTGAGAGATTAGTCGTGATTACGCGCAAAACGGCTACTATGGCATTTATTTGTCTCTTGATGACACTAGAGCTATAATTTAGCAAACGTTGTGAGAAAACTGATATGAATGTCGATATATATATGAAAACAATACAGTAATTTTAAATTAAATTATATATTTAAATTATACGAAAGTTAATCATATAAAAAAATATATTTTGATAATTGTGAATGTTATAAAATCGATTATTTCATTTGTATAAACTGTCAAATACTTCTGTTATATTTATTTAGAAGAACGTGATTTTACTATAAAATGAATTTTTGAAATAATTATTGTATATGCCATTAATTATTAATGTTCACATTAGCTTTGTTCACCATATTAAGTTATATTTTATTTTGCTTACATTTTTATGAAATGGCAGGTAATTTAAGTCAAATGCATTGTGTAGCTCATCTATTTGAAATGTGACAACATGACGTATTATTCGAAGCTTTAAATTAAATCAATTTAACAAACAGGACATTGGAAAGATTCCTTTGACTGTAATTCATCAATGGAGCTATAAATATACCCCCCCAATAATTATTATCGTTGATGAAATATTGGCTATTTTACAGTCACACTCAAATTAAGAGTTGAATGCTTTTTTTTTGATGAACATCTGCAATTTTTATATTTGAATATTTAAACACTCAAATAAACTGTATTATATAAAGTGCAGTTAATTTTTATTCAATCTCAGAACGATCAAATATAACTTTAGTGAAAATCAATGAACTAGTGTTTCACTTTTTTATTTAAAAAATCTATTACCCTGTAAAATATTTTTCAAAACAGTTCCGTAGTTAAGTAGTCGATGCTTCTGCTCTTAATTAAGTCTTACTCGAATGAATGTATGGTTATCGGCTTTAAGCTTAAATCATTTTATTAATATTTTCATTGTCTGAATGTATTATAGATTAACGAATTGACATATGAAAAAAATATTGGCTATTCTCTTATTTTTGTGGTCTTAAAGAGAGCAACTAGCTGTATACTATTCCTTTACTAAATCCGTTTTCTTATAGTGACTATCTTGGAAGTAAAAGATTGTGAGACTTAGTTGTTACTGTGCCTCTGTTGTTAAATCATGCTCGTCTAGTAATATTGCTTAAAAAATATGTACATTTAATCATTATTCATAAATGTGATGTTTTTTTACGCGTTAAATTTAACTAAAATATAGACGTGTTTATAATCAAATAGACAAAATGCAAACAATTTTGACTATAAACAATGAAGCCTTTTTTCCGCAATCCGTTAGTTGCAATTCGTTACAGCTGTAAAGCTGAAATCGATATTTTTCAGAACTTATTCGATTTGCAGAGAACATAAAATAGAACCACCGTAACTGTTTTGAATTGTTTTGAAAGGTTTGTTCAGAAGCAAAGAAACTTAAGTCATTTGTTTTCTTTATTGCGTTCAACGATACTTGAATACTTTTATATTAGCGCGAAATAAAACTTTTTCTAATAATTTTCAGACAGTGTTTTGTATAAATAATTGAATATTTTTTGTATTTATTAAGCAAGCAAACGTGATGTTTAAATACATGTTCAATTGAAAACAACAGTATGATAAAAGTCAAATTTAGAAAATTTATAAAAAATGTACATAGTAAACCAACCTTGATAAACATTTTTATCAGTCAGAAAATATGTGTCTTCACATTGAAAAATAATTGAATCCTATTTACATTCAATTATTTTATTATTTTATAATAATAAATAAATGTTGCTTTCAGCGGTAACTTTGTGGAAGTTTATTTTTACATTAAATCAAATCAGATGACGTTGTTACTCCGCTTGTTCTGTTCTAAATTTTAATACGTGTTAAGTATTATATATTCGTACACCTTGCATTTTTTTGTCTGATGATGCTTCTTAAAGAGGCAAAACACGTGTTGCAATACAATTTGTATCACGACAAGTGTAGGTGCAAATTTATCAAATAAAATTTTATATTTTTAATAAAAAACCTTTTGCAGATGTATTTTTGATCATGTACTGAAGTAATTGCTTTTATTTTAATAAAAAAATTACTTAAAACTGCTCTTTAAAACAAAGAATATATCAGTTTTTAAAATAAAAATAGAAAAACGCAAACCTCATTAAAACTTTACGAACTACCTTCATTTTATTTTTAAATTCTCCCATAGTCTATCTTCCTCTCGCAGCATGTCTACTCTTTTCCCGACAATAGTCGTACAACCCCTCAGGTGGAAATGTAATTTTGCAGAAAAATTGTGTCACACACCTTCCCAGAGCTTTAGTTGTAGCTTGTAGAACGAAGTAAAAACCGTAGCAGGTGATTTTTCAGCTTCAACCCCTGAAGTGCGAACCGGTGTAATATACGTTCTTTAATAAAAATAGCAATACTTTTTTCTTACAAGTTTTAAAGTATTTTATCTGTGTATTAATTATTTTATTTTGAATAATCATCAGATTTTGATAACGGTTATTTCTTAATTTTAAATCTAATCTTAGTTAAGTGTTCCTCATTATATTACAAACAATTTGCCAAATTTTAAAACCATCTTACTCCTCTTGAGAACAAATTTTAAGAAGTTAATCAAAAATATTAACGATCAATAGAAACTAAACAATTCTGAAATATACGTCAATACTTTATTAGATTATGTTTTAATTATGCCCTGAAAAGTCATTTTGTAAATTTAGCAGTCTTTTCACTTATAGAGTACTTGTATGACATGTCATGTAATACAATGATACTTCACCTTTTTACATCCGCGGACCACAAAAAAAATCAAATATTTTTTTGCGGACCATTAATATAAGCTTTTATAAATGGATACTAACTATTTTTGAACTGCAGAAAATTTTTGCGGACCACCGGTTAAGAAACATTGACGTAATATATTTAAAACATCAAGTATTATTATAGTAAATACAACCTTTCTATAGCTTTATCTTTGGATTTTAGGCTTGAAAAGTTATTTAAAGTTTACGGTCTCTATCCCCATATAACTCTTATAGTTTTAAAATTAACGATTAAAAATTTCGACTGATGTAAACAGAGTATTGTGTTTCTTTGGTAGATTAGTGTAAATTATGTAAATACCTTTTTCTAAGCTGTCAATTTGTTCGTTGGTGAATGATGTTCGGTTCCTCTGCAACTTCCGCTTTAACCTGAGTCTCATCTGCGAGTCTTCGTCTCCTGATGATGCATGCTCACTGTTTCCATCGGATCCAGTTTCAGAATGCAACAAATCTGTTGAAAAAAACTCAATTATTACAAAGTCTTATGATTGCTCCGTAAGCAAACAAGAACACAATCGCTTGATAATAATGCGAAATATGTAAACATTGAATGATTGTTTTGAATACACGTCATATCAATTATCAACTATAATTAAACATTTTTATTTATACAAATAAAACACAAGTTTGCTGATCGAGAAATTTTTTAATTGATTTGTATAAAAAATTAGGATTATAACAATAGTTTTATTTTTTATAAATTTGGTATAAAAACTTTTCTTCAAGAACTGGAAGTTACTCTGTGACTTATTATGAATTTACACAGTGTTGATTTAAACAGTAACAAAAATATTTCAAATACAATCTAGAACACTTAATATTATAAAAAAATAATGTTTTAAAATATATTTTAACTAATATATCTTACGCTCAGTTAAACAAATGTCAGTTTATTACATAACTTATGTAGGCATTTATCGTGGTATGATTATTAGTAAAAACATAACATGTCATAAATATGACATATATTTCCAACCCTTGTCTACAAACGTAACCGACCCCAGCGCTGCTACAATAAATATGTTTATTTGTCAAATCATAAGACAAATGAATTGTGTACAAGCATGTCTTTATCCTCCCGCTTGGCAAATAATGTTTAATGATATAAACAATAAATTTTATTATCCTGTGTTAGATATAATGAGATCAGACAGAGGGGAGCTAATCAAAAGCTCCCTTGGCTAATTCAATAATGCAAGTAAATGCAAGTAGTATGCAATACTATGCAATTGATTGCAAAACTGGCACACTCACACTGCATCGGTGACCAAATATTGGCTTCAGTAAAACTTCATGTATTCACTCAATAATTCATTTTTTCGCTGTTATGCAGTTAAATTAATACAATTTTTCTCACAAATATTTTTACTATTATTCTCATTGACTTTGAGAAATTTTCTATACATAAATTTTTGTTTAATTATACTTTGATCGTGCAGTTAATGAATTATTTATAAGTGTAATTTACAACTTAATAGAATGTGAATCAAAAAATATAAAGTAAATTATCTAATCTTAAAATGTAAATGATTAAAAGAGGTACGATTTAATAAAAAATATTTTATATTCAACCCAAATTTAATGCTAAAATGTTTTTTTATATTTTTATACGTAGTACGTTAAATAATCGACGTTTAACATTGTTTTATATTCATACAAAGTAGTACCTAATTGATATATGATGATATATCTACCTTAAAATTAATACAGATGACGATTTAAAGCTTTAAATGAATCATTAATATTGTTTGTAACTATTTTTTGTATAATTTTAGTAATAAGAAATATTACTAAAAGTTCACGCACCCCTGTCTAATTCTAACATTACTAGCTTACAATAGGGGTTTGTATGAAATACGATATTGATCTTTTTTTATTGGATTGCAATTTGCTTAATGTAATTTTATTACAATGTATTTGAATTAGTATTAAGTATACATCTGACAGTAGCTAATGGAACAAATAGTCAATGTAAACACACCACATATATAAATAATGTTATCTAACTAGGATTGATGGCAGAGGAATTGTCCCGGTATCGAAAATATATCGAATCTTTAAGATATATAATATATCTTATGAGATTGTTTTTATTCTTTAAGATTTTAAGTACAGTTAAAATGGCTTTTGTTTAATTTTTAAATGACGGCCAATCAATTTAAATATAAATTGAATGACTTATTGAATTGATGGATTCAGCGGTAACTTTATGGAAATATATTTTTAATATAAAATTAAATTTGATAAATTTGTAATTAACTAGTTGTTTAAACAATTATGACAAGTGTTTTACTTATTTTTGAAACACCTTTTTGTAATCATTTAATTATAGATAAAATTACAACAGCTATTATGAAGATGCTTCTCAAATAAGCAAACACGTGTCACTATTTGTAACACAATCAGTTGAATAAAAAAACTATCAAATTTAATCTTATATTCTTATATTTACATTGCATCATTTTCATATCGTAGATTTAAAAAATATAGACATTTATAATGAATTTATTTAGTTATCTATAAGTTTTTAGAAATATACCTGTTTCAGCATAAGTAATTTCAAAGTCTTGTAAAACAATGAAAGATGCAAATACGAATTGGTATAATTAATAATGGTAGACATTTCGATGTCAAATTTAATTTGGGATATTAAAATTTGAAAATTTACAGATAAAGATGCCGACTGTCTTGTTTGTCTTTATGGAAGGCTCCGCCTCTTTTTGGTAATGTCAAACGAAAAATAATATCGTCCGTTGACGATCTCCTAACCTTTGCCAAACAAGGGTTAGCAAGGCATTACAAAACGCAGAGAAAGATAACATTTCTAGAGGGACTTGCATTAAGGTATGTTAATTGTAAATTAGCATGCATTCAATGAGTAAGCACATATCTATTGATTAAAACTTCATACGGCATTATAGACATGCATATACTGTTGACTCAACTAACTAGAAAAATCAAATATTATAAAACTTTATATTTTGCGATGACTAATTTTTTTATTTTTTTTACCATGTCCGCTCCCAATATGGAGCATATGGACTCCTAATAGAGTTTATCTCAACAGAAGTGTTTCTACGAGAACTACTTGTTACTCAACCTCTCAACCTAGAGAGAGTAGGAATAGAAGGAAAAAGCTAGGAGAGAACTAGTGGTTAGCTAATCGCTTTCGATACGCCCCGTTCATTGGAGAGAATGGGTGGGAGGGGGGAATTCAAGACATTATGAACATCCATGTCTTTGAACAGAAATTCATAAATCGATTGAAAAATCAATTTATCAAACTGTCCGTACTGGGATTCGAACCCGTGACCTCCGTAGCGGTAGCCAACAACGTTGACCACTCGACCACACAGGCGAATAACAGTAATGAATAAAATGCAAAGTTAATAATTTCACCGACGAAAGGAGAAGTTATTTAGTAAAATGAGTTAAAACGTAATGTTGTTACTTGAGAATTTCACTGAACAATAATAAAACTATTTTTTATCACTATATTGATTTAAGGAAATGACGATTATTAAAAACTGTTTTACCAATTTAAAATTTAATATAAAAAAGTAATTGAAGTTGTTTTTTACCATATTCAAGATTAATAAACACAAGCTTCGGGACAGATTAATAATTTATTAAGAAGTAAATAGTTACCGATGATAATAAAATAACACTTACAAAAAATCATTTTTTAAGTCATTAAAAACGAAATCAGTCAATAATAATTTACTAAAATTATTTAAAGTTAAATATTATACACAATTATCTTGTATAAACAAATGTGATAGTAACGATATTACATTTAAAAAGTTAATGGAAAGATTTATTTTCTCTCGAAATTATACACCAAATTTATTAAAAAAATTTATCCTTGGTGAAATAAAAGATGACTTTTAATAATTATTTTTAAGGGTTTACAATAAATAAACTAGTAACAAAATTTAAATAATTATATATTCTGGTGATGTAGGGTCCAGCCCAGCTGTTTAATATGGTTTTTTTTTCAGTCGTGTCCCAATGATTGGACATCCCTTCTGTTCCCAAGCAAAGAATGATACACAGGAGAAGCGGGGAAGTACGAAAAGAAAAAGAAGGGAGGGTTAAGAGTTGAAATAAAGAAGAAAAAAGGCAAGAGACGGAGAGACACGGAGAATAAAATAAAATGAAATAGAAAAAAATGGGAAAAAATAGCACAAAGCGAAAGAGGAGATAAAACGAAATTGGAACAATCGAAGCGTGAGGTACATTTGTAGGACGCCTTGCCGTATGGATGTAACTGTCGGGAAAAAGGGTCCGCGGGTTTTCCCCGATTTTCCACCACGGCGTAAGGGAGCGATACTTTGTGTGCCGGTCTATGCCTACTGCGCTGGCCAGTGGCGTTTTCAATTGGTACCAGACCCAATCGCTTCAATTACAAATACACAAAATCAAACACCGTTAATATAATATGTGTAACAAAGATTTAAATTTAACAGAACTTGTAATCAACTTATAATGATATATTATACTTTTAAATCAATGAAATCGTTATGCTTACGTTATCAAATTGTCATGCTATTTAAGTTGAGAACGTACATGTGTTTTCGATTATGTTCAGGTAATATTATTGACATATTTATTGATTTGGCATTTACTTGGTAGAACTCCATTTTAATAGGGTAAAATATCAAGGTATTTCAGTTCTACAGTTTATTGACATATTTATAAAACTTATGTTTTTTTAATTTAAGATTTCGACTGAAGGTGCTTGGTGGAATTTAAATATTAAATTTGAATCGTTCAAACTATGTACATTCTCACAGATTTTGTCACGAACGACCCGGGTTTCGTTTTTCGGCATCTTCAGGCGTTCAAGTGCACGAATGAAGATGCCGAAAGGCGAAACCCAAGTCGTTAGTGACAAAATCTGTGAGAATGTAATAGTTTGAACGATTCAAATTTAAACTAATGTTACTTTTTGTTAATCTTTTAAAATTGTCATTATTATGTAATTTATTTTTGATGGATCGAGTGAATGTTAAGCCACTGCCCTGTATTTATATGTTACTGATTGATTAAAAAAATATTTAACTTTGTTATAATACTGTTTTGTTTATACATAGTGATAAGAATTGTTCTGATGATACGAATAACTTTGCCAATTATTATATTTTAAGCTATTAAAATGCCAAGCGAGCTGTCTTATACAAATAAGTTAGTTTTTATGGTATATTTTTAGAAAAGGGTTACCGTAGAAAAAGATAATCAAATCCGTATTCAAATCTAATGAGACTACAAAAACAAAATCGCTATTACATCTCAGAAACTCTTTTAATAGTTAAATTAATAACTTTGTACAAGTAAACATTACAATGCATTTTCAGGAATTACGTGTAAGTTTTCTACGGTCATGCAACTTGTGTTTTCGCTTAGTTTATTGTAATTTTCTTTACGTAACTATGTCCATACAATGATAACTTAAATATCTCGAGTACAAAGAGAAATTCTATGAACTTGAAATATGTAGAGTGGACTAGACTTACGTGTCTATAATATGATATTTCTGTTTAAAGAAGACTTAAATGTTCCATGCTGTTTGTTATGGTATTTCCTCATGGAAATATCATTTTAAAAAATAAACCCTTACATTTAATCATTAAAATAGTACAACGTGTGATAATATCAACCATTTTAAAATCTATTGGCATTTCTAAGTTATGACTTTTTAATTCGCTTTTTAATGATCGATTTTAGCAAACGATTTATTTTAATGACATAGAGATTTTATTTTTGTAATTATTTTCTTAATAAGATTGAACGTCGTTAAAAAACTAATGAGTATCTATTGACTACTCTGATTGATTATAAAGTGTGCAAATTACATCGGAAAGATGACCAATGGGTTGGCTGAACATTTTGAAAAGTGGGTAATGTGACACAGTTATTACTCTTTCGATATAAACACAGTTTGAACTCTATATACATATTTATTAATTAGATTAAACTATATAACTGTTTTAATTTTAGCTACTAATAAAGCTGATTAAGCTTTAAGTTATTTATTTTTTTTGCAAATTATATTTGCATCTGCATACATGTTTTTTTGTTTAAATACTGGTTTTCTAGCACTGCACTGTTTGTCTCTCTCTATATATATATTATTTCGTTAATTTTTTGACATCCTACACAATGCAGCATTAATTTTGAACAAGAGAAAAATAATAACAGAGAGCTAGATTTATTTTCATCACAAAACAGGAAAAGCCATTGTTCTTTCAGTAATAAATACATTTTGTTTATTTGTGAAACAAAATAATAAAGCGAAACCCTGTTTTGTTTCAACCAAATTTATTACATAAGTCCCTCCTATTTAGAATGATTATTATTTTGTTTGTGGGAGTTTGTGAAAAGATTTTTTAAGTGAAATTGTTTTAATGTAAATTATTAAAAATACTGTTGTCAAATAGTACTTTTTAAAAATACAAATCCGCATTTTCTTTTAATGTTTGACTATATTCGTGTTTTTTAAGGATTTAAATAATAATCAACAACAGATTGAAAACTGCCAAAGTACAAATAATTGTAATACGTTTTATATTCGAATATAACTTAGGTTAATAAAACGTGAAAGACTGACAAAAACGATTTGATCTCTGAGGTAAAATACAATCTCGTCAATTGTATGCGATGATTTTTAAATCGATTATTTTTACAATGACACGAAGTTGGGTGATTTTATAGGTAGCCGGTAAATTGCTCGAATTGTTTGGTTATTTAAACGATTTTTCACGACTTTTTCTACGAATTTCATTTTTATCTTGTGCGACACTTGTTTAGAGAGTGAAATATAAAAATAATTTTCTTAAGTATTTATTTTAACCGTGTTCGCTCCAAATGCGGAACATATGATCTTTTAATGGAGTTTATCTCAACAGAAGTGTTTCTACGAGAACTGCTTATTAATTAGTTACTCAAGCTGTTTCTATATATTTCCAGAACACATAGAAGACTAGGGCTAAGACAGAACAAACGGACAAAACAAACGGAAACAAATTGATTATCTTGTTATTCGAGCAATTTACCGGGAACCGATTTTATTAGTGACACCAACAATAATGACTTCTTTAAAACGAGTCGATTTTAGTTATTGATGAATAATCATTGATAATAAATACTCATGGGCCATACGTAACAGGAGATGATTTTATTTTATTATTAAATATAATGACGTTTGTGTTGTTAATTTATCAAAAATATTAAAACTACACGTCAAATAAATTGTATTCCTCAGCAAATAATAACATAAAAATACCCAACTAGATCAATTATTATTACTGAGTTGTATCGTCATAGGTTGATTTTTTGCTATGAAGAGTATAAATACTTTAATACATCAAATTTTTTAATCAACATACATATATGTGCATTCGTTTCCACTGTGTTTGTTTTAATGGTGTGCGTTTTAACTTTCAAAACTTGTCTTTGATAATTTAACACATACTACAAATAACCAATCTTTATCATTCCATTATTCAATTGTATACTCTAAGTAAAGTAAGAATGATTGGTTTATGTTTTATTTTTATTTGAATGGGTAATTTACAAATATTGGCAGTGAACATGTTAAGCAAAAGCTAAAAACATAACCGCAAGTAGTAAATTACGTTTGAACTAATAAACGTATGATGATGGTAAATTCCTGTACTCAAATAAGCTCCAATAAATGAGGGTGTACATCGTACAATACTATTCAACACTGCCCTCACATGAAACATGCCAGGCTATTTTCCACCCCTTGTACGTAAAAACAAGCAGGCTTGTACGTAAAACAACCCTCTCATAACGTTTATTTCTCTCCACCCGGCGCATAAGTGACACCGTCCCATTGAACGAGAAGGTTTGGTATATGAGGAAAGAAATACCGATGGAAAACTAAGTACGAAGCTCTCCCTCACGGAAAACGCATGGCGAGTATTTGTAAGGGGTGGAATACGGAGGGTGTAAACGCGCATGCCTTGCTCTGGTACCTTTTACATTATATAATATTTCCCCGAACCCTTGAGTTAAACGAAAATACTGTACTTACATCTATTTACAGAAAGCGGTTTAATCATCGGGTTGTTTTTCGTAAACATGCTTCTCCTTGTGGAATCGATTAAAAGGCGTTAGGTAAAACAGAAATTTTACTGTTATCAAGAAACATCAAATAAGTTCAGATTTTTCTTTAACTTTATTTGTTTATAATGTTTACCAATTGATGATATTGTTCGATTATTTCAGACAAACAAATTTCAGACTTCAGATAACTTCAGACTTTTACAACTCAGACATATGAGTTTTAGAAACTCAATAAAATAATTATGCATTTAATGTGTTCACTGTCAATATTTGATAGAAAAGCAATATATTCAAAAAAGATAACACTCATTTGAAGATAATAATAAACTTAGTTGATAATGTTCGTCATGAGCGAAACCGATTCTGATCATATAAAATAAAAGTGGAATTAGTAGAAATGAGTGTTTTATTTTATGAATAAAATAATTAAACGAAAAAATCTCGACAAAATCCACTCAATTCCTAAATTAATATAATTTAGCATTTTTATTGATTTATTTTATAAAAAATATTCTATAATGTATTAAAAAAGGTACACATGTGTTTGTGAAGATATTTCTTTTTATTCAAATTTAGCCAACGTTGTAATAGTTTGAGTTACCGTTTAAATAATTTACAAACAAAACAGAAGCGGCAGTGAAAAATTAATTCCAAAGGTTCATTTTACAGGGGTTTATTTGACGCACGCGCTTTTCCGCCCCCTATTACATAATGTAATATTTTCCTCAACCCCAACTTCGTTAGGCAAAATAGATGAAAATATTTTGGGCGTATATGGGAAGGGGTACGTTCGACATAAAATAATGTCTAGATGTAGTTTGTATTGTAACATTACTTTTTTAATTTTTATTTAGCTTAAATGATGCTTCGTTTTCTATATTTATTTTTTTCTTTAATATTTAAGCAACAATTTTAAGTACATACTCTCTTATTTACTCGTAGCGTATGTTTTTAGCTTTTCTCAACGTAAACATCACTTTTTGAAAATAGATTATTCTGAGCACAATATTTATAATTGATATTATTATAACTAAGGTATCCAATCACGGACCCTTTTTTAATCCCGGAATTTCAGGATTCATATTTTTTTAATCCCGGGATACCGGGATTTAACATTCACCATTAAATCGTGGACGAACTCGGGATTTCCTAAATTTTTGGTCGTCGATTTTCAAATGGAAATTTACGTATGAATTTCAATCATTTTTCAAAACCCTGGAATTTGTGGATTTCCAAAAATGACAAAAAATCAAACCTTTTTTTATTTTTCACGTAGAATTTCTAAAATTATCGAGAATTTTTCAATTATTACTCTCAATCCCTAAGTTTTTGTGTTTCGGGATCGTGGGATTGGACGCCCTAATTATAACATTTATGTTTTAATATAATTTTTTAATTTAATTAAATTGTCACGAATTTATAAAATTCAGAGACAATTTGTACACTTTAAAATAAGTTTATATGAAGATTATTTATACGATAGATAATCTTCACAATATTGAGTGTTGAACTAGGGTTTATTAAAAAAAATGTTTTCATTACATTTATGATAAAAAAATATTACTTTTATTTGTATTTGTAGAAAAAAAATATTTTTAATTTGTACACTGAATTTTGAGTCACAAACTCATCCCTTAAAATATATTATACGTAAATACAAGTGAATATATAAACACAACTACCGGTTCTTTCATTATCGCAATGTTTACGCCCTCACGGTTTTCATTTCCCGCCTTTCCCCTTTCCGTTAAAATACCGGTCGCAACTTCCGCCAAAACAGGAAGTCGAATAACTAACGCTATCGACAGCCGCGTTCGATTTTCCAATGCAAGTTACGATAACGATATCGGTTAGACCTAAAACTGATTGCGTTCTATTTTCAAAAAACGCGTTATCCATTTAATGTAGTATTTTATTTTACAGTTAAATTTTTGGAATATTATTATTGATTGTGTATATTAAAAAAATATATAAAATATAATTAAATCGACAAAAAGAGACGCTTATATCAAGGACTGTTTCGTAAGTGGACGCTGTTTCTCATATATTGCCTGATTTGAAACATCATCAAAATTTCAATATTTTATATAAAATGTGTTTTGTGAAACAAAAAATCTTTATTTATTGATAGAAAACTAAGTCAGTAATTATTTTGAGGGTCAGTTTCTAAAATAATTTAATGAATAGTGGAA
The DNA here is from genome assembly GCA_031772345.1 of Himalopsyche anomala. Classification (NCBI taxonomy): domain Eukaryota; kingdom Metazoa; phylum Arthropoda; class Insecta; order Trichoptera; family Rhyacophilidae; genus Himalopsyche; species Himalopsyche anomala. The sequence goes on from CM062829.1 coordinate 20,472,206, forward strand.
ATGTCATAATCTGTATCTAATAGTATAACAAATCACTTATCTTCACAGCACGTGGATAAATACCCGGCTGGTCTTTATGAATATGAAATAATTCTCAATAAGTGAGTGACTGCCATAAAGCTTACAAAACTGTTATGTTATATTGATAGCATAATTTACATTAAAAAAAACGTATATCACAATAACAATTATATGGATTTTTCAACCTTGAAGTGCACAGAGACTTCTGAGCTGGTGTTTAACTGACGTAATCTAATAATATTAATTAAAGATTTTTTTAGGAAAAATCTTTTTTTCGGTCTTTTTTCTTGGTTTCAATTTTCACAAGGTCATCTATTTTCAAACATAAAAGCTAAATTTAGATACTAATTCGACATTTGGAGTTTACATCATTTTGATAGAAGGTGTATCAAGCTTAATAAATTATGATTGTCGAAAGAAAGCTGTTTTGAAAAATCTGTAGGTTACGACCTTTTTCTTTCCACAGTCGATATATTACTTTTTACTAACCGCACTTAGGGAATTCTTTTTTCGAAAAAAACAAGAAAAACTTTGTACCGTAAAATGTATAAACTGTCGGTTATGATTTTCTGCATATTACTGGTCGATATGTATGAAAATGATTGATAATCTCACATGTTTTATTTTATGTCGGTAATTGTATTATTTATAACATCAAAAATTTAAGTAAAATTCTGAGAAATAATATTGACTACGCATATAGTAAAAGACTTTTCTGATTCATGATTCATGTTTCGTGAAACAAACTACACGTCTTAACAGGCTTAATTGCTACAAAGACACCCCATCCGCCCACTGCGAACCGCCCTTGCCACACAACATAATAGGAGTGCTACGCCGTAGTACCGTAGACGGTAAACTAAAAACATACGTACGTCATTGTTCTATATAGTAAGTCTATTTTCAACTAAAGATTGTTTACCAACGATGTTTGGTAATTTTGAATTGAAAATTCATATTTAAAGTGTATCAATATATTTTATAGTTATTATTGGAATGGTTTATGATTCTCTATATTTTGAAAAAAAAACACAATATTCAAATACTTTTATTTTAAACTTACACTTATTTAATACATACATACAAACATAAATTTAAGTTTATAATATTTATATTGTTTTATTGTATATAGCAAGTTAATCTATGCAAAAAAAATGTGGTAATTTATCTTAAAATAATGCTTTAAATCGTTCAAATTTTATACACTCCCATACGTTTTTCTATTAACAACCCGAGTTTTGTCTTTTGGTATCTTCAGGAGTTCAAGTTCAAAATTGAGCTTGAATTAACGTTTGTTAAATAAATGTATCGTAAATATAAATATAAGAATTAAATTAATTATCACTATACTTAAAACTATTGATGGCAATATGGATTTATTTTATTATTGGTTCTTTAAATAAAATCAATCCATATCAACATCACTTTTAAAGTGTTCACTGTCAATACTTGGTGAAATAGCATTATAATAAAAATAATAAAAGATTTTTAGTACTTTTTCCACTTAAAATTTATTTGATCAGGACCGGTTTCGCTCCTCACGAACATTACCAACTGATAAGGAAAATAAATTAAACAGTGCTATTTATACAAGTTAAATTGAAAAAAAAACGGGTGTAAGCAATGTAAGTAATGTAGAGTTTCATTTTGTTTAAAAATTTCCCAAATTTTAATTGTGTTTATAATTGACATCATTTGCCACTTATATTTATTGATGATTTTTTAATTGTATGTTTTAGGTGTTAAGCATTTTAATTTTGTGTAATTATAATGTAATTTGTAAATCCTTTTAATTGTTAGTAATTGCTTACACCCTTTTTATTTCAATTTAACTTGTATATATAGCACTGTTTAATTTATTTTTCTTATCAGTTGATAATGCTCGTGAGGGGCGAAACTGGTACTGATCAAATAAATTTCAAGTGGAAAAAGTACTAAAAATATTTTATTATTTTTACCATATTAACATGTTTGTAAGAATCTAGTTAACGTCAAGTCTGCTTTAACAAATCAGCCAACACAAATTATTTGTATAAATAATAATATGTATACGAATATGTATATATATATATTTTTAATATTTAACTATCATTCGATAGAAATTGCTATTTTTGTTCTGTATTGGTTCATATTTAAGTATAAAGGAAAAGGAACAAAGATGAAATTATGAATAAACTCTGATAATAAATTATAGATACAACTTGTATAAATTTTTTCTTTCGGTAAGGTTACACACGGCAGTCATTCGCGCGAGTACGACTAGAGTCACTATTATAGTGTGGATGCATTTTCCGCTAAGCAATCGCTTCAGTGTCGAGTGTTTGAGAGCGCGTGCCATTCAAACGTTCATACGGGCATTCACTGTTTCAATTATTTCACTAAATTGACTGACGGCTGACTGGTGTAACAGCCCTTAGCTTTTACACACAAGCAGTGGAAGTAGACCAATGGAGATATTCCCAAACATTTAATTGATCTTTTACTTTAACAGTGAGAATAATTTCTCGACCAACGATGACTACTTCTTATTTAAAACAACGTAATTTCATTAATTAAGATACGAAATCTCTCGTAAAAATAGAGCTTTGTAAATGAAATATCGCCACTGTACTCTATCAGATATTTGATAAAAACTAAATTAACAAAAAATAGTTCAATTGACAATGAAGTTCTTGGATATCATGACATTGCCTGGAATTCTTCTTTATTGGAATTAAAAATTCTGGTAGAATGTGATAAGCAACAGATTGGTAGTTCTGAGTAAATAATATATTAAACATTTCATAAATTATTGTTGATTTGACACAAATGAGAGCTTAAAATGATCACATGGACAATTATCTGCTTTTAAATCAATATAAAAATTAAAATTTGACTGTTCTTTATGCGTCCTTGATATGAACGAATTTTATCATGATTTCTATACTAAATTATATTTGTAAATCATTGTCTATACACATGTTTATTGATAAATACTGAAACAGGGCTTATAATTTATATGTGAAATCTAACGTGTAACAGTTTTTTAATTCTTAATTTGTTTAGCCGTGCTGGGTTAGTTGAATATTACAACTACAAAATAAATATATACAACACATGCTGTGAGACAAATAATTCATTGCAGTAATTATTATTTTAGATTTAGAATAAAAAAAAATGTATAATCATATGCTTAAGATAAGCTTAGTTTGAATAAGACGCAAATTTGATAAAAAAATCATTTAATAAAATGGGAATGACATTTCTGTAGTAATTTTATTTCTACAGTCAAAATGTTTTTGTCCCCTGCGCTTTAGAATTTGGTAAACAATTCAACTTGACTTTCCAGTGCGAGCTATTTGTAACCAATAGCCACTTGACAATTCGAGAGTTTCACTGAAAACGATTGTCTTCAAAAACACAATACGCACACTTTTATATTATATGTAATTGCGTACTTTCGTAAAACGAATCAATTGATTCAAAGTCTTTTCAATGGCACATGAAAATTGTTTCTTTGTTTTATGATTGCATAATACTTTAAACTCTTTGATTAAAATATATTTTTTAAATCAATTTCGTCGGTTGAATGTAGATTTTTATATACACAAAAAAACGTTTTATAATAAGGTTATGTGCAGTATTTATTGTAAAATTACATTAATAATAAGGACCAGTCTTATTCAGTGGATAAACACTTTTCTAATCAATTGATGGCCGAAATTAAAACTGTGGAAAGTTTTTAAGGGGACTTTTGAATAATATTATTGCCGCAATATATATTAAACAGATTAAAACACATTTAGCAGTTCCACGACAATTTATCAATTAATATTTCTAATTCACTGTTCGATATAATTATAACTGATTGTTTATCGTTTTCTTACAATGTGTGTTAATTATCACTAGACTTGCACACGAGTCAAGCAATAATCCATGTATAAGAGGAAACAATGCATAAATCACTATACTACATTCAACGTGTACAACATAATAGATATTCAATGTTATAGAAGCTATCTTCCTTGCAGTAGATCTTACATATTGTGTAAACTGTATAATCAGAGGTGCATTGTTTATTATCCAATCACATGTGCAAACGTGTATAATGCAACAATGCCTCTACACAATAATCTATGACACCATTGTATTCAAAGATTGTGTAGGTCAGTTGCACTATATTCACTTCAGATATTTTTTTTTAAATAGATAATTCGTTAAAAAATAGCACCCATGCCTGTAATCTAAAATAATAAAAATATATTAAGGCGTAAAGTTTATTTCGAATAAACAGTTTTTTTTTAAATAAATGTGATGAGATATTGTAAACAATTCCAACAACTGGTTTAATAGCAACGGTTGTCTAAAAAGGTTCAATAGTTCAACAATCAGCTTACGATGATTTGGTTTCATTTGCACTGTGAATGCATATGCAAATAAGGGAAAACTATTTCCATATTAATTGTTAAAGTATCGTCATCTATCGTTGACAAAATAAGCTTTGAAAGCTTACTCAAGCCTGATCAATAAAAATCACACTATGAAATCATTTTACGTCTACCTATAAATGTTTTCGTTTGTTGTAAATTATTTTTTAGTGTCCCTGTATTGATACTTTTGTTTACATATTAGATTGATTTTTAATTTAATTACCTATTAGTAAAGATATTTTTCTCAATTAAACCAATTAAACAATACAAAATTGCACAGGTAGGCTAAAGAGGGCTCGGAGGGACTTGCACTTGTCTCTTGTTAAATTAAGAAAAGCAATATTATCAGATTCCTTCCCCGTAACACCACGAATAGCTTGGAAATTGAGTCAGCCCCTTGTTAACGTAGTGGCAGTCCACCGCTGACCTATTGCAATGTGATTTTTGTATCCAATCACGAGATGTAAAGTTTTTAAAAGCTTTTGCGTTGACATAATAATACATGATTTGATAATAGTGAAATTGTAAATCTTATACCTTAAATTATAACAACTCATAAAATTAAAATTCAATAGATATTACGCTTACTTTTACGGAAAAAATATTTTGTTTTAAATGGAGAACTAATACTAAAATATCAGTTACTGACCAGCATGAAAATGCTCGTGAAAGAAGGAAAGTCAATACGATTCCCAATTGAAATATACAAATATTCCTTCAAAGGAACGTTATGAAAAATACGTTTTCATATTCAATTTGAGATTTGAAGGCATTCGAAAGCTTTGGACGTAGCCTGTTTAAAATTCAAGGAAGGTCGCTCGGATCCAATCACTTACCGATTTGGATATTTGCGCATCGTATGGAAAATCAGAACGATGGTGAATAAAGCCTCATCCATATACTTACACACTTGTGTTAGGTGTAAGTGAATATATACATTAAATCATTCATGCCAGCGATAATACACAAATAGTAAGTTAAATAAAATTACTCTTTCATTTCAAGTAAGTCTCTATTTATTTCAATAGCTGCCGGTTAAATTATTTTGATTTTAAATTTCAAAAACCGATCAATGAAACAAGCAAAGCTCGGCCCAAAGCTGTAACAAAAAGCTCGCAAACAATTGATCATAAACGCCGCTCGCCTCTTTTGTGCATAAAATAATAACTTTGTCGATTGATACTCACTTCATATAATGAGTTTGTGGCTTAGAAACACAAGTACTGGTTCTGGGTAATTCAGTTACTGCTCAAACGAAAACACACGCGCCATTTGATGAAATCTGCTAGATTTTGTTTTATCTGTATTCGAACGTACATTTTCAATCCATCACTTCTTTATTATAGAAAAATAATACAACTTTTAATCAAAAGTTTATTTAATTTTTGTTCGTTATTATCAACAGTGAAAAAAATACGACATTGTTTGATTTATTTATAGTTACATGACATCAATTTCATGAAAATTAATAATATAATAGATCATTGTTTGAACATAAAATATTTGTAAAGGGATTTTTAATGTTATGTGTTCGATATCAAAATAGCAATGAATAAAATAGCCTTATAGAGTTTAAAATATTTATAAAATAATTCGATTGATAGTAGAAAATATATTTATCCTCAGTTAAATTGTGTTTCTTATTGCGTCTATGCTTAACATAATAAAACTTAACCTAACTGAATAACAGCCATATAGAAAACTACTATTTATCTCTAAGAATATATGTATACGTTAAATAAAAAAAAACATTTTTTCCTACTGTATATAAGAAATAATACGTCTTAACTTAAGGTATTCTTATATCATAGTTTTTGGACCTTTTGTAGTTTATATAAATACGCGATAATGCGATAACGAGATAAACGCCCGCTTATCAGCGATTGTTCGTAAGATAACTGGGCTGAACGGGTCAATTGCAAATTCATATTTGTACTGGAATGACGTCTTTTTTTACGCGCAACTTAAAATATGATTATTTATTAAAAAACCGCGGATTTTTATAAAAAAAAATGTATGACGAATGATGCAGAGAGATATTTTAAAGCCCTTAGACTAATTTTTTTTAAATTCATAAGAATAAGGCCAATAATGAGGAAACCACTGGGATCCCTAAACGACCCCCATCGGCAGAGAAGTATTTTTTTAGTCTCCAAGCCGCGAGAGTTAATAACTTTTTTGTTATTGTATTTAATTAATTAAGCAAAAATTTAACGCGTTGTATGCTTAATAAACTGTCGTCGTAATTATATTTTGATTCAAATTAATCTGCTTATTAAGTTTAACGTACAATATTGTCAATTATCATTAGACGGGTAGGAGGAAAGCAACAAAACAAACAATAATAATGGCCAGATAAACGTCAAATAATGATCTCGAATCTGTGAAGGACTACATCTGTACGTGCCGTATTGACAGAGTAAACATTATCAGAGATTTTCCGATCATTTTCTATCATTTCCAGTGGGAAAAATAATTGCGTTTCAATCAGACAACTCACTCACTCGAACGCGTATTCGTCCGTAATTCTGTCTCATTCAGAGCACAGCAAGTAGTAGGGATGCCAAAAACATAAAATTTTAATAAAGATTTCATAAAAAAATAGTTTTTGTATAATACGAGACATATGAATATAGAAATATAAAAAATGGCAATGCATGTAAGTGTTAAATTTATTAACTAGACTAATTTTAACGCTATAACTTTAAGGATGGTAGTGGTATAAAAAATTACATGTATCCCAAAATTTAATTTAAACTTAAAAAAGAAATTGTCAAACTTCAAATAAAAACCAGAAAGCACCAAATAAAAAAAAATTGAATACCTATAAAGCAATAAAAAATCTTATTTTCATTTTTATAATAGTTAAACATGTTGTTTTATGACTAAGTATTGAAGTGTAGTTTTTTATCAATCAGTTGAACGATTATTTTTTAGTTATTTATTTTTGCACACACTGTTAAAAAAATATGGCCAACAAATAAAAAATATAAAAAAATATTCTTAAAAATGTTAGGTTAACAATTATTTAAAAAAAATATTCCATTGGAAGCTATTTGACGATAAAAAAAATATTATTAAATAGAACAAGAAATATTATTAAACAATATTATGAATAGGACAGGTTGCTTGCCACTATTTACATTGTTTCCAATTAATAGAGTAATCACCAACCTATCTGATTGATTGCAGCTCATTAGTTTAATAGTTTGTAATGTTTAACGTCATTAGTAGTATGATTATATTTGTTTGCTTTGTTTCAATTCTATAACCCCCTCCTTGCTTCCTTTAAAAGGAAAAAACACCCAAACTCCATTTTGTAATTTCATAATTTAAAATGTAAGAATCAATCTTGCTTCATTACTTAAGCAATATTTGCGATAGTAAGTCTGAGGATGCCTCTGAAAGAGGCGAAACACGTGTCACAGTTAGTAACACAATACGTGGAATAATCAAAGTTATTTAAAATTTTATATTAAAATGAACTTCCACAAAGTTACCGCCGAAACCATTAAAAGTATAAAAAAAGAACTTTAAAATATTTCCAACAGTAATAGGTCGATTTCTGATTTCCAATCATTTGTAAAACACTACTTTATAAAATAAACTGTTACTATGTAAAGAATTATGCAATAGAGTATAGAGTAATACAAATTAAAATAGTTTGATTACTTGACTCAGTCTATTTTTTTTTAAATAACATCGTTCTGTTTTCAAGAGAAGTATCAACGACCCTAAATATAAACTTATTTGAAACACTTATTGTAAACACTTATTTGAAAACGCTAAAACTTGGAAACAATAATTAAATATTACCTCTACGCAGTAAGAGAAATGAGCAATGCTACAACTATCATGTATTTTATCTACTACGGTTATAAGAGTTGCAAAGATAATCCACAAATTGGCAACCCTGGCGTAGACGTTCGGTAAACCCTGCGGCGTCTACGTATACCTGGGTGTCAGAGGCGTCGTTGCCATAGAGACAGGCGTCCCTTTTTACTTGTATATCCCACAATATCGAAGCATCTTGGGATATAAAGGATTCACCGTGCATTTTGGCTGGTACAATTCTGTGACAGGTTTATTTTGAGGCGGAGCACGGAACCGAAAATAACGTGTATATAATATGCACTGATAAAATTAAAGTTTAAGATTTTTTTATTAATTGTACGTCTGCAGAACTATATATATATGTGTTCCCTAAATATTCATAATGCCTTTTTTTTCATTCTTGTAGTGTTTAAGGTGTTTATTTTCACTCTAAAACTTCTTAATTACAGTTTCTCAGTTTTTTAATGAAATTTATATTAATATGACAAAAAAAACTTTTACTTAAGCATTTTTAGAAAATCAAATATGCTTTCAATATAAAGCGTAACAATCAGATAAATCTTTATTCGTGAAGTGGTGGTAAAAAAGTCGTAAAAGAAAATCATTCGATCTCACTTTCAGAGTGATTTCATAGTTGTACATGATAGGTAAACTGAACTTTGATAGTTTTTATTATTGTTTTTCAAAGCTTTTCGTGAAGTTTTTGATACAAAACCACCGATTTTCTTCTAATATTTGTTAATATCATTCATTTGATCGTACTTAGGTACTTAGGTTTTCCTACAATCTAGACATCTCGATTTGACCAAAACTGTCATAGTGTAGTTTACCTCCCTTGTACGAATTATGTAAGTACGAAACATGGAAAAAACAGTATTTAGCTTAATTTTCTCTGTACGTCTTCATTTTTAGATCAATTAAAAAGCGCCAATGAAAAAGATTTAAGAAACTAAAAAAGCATCAATACGTTATTGTTGCAATGTTCAAATTTTACATGTAATGAATTAATGTTTTTATTTACATTTTTCAAATTTCACAACCACGTATCATCAAAAATATTTACAGTCCTTAAATAAACTTGAGAGTAATATTAATCTGCATAAAACTAAATGTAATTCATTAACAAATAGTATCATGGGTAAAAACAAACTTTATGTTCAATAGAATTTTGATAAAAAAAAAACATTATCCAATCGTAAATGCTTTATGTAAGAATAAGAAGATGCAAAGAAAATCCAAGTGGATAACATACCACCCTATCCACATGTCGTTGGCATGCAACTCTTGAAAGACCGTATACGTGAACGAAGTTAGAAATTTAATTCCTTTTGGGGAATTGAATTCCTTCTATATGACAACATTGAAGAATTTCAACTTATACGTGCGTATTGATATGACAAATGATTTTTTTAATTCACATTAATTTATTTATTTTGTTGTAATAAGTTAAAGTCAGAATCATACAATTGTAATATCAATATTACACTGTATAAATCATGTAAGTATCTATCGATTTGTTAGAATTGTAAGCTGCTGTATTTTTTTTATTATATTCTTAAAGTTAAAAAAAATGGTTATTTTATTCAATATAAATGGTCTTGCATTACTTACTTTTTAAACAAATGTGTAATAGCGGAAAAAATGTTACCAATTTATCTGTTCTGTTACACATAATCATCTTTAAGTTAAACGGTTTTTAACACAATATTTTAAATGAATGAATAATAAAAGAAATTTCATACAAAGTATTATTATCCATATTGATATTAAGCTTATAGCACACTTAGGCGGCTGTCTAAATTACGTAATATGGCAAAAATAAGTCTAATAGTAAGCATCTTATATGTACAGTAGCGTTGACGTAAGACTACACTTTTCCTACCTAAAAATACCCTCGAAGCCTTGAGATAAGCTTTCCGTTATCTCACTTCGCAAATCGAACGGGTATTTTCGACGCCGTTGAGGACGCCGCTTTCCGAATACAAACGACCGGCCAACGAGTAACTTGTCGTTCAACGCCTGGATGTAACGAATCGTTGCCTACTTGCGCGACGTTGGACGATATAATATATAATTATATAACATACAAATTGTAAAAAATATATCAACATTCATATTATCTCTCGCGGCTCGGAGACTAGAAAAATACTTCTCTGCCGATGGGGGTCGTTTAGGGACCCTAGTGGTTTCCTCATTATTTGCCATATTCTTATGAATTTCAAAAAAAAAATAGTCTAAGGTCTTTACAATATCTCTCTGCATCATTCCTCATACATTTTTTTATAAAAATTCTTGGTTTTTTAATAAATAATCATATTTTAAGTTGCGCGTAAAAAATACGTCATTCCAGTACAAATATGTATTTGCAACTGACGCGTTCAGCCTAGTTATCTCACGAACGTATTTATATAACCTACAAAAGGTCCAAAAACTATGATATAAGAATACCTTACTTATAAACATTGTATCACCCATATTAAAATAGATATTTAAGAAAATGTTGGTATTGGGGTCGCATTTATTGAGCTTAGAACCGGAAAAGTTATAAAAGAAATATTTTGTTTCTAATGAATAATAAACTTGCACTTGAAAACATTTTAATTGCCTTCTTTATCCACTACGTTAGAGTTTATAGCAGTATTTTGTATACCTATATAATATTTTCACATACCTAGAGATTTGGTTAAACTCGACAACTAGAGAACTGATTCCATAAAAAAAACTATACTGATTAAATTAATATGTTTAACATAGTCCGGTTGGTAGTAGGATCAATACAAATACACGCTCCTACGAAACCTTTCCCTTTCTCCATAATCTGTGTATTACGATTACGATTTTTTCATCACAGATAAAAACAATATGGCGGCAGAGTATGCGATTTGTGTCGGCGCTGAAAAGAAATGCTGAAAGATTGTGTTAGGAATAACAAGTGGAAGAGGTGTGGGGATGGAAATAAGAACAAAAGAAAAAAAATGAAATGCCCGCGCGTTTTGATTCAAGTTGGTTTGCGCATTTAAATGAGCTTAAATTTAAACTAGGCTCCCTGTATACAGATAAATAACTAATAACTAACATTAATGATTACTACCCATAATGATGTAGATAAAGCGATTGTCAAATAGCATCATGTGTTCACTTAAATTAAAAATAGTCTTGACACGTCATTTTTTGTAGTTTGCTCTTTTCATCTGATGGATGTGCATACAATATATAGTTGTGCTTTTACTTATCTAGTACTTTAACTTCATCATTCGTCAGTTGAAAATTCTTTCGATGAGAAAAGCTATACTATTTCTTATGAAGATTAATATAAGATTTATAAACATAATACGTAATTACTTATGCAATATATCAGTTAAAACATTTATTGAAGTTTGTTTAAAAACAGAGATTAAAACGATATAAGCAGTCTATTCAACCTTGTATATATTTAACACATGTTCGTTTGTTAATCAAGAACATTGAATTGCAGTACAAACACTTATTGTAAACGTCGTGAAATTATTAAATCAATTCTTGAATTTAATATTATATGTCAAGAAAATTATAAGGAAATATTTCTAGTTCTCCCACAGTCAGCTGATTCGGTTAAGAAAGGCATTTTTCTGTATTTGTATTAGATCTTTTCACAAAAGCTTATCTACTATATCGCCTTAAAAATCGTATTTTTTTTTTATACTTTATGTGGAAATATGTATGTAAAATTATTAAACTTGTTAGTTTTATAAATTATACATATGTTCAAATCCAATATCAGCAACTACTTATCAAGGGAATACTAGGGTTAAAACAGCGACGTATTTAGTTCTACAGTTTTAACATTTATTAGTTGATAGCTATTTCAGCTTTCGCCATCGTCAGAACTATGATTAAACTTACATTTTTCTCAGCTATACGTTTCTATTTTTACCCTATTATAATAGAGTTCTACCAAGTAAATGCCAAGTCAATAACTAAATAATCAAGGGAAGCTTATTTTTTTATCATGTCCGCTCTCAATGTAGACCATATGGACTCCTAATAGAGTTTATCTCAACAGAAGGGTTTCTACGAGAACTGCTTTTTATTTAGTTTCTCAATCTCATTTTGTTTCCAAAGAGAGTAGGAATATAAGAATACAGTTAGTGGTTAGCTAACCGCTCTCGTTTTGAGACGAAAATGGGTGGAAAAGGGCAATACATGACATCACAATGATTGAAAAATCAAGGTTCAAAACTGTTGAAATCGATTAAAAGAATGATGATTGTATTGAGATTTAGGCCGTGACTTCCGTAACCGACGTCAACGACGTTGACTACTTGATCACGCAGGCAGCAAAATTTAAATTACTCAATAATAATAAATAATATTTTAAAGAATCTCTGTTCATAATAAACACAAGTACATACTCCGTACATAAAACAATGGCTCTAAAATCCTAACCATCCCGTCTTAACATTTTATTCCGTTAGTGTCCTCGCCGCTGGAAAATTCTGTTTTTCGTTATATTTGCTCCGAAGGTTGTGGCGCGTGATCTCTTAACAGTTGACTGGACCACCGCCAGAGAGCCTCGCTTTTCCAAGGGGCGGAAAAACTACCGTGACGTGTTGTGGCGCTCGAAATGTGATGCGAATAAAAATGGTTAAGGTAGGCAGTTTCTTTACTTCCCCGTACTTCGAAAGAAGGCTTAGCTTATCGGATTTAGAACGCGTACGGTGTTTGTTGGAACTGCTTGATTGAAAACAACGTTGACAGTTGAATAATAATACCTTTTTTGTTTTATTTTACGTCGGTTTTAAGTTATGTCTTGAGTTAAATAAAACATAACCTAAACTTTAAGCGAATAAAATTTTTCTAACCCACAAGCAAAAAACTATAATTAGTAGTCGAAAAACATTGTTTTGCTCTCATTAGCAATATTATGTTTTAACTGGCTGTAAATCATGTCGCCTGCTGTGGCTCAGTTGGTAAGAGCTTGCTCTACCGATCACGCAGGTCTGGGTTCGATTCCCGGTCAGATCACAGTGAATTTGAGAATTATTCAATTCAAAGTTGTGATCGAAGACTGGGTGTTTGTGATGTCAATTCACATCATTTCCTCTCCTCCAATCCTTCTGATCCTTTAATAACTGGGAGTAGAATTGCGATTAGCCAACCACTAGTTTTGTTCTAGCCTTATCCTTCTTTCTCTACTACTCACTTTGAAAAAAGAGAGGTTGAGTGACTGAGTAACAAACACTTCAAAAAACTTCTGTTAAAATACCTCCATTAGGAGGCCATATGTTCCACATTGGGAGCGCACATGGATTAAAAAAAAAAAAATCATCTCAAATAAAAATAAAATCTTTTTGAAATAAAATATTCAAAACTATTTTTCATTTATTTAATTAATTAATCTATATAACTAAACACATGAGAGGTGAAGTGAGCCAAGTGGTATGTTAGGAAAAAATAATTCCTAGCTTTTGAGCTCAGTAAATATACACTACAATAGTGTTATCTTTATAAAATAAAAGTATGCGATTCATCAAAACACCAAGTAAAGTCGTGATTGTACTTAAAAGTCCAATAGATTTTTTTTACCATTAAACTACTTAACTTACTTCACCTCTTGAAGGCTCCATTATATCGAATATATTAATAATATAATTAATTATAATATTTAACTTAATATAGTTAAATTTTATCTACGGAAAACGTGGTTAAGTAGTGCACTATTTTTCGATTGATTTATGATTATATTTCGAAGATCAATGTGGTATAAATATCAAAGATGTATTGAGTTATAATGTGTACAAAAATGTTGTCGAAAATCTCACCTCTTTTGTGCAAATCCTCCCTTGAGGTTGGCGGGGGCGGTGCGGGGATGGCGGGCGGAGGTGCTGGCGGCAGGGCCAGATGGGCTGACGGAGGCGCCCCGCCGTACCAGGCCCACCCGCCCGCCTGCCCGTTGAACATACGCAACTTGTCATAAACGCTCTCGGACCCGGAACTCGCCTGTTGTTCTTTCTGTGACGCGAGGTTTCTGAGGACGCGGTTTATTGAAGAAACCTGTAACAAGGACAATAAATCCAAATGAATATCAGCTCAAACTTACTATAAACTTAAGCTGTAATTTTTACTATAGCTTCATAGAAATTCAGTGAAACGCCAATATAAACACGAAAGTAAAATTGATGTTGTTAGTATAAAGCATAGTTTTTCAACCTTTTTTTAGCCCGTGGCCCTTTTTGAGTCTCATATTTTTTCCGTAACCCCCTTATTACTTTTTCGAGACAAAATTATTTCGGGGTCTCAGGATTGGTGACTGGGGAAAAAGTGAGAAATTGAAAGATTCCAAAATATTTTTCAGCTCGAACACCTAGCTCGATGACTTGAAAAAGTTTTTAGATCATTTTCTTATGTTATGTTAAATGCCTTCTTCTTATACAAAATGTCTGAGCATTGTATTCAAGGTGCCCGTGGTATCCTCAAAACTGTACTGAGGCTCCCCATAACAATATTTTCACTGCAGCCTTTTTCGTACATGCTGTGGGCCTCAAGAGTGCTTAGTGGACCCTGATTGAGAAACTCAGGTATATATATTAGTAAATTAAATAATATAGGGTAAAGGAAGTGCAATTAGCTTACGAATTGATTACATTTTATTTGCCACATCCTTTTTCTAACTGAAATGACTTATAACTTACATCAAATAATTTTTCAATATCCATGTAGGTGGAGAAATACATATGTGTCATTCACATTAGTAATTAAAATGGTTCTGAAGAAATATTAACAATAGTCATCGATTCATCTCTCGAAACTTACACCTCTTATATGTATGATATAAATGTAATAATAGAAATAAAATATTGTATTAATTGTAGTAAGCTATCTAGCTAAGTATCTTTTTAATAAGCAAAACAATTTTAACATGAAAACCTTTTCGATCAAATGTTATTGCATAAATAATTGATGTTTCTTCAAAACGTACATTTTGGAACAAGCTTCCGGTAATACATTCGAATTTACTTTCTTCTAATGTTCCAAAACAGAAATTGATAATTTATATATATCTGACGCAATAATGAAATAATTATTATTTATTAGATATTTCATTTTGACGTTATTTAGAAATAAATTTACAAAAATTGAAAGCTTCTAATCCAGCCCTGCTAAACATTTTCACAAACAGAGCAGCGCAGTCGACTAATAGGCTTTCTGCCTTAATCCTAATGTTTCACTAATGGAAGATTATCTTTAGAATGGCTGTACTATTGTTTTGTATTCCGCACTGTATTATTTTTCCCGCGTTTCAAATTTAACATGGCAACTGAAAATTATTTTCACTATAAATAAAAGAGACACGTCATTCATGTAATAAAATAACATAGTTTAATTTTAATCATATTATTGAGTTATTCTATAACAGCTTTTATATCAGTCTAGTATTATTAACTTTAACCTATTCATTGAAATAAAGATTAATATTTATGGTCTAATTGGTATAATTGGTATAATGTTTTGAGCCGTTAATTATTTTATATGTCACATAAAACTGTCATTACAATTTGACTTTATTTGAAGCAATTATTTTTTGCTTAGATCCGGTGCCTTCATGAGACAGATTTATATTTGTATGTTAGAATATTTGATGAACGTATTTTAAACATGCTGATAGGTATTATTGAATAAAAACAAAGTATTTATGTTTAAAGAACAAAAAAAACCAATTCTCATATTTCATAATTTAATTAATTGATTTTACGTTTCAGTTAAAATTCATTTTAAATGTACATATATTTATTAAGAATACAGCTAAATGTATTAATAATAAAATTATACTCTTCTTGTCATCTTATAGTAATAATGATTTTTTTTATCATGTATAAAAAATACGGTAGATTCTTAAAACTTTTCTTTCGTAGCACGTCTACGAATACAGACTGTACACCCTCTACGCCACCCAATCAAACATGTTTCTTCACAATCATGAAAACCGTAACTCGAACAACACCCTCCTCTACGCAAAAGCATTTTCACAGGCTGAAATAAGCACATTCCAGTGAAAATTGTCTACGGCGCATGCTCTTTATAAGACTCTCCAATATAATCTAGTACTTATGTTGCCAATGGTTACCGAGAAGCGTTTCTTAGGCATTTGGGGTAGTACCTACTTACATGCTATTCGATAATGTGGCCCCTCGTACCCAGATAGCTTTTCACACTTTTATAATATTGTTTTGCTAAACTTGTGGCGAATTTAGCTTACTTGGTATATTAAATTATACATAAAACTGCAAGCTAAATTTATGTTTGATTTGTAGTTATCTTTTACCTGACGTTAAAATAATTTAAAATTCGAAATGATATCCAAAATATGACGGCGATTGGTGGAAAACAAAATAGTCCTACATTATACACTAAGATTTTTTGATGCAACAAAGACATTAATAGCACTCATAGATCTATTATTTATCGACTTTGGATAGGCAAAAGGGCGTACTTACACATATTTTTTTTACAGAAGGCGCAAAAAATGTTTTTTGATGATTTTGAAAAAAAAGACAAATTAAAATATTGCACATACACAATCTTGAAGTGCACCAAGACTTATAAACTGGTGTTTAATTGACTAAATAATGTTTTATTTTAATATTTTTTTAAAGAAATACCCTACTTCCTGGTCGCGATTTTCACAGGCTTTTCGTTTTTCAAACTTAAAAGCTATATTTTTATAATAATTCGACATTTGTAGCTTACATCTTTTTGAAAGAACATGTATAAAATTGTAAACATTGTGATTATCGCAAAAAGAAAAATTGATTAATTTTATATTATTAGCCTAGTCATTTGCGGAAGGACATGGAAAAACTTTTAATAAAAGAATATCATTCATGAAAATCACTCGTATTTAATTTTAATATATGACGGTATAAGAAATATCGAAATACCTGTTATGATTTACTATTCAGATATTACGACTATATTTTTGATTAATAATGCCGGCATAGACATTTCGTATTTCGACAATATTTCGGTATTTTTTATTTAATACCGGTATTAAATAATAAATACCGAAATAGCTATGTTGATTTATTTACTTGTCCGGTTTCGCAATCCCTACTTGCACATGTTCACCCAAAAATAAACAAATAAATCAATTTCATAGTCAACAAAAGAAAATCAAATGTACTCAGAGCAACAGTAGAAAGATCATAATATTGTTGACATAAAGCATCCCACGTGTATTATTGGGCAGCAATTTTTAAAGATCGAATAAAGAATAAGTCGAATATTAATATTTCTGCCACTCGATTGTGGAGTTTTGTATTGTGGACGGTAGGGAAAAAAATGAATGAATCTTCGACCTTTATTTTGTGAATATTTTCGCCAGGTGGCTATTTTCGGGCGAGCGGTTTTGAATAATGACAAACGATATTAAATTTATTTTACGGTCCCAAAAGTTGAGCGACATATTTTGTATATATTATAATCCACTCACAAAAAGTTAAACTTTATGTTTACGACAGAAATTAAAATGTGTACGTGTAAATTAATATCGAATTGAAAAAACATATGAAATAGTTTACATACGTATTATTTTGTATGTTAGCCATTTATCAACACTGTTGTCCTTGGCGTTAAGCGGCTTCATACCTCCAACGTATCATGTATTTTATATACTTTTTTATTCATGTCCGATTCCTATGTGAAGTATATGGTTTCCTAAAAGAGATATCTCAACAGAAATTTTTCTACGATAACTGCTTATTACTCAGTTGCTAAACCTCTTTTTTTGAAAAAAAAATAGATATAGAAAGGATGAAGATAAGAAATAACTAATTGTCAGCTAATCACTCTCGCTATGCTGCGTTATTTTGAAGATTGGAAGGGTGGGATGGAATTTTCAGACATCACAATCATGCATGCCCTTGAATCTATAAAGTTGTTACGTTTTTATTAATTACTGCTCCCAATGTGGACCATATGGCCTCCTAATGGAGGTATCTCAACAGAAGTTCATTGTATGAGAATTGTTGGCTACTCAGTCGATTAACTTCTTCTTTTTTTAAGAGAGTAGTAGTGATAGATAGATAGGGCACGACAGCACTAGTGGTTAACTAATCGCTCTCGCTCACCCTGTTATTAAAGGATCGAAAAGGGTGGGAGGGCATTTTTAGACATCACAAACACCTATGACCCTTCGAACAAAAAACGATCAAAAAAATGCTGTTCGTACTCGGATTCGACCCAGTGAGATCCGGCACGAAAATCCACATTGCTTACCGCTGTGCCATAGGACCCGGCGTTTATGATATTTGCGTATACTTAATTTTAAAAAGTTATCTTTTCGATAAATCTTCAACGAAAATACAATTTAAATTTGAATCGTTCAAATTATGTACACTCCCACAGATTTTGTCACTAACGACCCGGGTTTCGCCTTTCGGCATCTTCAGGCTTCAAGTGCACGGATGAACTTGAACTGACTCTTAGTAAATGAATGTTTCAAGTTTATATAATAAATAAATGTATCTCTGAGTCTAAAGCCATTGCTGGCGAAAAGTAATAAACACGAAACATTCATTTACTAAGCGTCAGTTCAAGTTCATCCGTGCACTTGAACGCCTGAAGATGCCGAAAGGCGAAACCCGGGTCGTTAGTGACAAAATTTGTGGAAGTGTACATAATTTGAACGATTCAAATTTAATATTGAAATTCCACCTAGCACCTTCAGTCGAAATCTTAAATTAGATAATACAATTTATTAATATTTATTCGTTCCGAAATTTGGTTAGCATAATCGCGTTAAAATGTGACAGTAAATTATGCTAAGTATATAATTCATAAAATGAATTAAAATAAATAATAGTTGACTGCACCCCGCGCACAGAAAGAGCCGTCCAAATCCATTCTCAAAATAATCCAATAATAGAAAACACGCTCCGATGACCACATTTCACTTTTATTATAACGAAAATATGTTATTTGTTACGGGATGAAAGGAAACTGTATGGCTATTTCTTTGACAATAGATAGAAATTGCCAGTAGCAATGTTGCCAGATTGAAAATGTATTATTACATTACCTTTCTCATACAATAAAATGGTTATTCTCATATCATAAACATGCCAACTTAAGTACCATCAATATGGAGTTGGTCATTGGATTTGCTTTCAAAGATTTTCATAACTCTATAATCTCTTAAAAAAATTATAATAGTTTTTTTTTGATGAAATCGAAATCAAAAAAAAAATATTTATTTTTACTGATTCTACTATTATTTCGCTAGCGATAATTTTTTCATACCCAACAACAGAAAAATACGCGAAGAAGTCTTTGATTTTAAGCTACAATTATTTCTCATCAGAGTATATTATGAAATCATATTTTTTTTCTATTATAGCAGAACGCTGATCTTACATTGATTGTTCAACAACATAATTTATAGCAATATAAAAGCATATAAAACTTTTACAAAAAAAACAAGGGTGGGCTAGAAGGGGCTCGTGCGAACCCCTAGTTTTGTTTTTAGTAAAACTGGCGAGCCTTTTGTTAAATAAAGAGAAACGATATTCCAAAATTGAATCGGTAACTACAATATCTGCAGGTTGTTCAAATATATAACAATCGCCTTCTTGAATTTTTTCGAAAAATATATTTATTTTAGGTGCATAATAAAAGAGACCTAGCTCATATACTTACAGTGATTAAAAAAGTCGATGTTTTAAGATAAGATGTACACAGTTTTAAGAAAGAGAGTTTTTCATATGTATAACTATCGGTGGGCTGCCAATACGTTAACAAGTTATTGTCATATTATTTACGACGGTTTGTTCAAATTGAGTGTATTAAAATTATTAAAAATTCTGCATCTTTCCCAAAACATTACAAGCAGGTAGGAGGAAAAAACGAGCTTCTTTTCAGCGTATAGTCAGCACACCGCCGCTAGAAAGCCTCAAGAACAATGAATATGCAATTATTTCTACACAAATACAGATATGAGTATACATGTCCTAAGAAAACAACATTCAGAAAAAAACTGTGAGTAAAAAAACCATCAGCAGCTGAGTAAACATTTTGAAACAGATAAACTTGAAAAATGTTTACACAGGTATTTTTACAAGCTCATTGAACAAAATTGTACCGACATATTTCACGTATAAAAAACGTCCAAACAATTTTATTGGAACACTAATTCAAATTAAATAGTTTGCTCTATTCACAAAACATGAGCGGTGTGTATGAACGATTTATGTTATTAAAATGTTTATTTGTTAATGTGCTTGAACATATATAGATAAATTATCTACAACACATATAATATGCTTTAACACGTATAGTACCAGAGCTTTGTAAACAATACGTATCGATCAAATTAATGCTTCGATACTTTTAAGTGTGCACTATTCTACATGTAATATAATACATTTTGATATTGTTGTTGAGTAGCCTTTTAACTCGGTATATTGATTGAATTGGAATTTACTTGGTAGAACTCCATTGTAATAGAATAAAAATATCAACGTATTTAGCTGAACAAAGCTGAGCAAATGTAAGTTTAAGGATAGTTCTGACGATGGCGCACGCCGAAATAGCTATCAAGCCGCCTGTGTGGTCGAGTGGTCAACATCGTTGGCTTCCGCTACGGAGGGCACGGGTTCGAATCCCAGTACGGGCAGTTTTATAAATTGATTTTTCAATTGATTTATGAATTTCTGTTCAAAGGCATGGATGTATGTGATGTCTTGAATTACCCTCTCCTACCCATCCTATCCTATGAACGGGGCGTATCGAGAGCGATTAGCTAACCACTAGTCCTGTCCTAGCCCTTTCCTTCTATTCCTACTCTCTTTGGAAAAAGAGAGGTTGAGCAACTGAGTAACAAGCAGTTCTCGTAGAAACATTTCTGTTGAGATAAACTCCATTAGGAGTCCATATGCTCCATATTGGGAGCGGACATGGTAATATATATATATATATCATAAAAGCTGTAGAACTAAATATGTTGGTATTTTAACTCGGTGTTAACAATAAGTGGATTTCGATAAATATTATTACGTATGTGACTAGTTAGTCATATTTTTATAAACATAACTGATTCTATATTTTATATATCACATTTCGTGAATTGTATTGGAACGATTTAGCGCACATTTACGAATGAAAAGGCCGTTAGGAGTCAGTACCAAATTAAATAAAAAACCGCGCACGCGCGTCCATTATAAAATAATAATGCTCGATTTGTACTCTACTTTTTTTAAATTTGGAAAATGGAACAAAATTTTAGATTCAGTATAATCAATGTTTCTTTAGATTTAGTATGTTCATATATGTAATGGAATCCTGGATATATGAGGATCTCAGTTTCAAAACCTATCTAAAGACTATTTTTGATTTTTTTTCAAATTTTGATGCCAACTTGTTCTCTTTTTCAATATCTTTGTACACAATCAATAAATTTTCAATTTAAAAACTTCTCTAAATACAGAGAAAACGCATTTTGTTTTGTTTGAAAACCTACTAAAATCCCAAAAGCCCACAACAGTTTTTTTACAATTTGCCATCAACTTTAGTAGGTTTTGAAACTAATGCGCTCATATGTTTATTTTCCGAATCGTTACAATAATGTTACAAATAAATTTTATTCTACTACGATTTATTGTGATTTGCTTTATTTTTTATCATTGCTGAATTCCTTAACTAATTTATAGTTACAGAAATTTCATAGAATTATATTGATGTATATTTGCATATTTACTAGAAAACAAAAGTACGTTAAAATCGCCCACTTATTTGCGAAGAGTTCAACAACTTTTTTCAAGGACGAACCAAATGTACACCGTTAGTTGTCAGCAGCTTTGGTAGCAAAAAGAAAGTTATGTTAAATATAATTAAGAACCAAAATCGTTTGGTTTCAAAACCTAAATATTGTAAATAAAACATAATATTAGTGTGTGATTATGTTTGATAATAATTACAATATCTGTTACAACATTTCAAAATCGCTGAACCGAATATATTCTCATATTTATAAAGTAGGTATGTATACATAAAGCTACTTCCATTTTTCCCCTTTGGCTGTACGATGATATTTTTTAAATTTATTCGGCTATATCTGATTGGCTGGAGATGTGTCACGCACAGAAATTGCGTTTTGTCTGTGGCCTAGCCGCTTGCATTCAAAAAAAGAATCTTGCCATTATACTGGGGTGACAGTAGACAAATAAATTTTAAAGCAAGCCGTGAGACATAACCCCAAAAATTTTGTAATTGAATATCTCAAACGAAAAGGTATATTTGATTATAATATTGTATTAAGTAAACCTTTTAACTGAAAATTCATAAAATCTATTGATTCTACATTGCGTTGCCTGGTCACTTCAAATATAACAAAAAGAAAGTCGAGTAAATAAATAACGTTGTGAGACATTTTTGCGTATTTTGTGATCTGGTTGAATCGTTTACCTGTACAATATGTTTATTGATTTTAATAGTTGATTAAATCACATGGTGCTTAACATTAATTTTCTACATATGTATGCCAATATTTCCACAGTAGGAATTTTGATATAATTAATACAAATCTAAATATTATCAGTGTTGTTAATTAACACGAGTAACCAGATGTAATTTAAGATAATATATTGTAGAAAACACACTAGAAGTAGAAGTGTTTATATTATTTTCATACTTCAGAGGTGTTCATAATTGTACTATGTCGATTTTGAAGATTTTAAAAAAGACGTTAATGTATAGCTAAAAATAATTATAAAACATATTTAAGGCCAGGGATGCACAACTCACGGCCAGTTTGAACTTATGTATAGCCCGTGAATGTTTTATCTTAAAATTATAATATACATAGTCCATTTTTTTAAATATTGTATCATTGAATTTAAAAAACAGAATAAGTTGATTCATATAAATAAGCTTACTGATGAAAATTTGAATTCGATTTTGTAGCTTTATATTTCTCAATATATTAAGTCAAATTTTAAAGGACACGTTTAAAGTGTTTAAAGACGAAGATCGCAATAACTTTTTAATTATCAATACAACAGGACTACCTAAGTAATACACTAATCCTTTATTTGCACGGTCAAATGAAATGAAACCCTTCTATCTTTTATACACGGTTTTTTGAATAGCCCTTTAACGTTAAACGTAAAATTAAAATTTTCTTTACGGTACGAAACCATCATGATTTTTTTAATGCGACCCGCAAGTGGAAAAATATTGTGCATGTTTATTTTATGCGGTTATTGCTTGTGCGATTTTTTCAAAAAATCGCACAAGCAATTTCGTTTCGCAAAATTATTATACGTAAATGCACATAGTACTATTTGCCTTTCAATTACGAAAGTACTGTTTAATCTTTACATATAAATGACTATAAGTATAACTGAAAAATGCTGATCCAACTCCAGCGAGATTGTATCGACGAAGCCATTGAAATGAATTCGCAATCGAGTGTGTGATAATTTTATTTTAAAGGATTTGTTCGCGGGTTCAATTTACTATCTACTATTTACCATAAAAATAAATACTTCAAATTGATGCCCGTCCACACAGGCGCGTATTCGCATTATATCATGATAATGAGGCATGTGGTGAACGCGCCACAATAGAATTCAAAATAAGAACCAGTCGGACGGATGAGCGGGTTTGAATCACCGCAAAATTATTTTCGATGAAAATTAAAATGTCTTGTTTATATATTTTTTGTGGCCGCCACGCGGCGTGATTTTCGAAATTGTGGCCCACAGGCTGTTCAAAAAAAACTTTCAGCTTATTCAGTTATACATTTAAAAGTCTTTTATATTACATGGTTTCAAGATTTTTTTTACATTTTGTATGATTGGTCTGATTTTACATATTTTAATTTTAATTTAATTAAGAATTTGTTATTAAAAATCGAATGCAAATATTTGTATCTATCATTACACCTTTTTCTTAATAAATAAAGAAATTGCAAAAGTGAAACAGACTGAACAGAAAAAGATATTTTTAATTAAATTGGTATTTACTTGATAGAATTACATTTCAATAAGGTAAAAATATCAACGTAGGTATTTAGTTCTAAAGTTTTTTATAAATTTAATTTATCGCTATTTCGTCGTGCGCCATCATCAAAGTTATGTTTAAGCCTGCATTTACTCAGCTATATATACACTGACTTAGAAGAGATACAAAATAAATATTGTTATTTACTCTATCATTCTAATTTATATTCAAATGTAATGGCTATAATTGTAATTAATCTTTTTTTGAAAATTCAACATATTCATTCAAATGATTATTTTTATCCACCCTGTGATTTTTTTCTGCCTTTACTTTGTGTTAAATTAGAATTATTTATTCTAACCACATTGGGGATTTACATTTTAATTTGTTCGCGGCCTGCAATAGGGCGGCGATCGCTTCCAGGGGGTGTTGGGTCACATGGCAATCTTTTCAATTGAATTGATTGTCAGCCATACAGAGATAAATTTTGATTCGCCACATTTTATAATTTTCATACGAGTACCAAATTTTCAAATATTATAAAGATGACCAAGAAGAAAAGTCATAGTTTTATCATCTATTTCATTAATTGAATACGGGACATTCTAATTTTTCATCAATATCTAAATAAAGCAATTTGTATAGTACCTTTTTTAACAAATAGTAGAATTATATAATTATAGCTAATAACTTTAAAAAATCACTTTTGTGATTTTATTTAAAAAAATGTTTGACATTACTGCTTACCCTAGTGCGCTAAATATTTAGAAGTTGAAAGAAAGATCGTACGAGATGAGATTTTACAGTCACAAGTCACTTATAATCTACTAGAGAATAATTGATATTACTAACACCCATGTCTTAGATCTCAAATTTAAATATTTAAAAATGTAAATTTGGCATTGCCCTACCTGGAATATAGCCCAGACTCGTTTGATCGGTAGAACCAAGCTCTTACCAACCAGACTACAGCGGGCGATTACTTTTATTTTCAATTCTAGGCGAAAAGCTATTATACCTTTAAAATAAATCACAATATTTTAGTACAAATTCCACATTAATGTAAAACGTTGAGGACCGTTGTCGTTATCGAATGATGAAAAAAACTTTATTCTCAAAAAATATATCTCAAAATCTGTATGTTATTGAACGAGCGGATGGAATTTGTTTTATTTTTACAATTATTTGTGTATCATGGTCAAATGTTGTTCAGAGGGGAATGTCTTATTATTATTTTATGAGTACTTCTTAACAGTTGATTGTTTCTCTGTTTGTTTTAGTCTTAAATTCAATACGAAATTTCCAATATCACCCATGTTCAAAAAATCAAAAAGTCTTCCGCATGAATTGACAATCGCTGCAAACCCGATTAGGCATTCGCTGACTCGCGAACCAATTGTTTGGAGTCAGTGGCCACGGAATGGAAATTTTAAATTATCCGTTCCCGCCTTTGAGGTTGGTTCGGTTTGGCCCCGGAACCGTCGATTATGACGCTCGGATTGGCGGGAAATTTTTGAATCAGGAACGATTAAATACAATAGTGACATCTTTTGAAATGAAATGCCTCAGGCAATAACGTTGACAGTGGTAATGATCAAAGAGATGAAAAATCACTTGTATACATTTATATCTCAAATTTAAATATAATCTGCGTAATTATTTTTTGTTTTGATGTTAAAAAAACAAACATTGTTTTTAAATATACTGGCATTTTAAAACATTATTTTCCTTACAAAGATCTAAAAATACACTGTTTAAAAAGAGCTAGTTGTTTGCTGATAGCCGAACCTTTTCATTTTGGATGGTTAATACAGAATGATGAGGTTTCAATCACCATTACTAAAACCCTTTCAAGACGCAAATGTAACTTTTAATAAATAATAACTCTAATTGAAAGTAATTCCCTTTAAATTGTTGCATATTTTTTATCGTTTCAAGAAACACTTAAGTCAATTTATTAAACTCTTATTATATTTAATTAATAACGACCCATTAATATTTTAATTTTATTGAATTGTTTATTACACCTTTTTATTTCATTTTTTTTTTGTAAAAATAACACTGTTAAAATATATCTCTTATCAGTTGATAATGCTCGCCATGAGCGAAACCGGTCATGATCTTGGTAAATAAAAGTGGAAATAAGTGCAAAGGAATACTGTATGTTTACTAATATTATAAAGGAAACAAATTAAATAGTCAGAATTGAAATCAATTTTTGGTCCGAATAAAAATATTTAACGGTCAGAATATTTAATGACAATTTTGGTTAGTAGGTTAGGTTTGGTTTGGTTAGGTTAGTTTTTTTTTTTAAATTACATTTAAATTATGATTATTTATTTTGACCGATATATTCTGACCATTCAATAAAAATTCTGACCAGTGTTATTTAAATTCTGACCAGAAAAATACGAGCCTATTATAAATGTTATTATTAGTGACTAGCCGAAATGTCAAAAAATGAACAAAGCGTTAAAGGTTTTTTTGCGTTATTACAGCAAATGGAGAATATATTCTTAACAGATAAAATAGATGTACATTTACACGCCTCCCAGTCATACATTTTTGACCAGAGTGCAAATATTTACCCCATTGTGAAATTATTGCGTAAGGGAAGGTTGTGGTGGATCGAGTTTCGGGGCAAGGGACAGGAGTGCGGTCGAAATGATTTGGGGGAACTCCTTAATACCGACGCTTGCCTCGTTCGATTACTGCTCTGTAAAATAATATCGATGGGGCGAGTGTCTATCTAGGCATTTAATTTGCAATGTGCTTATTTATTAAACTATCACAAAGATTCGTTTAATTTTCTGCTTATAAAATAGTTTTAATTATGACTCAAAGACTATCAATTTAAATACATACATCGATTATAAATTGATATATTAATCAGTAATTAATACACAATTATGTATGTAATGTAAATATTTGCATTTAAACCAATTTGTTAACATAATAGCTAATACTGTTTGTTTATTACACCGAACTCTTTTTACACACAGTTTTTAAGTTTTTCCACTAAAAAGAACGAATACTATATTTTACATGAATTATTTGCTCTATAAACAAAAAACACAGAAACAGATTTCCAATATTAGATAAGAAATAGATTTACAATAAATTTAACAGCAGATATTTTTAGCGATGAAAGCGATTCATGTCCAGTCCCTCATCAAAGTCCCCGTATATAATCGTATAGCGATGAATGGTATTATTTTGTGTAATTTACTTATTGGGTCTTCAGTATTACTTTTTTACGCGATTTTTCGTGGAATTTATAAAAAAAGAGTTGAATTAAGAACATATTGATATTTTAATATCCTTAAACTTCTGTGAGTGACAGAATATTTCCACCATAGTATTCGCCGTTCAACCAAATTCATGGTCGATTGATTCTTGATTCACAGAACATTCGTGCACCGGGGTAGTTAGTAGTTAGCCATAGTACTGCTTTGAGGGTTTGTGGGGTCGGTAAAAGGACCCCCATGGGATACTCCCATGGCAAAAACAGCAGGCCTCTTGTCGACGCTGGGTTGTTACCAGTTGTAATATTGGCTACAGCAATTTTCTGATCGTGAACGTTTAGAGTTTACCAAAGGGGAAAACATTTACCAGATTAAAATCTCTTTTATTTTTGATGATATCTTATCTGTATTGAGTACCAAAATGATTATAATTACGCAGTTACAAATATTTTCATGGTATATCGACCCATAATAATCATGATGACCAATAATTTATAAATTTTACAGGAGAAGATTTTTTTTAAATTACTCTCGTACTAAGTTCGATAGAGGAATTTATTAAATGCGCTTGGTAAATAGTAATACACAGTAAATGTATATTCTGATATTATATTGACTACTTTCAGCTCTCTAGGTCAGCGTTCCTCAACTGGGGTTTACGTGGAATAAACGACAACAAGTCAAAACTCTAAAATGCACAGGCCCTAAAAATTTCAGGTGAACGAGATAACCGGTAATGGGTTGGTATTGTATGATAAAAATATCTATACCAAAAATAAATACAACCGACATAGTTCAGTAGTACCATGCGACTTATCTCACAAAAACAAAAAGTAATGTATTCATACATAATTAGGATAAGCTTTCAGTCATATATATTTTTTTTAATAAGCTATAAGGAATTATTTATGAACCATTATTCCATTAGTTTACTATTTATTATTTTTCTCAAAGTTATTTGAAAAAAAAAGTTAGCTGTTATTGATATCTTTATTCTTTTTGAGGTAAAATAATGCATGATTAATAGATAGGTCCTGTGAATCTCTGTATCGGGTCAAAATATGCAAGTCGGCCGTGAAACAGCGGCTACTGGTGATGGGACAATCAACGTACCAACGTGCTTATTATGTACCATTAAAAACTTTCACTGTTCTAAATATGTAACAAAGAGTAAATATACCGGATGGAAAGAAAATTTAACATATTATTAACCATTTTTTGTAATTAGGGAGGCTGAGTGTCAAAAAATATTTAGACTAAATAATGTAATTGAGTATTATCAATAAATAGTTCATATTGTTTATGATGACCTTATGGACACTGAAGTGGAAAACGATATCGATGTTAAGCTTCATGGAATTAACTGGATCGAACTCAGCCCAACGCCGTGTTTTTTTTTTTTAAATCGGAATTTTGTTCGACATTTAATAAAGCTTCTCAAAACGATTTTCTTCTGTATAGGTACAATTGACTACAAAACGACCGCTGAATTTGACATAAATATATGTAAGCATATCAATTATGAATAATATAATACAGGCGGTGACACCATTTGATATCTTTTTTTATCAAATAATATCTATGTAGAATGTTATAGTTAGACTTTTTTTTAAAAATATAATCGAACTTGGTTATTACGAGAGAGATAGGAATGATTGAATTCGCTCGTTATAAACATTACTCGTAGTATCAGAGAATGGGTATTTTTAAA
The DNA here is from genome assembly GCA_031772345.1 of Himalopsyche anomala. Taxonomy (NCBI): domain Eukaryota; kingdom Metazoa; phylum Arthropoda; class Insecta; order Trichoptera; family Rhyacophilidae; genus Himalopsyche; species Himalopsyche anomala. Next base: position 20,501,401 of record CM062829.1, read on the forward strand.
TACTTACAAACATATGCATCACATGAAGACATGAAGTATCTGAAGCGGTCACATAACACAAAAAGGTCGCAATTCAAACAAAAATACACAATTAGAATTTATTTACGCACCCGTTATACACATATTACATTTTTCTGTCAATAGACTTTTCTTATAAAACTTAAAATTGATGCTTGCTTTATTGTTTTTACTCTTATTGTTCTTAAATTTCCCCCCAAAATACTCAACCCATTAAAAGATTCTTAGGTGGTCTCAGTGCTCTGTGCAAAAAATTCGACTAGCTCGTCCAATATATCATAAGCTCCGGAGATCGTCGTTACTGGTTTGGATTTGTAACAATATGTTTGCTCGGTATGCCCGAGAAGTAGCTCGCTATAAAAGTAACTAGATGTATGGAGAAAACGATAAAATAAAATGACAACGAATGTTTTCTCGTTACATCCGAGATTTTGCTATTTACGTGACCGTAGTAACCGAGTTTGACTGTAGTTGTATATGCATTATTTAATACATTTTACATTTAGTCGTGGTACGCGACGCTTTGAGAATCACGATTTTACCTGTCCATATACTCTTGGTATAATGTTGGTAATTTGATATTCAGAGAACGAGAAAGAACAGGTGAGATCTTTAAGTTGGATAAGATTAATTTCGCTGGCTGACAGCAGACTTCGGATGCATTTGTTTTATTTTTAATGATACTCTCTTACCTACCTACTTGGTAAGATTATTTTTTGCCATCTTTGAAATGTATCTACAGGAAGGAGTAACGATTATCTTTAAAACACTCATGTAATTTTATAAAAACTATTATTATAATGCAATTTAATAAAGATTTTGTATAGATATATGAATTGAATTGGTCTATAAATAGTGTCAATCGTTTATTTATTTTAATGTTATTTTAAATGGAATGGCAATGAACTATTTCACGAACTATGTAAAAATATATTGAACTTTGATTTATCAGGTTAGTATTTATGTACATCATCTTTTGAACAGTATTAATATTAGATGAAGTAAATTTATATTATAATAAAAAATCAGTAAAAATATCAAATAGTAAGCATATAAATGAAATGGTAAATATTTATATAGAATGGCTAGTATTTATATTTTTATCCGTATTTAACCCCTTAGCTAATTTTGTGTTGACAACAAAACCTAACCTAACCTTATTAAATTTTATAATCACGATTATTTACCAATTATTAGATTTGAGCTCTTGAGAGTTGAAGTGATTAAAGTGGTATTTTAGAAAAAAAAATAGTTCAATACATCTAGATGTCTTAAAGTATCATAAAATTTAATTGAGTTCAGTGAATACACTTTGCAATAGTTTTATCTCCCTAAAATACAAATATATACAATCCACCAATTGTACTTCTCAAGTAAGTCCAACAGAAAAGTTTGACCATTTCAATACTAGGCAAATTTTACCTCGCAAAGGCTCATTTATACTGACCATAAGCCAAATAAAATACTGGCGATTAAACTATTTAAATATTGACTAAAGATTAGATTTATACTGATCATTTTCTCAATAAAATTTCTTTTTAACCAATTTAATGTACCTAAGTATTTTTCGATATTTTTTACGAATTTATTTAACGTTTTATTCTTCTTTCCGATAGATGTTTTTCTTAATATTAAATTAAAATTGTTATAACTATTATAAAATTGGTACATATTTAAAAAATTTAAAAGTTAAAACGATATTGAATCATGTTATATTCGACAAATTACTATAGTTATTCGAGTTTAAATCTTTTTGTCAAATTTCATTCACTAATTAATCAAGAATCAATTTAATGATATTTTAAGGGATACTTTTACTGGCAGAGCGCTCACACTTATCCATAAAGCGGTGGGCCTAATCCAATGTATATTGTCGAAGAAGCCTCTGTAGTGCAAACCAGTAGCCAGCCTTATTATACCGCTTATAAAGAAATCTATATGGGTACATTTATGTATAAAACAATATGTCTATCAGTAAGGCATTGTTATGGAAAGTTTAGTGTATCAAGCAATGCCAGCTGTGAACAAACCTCAAGGTTACTTAACTGAAGTAACTTTACAACACTAATTAGTATTAAAATTATAAAACATATTTAAAATTAGTCTAGTGTTCTTTGTAAAGAATAATTAGAGACAAGACATAGCTAAAAAATGCACGGTAAATGATTAAAGTTTAAAAAATATTGCCAAGAAAAATGAATTACACACTAGATTCTTGAATATTAAAACCAAACGTAGTCAAAGTCTTATATTCGACAGCAATGTAATATTGTAACAATTATTAGGGCTTAATCTAAATGAATTAGAAATCCATTGCCAGTTTTATCAAATAATTATAATAAAAAATAATTGAGTACGAATCGAAATGCTATATTTTAAACACATGTTTTGTAAAATGCTTTAATTAAACGATAAAATATAGGAAAAATGTCACTTGCTATAGGTACTAAAAATGGGACCATTAGATGAGAAGTGAGCCAAGTGGTATTTTAGAAAAAAAAAATAAGTGCGTTGTAATATTCCATACGTTTTAAAGTATCGTAAATGTTAAATAACCTTAGTTAATATATATTTCAATAGTGTTGAATCCGTAAAAAAAATATGCAACACACTAACTAAAGACACGTGATTGTACTTAAAAGTCCAAGAAAAAAGTTTTACTATTTTTCTACTTGTATACAGATGCAAATAAATTCGATAAATATTATGCGAAAAAAGTGACTTAATTAAGTGTATAATCTGTGATATGGAAAATGTGTGATAGCATAGCCAACAAAGTTAAAACGTTTATAACTGTTTAAAAAAATGAGAGGCCTACTAAGCGAAGTAACTTACACGTAACTTGGCCGAAATCAATAATCCCAAAAGCTGTTTACCATAATTACAATATCCATCACTCGCTTTGTAAGCACTTTTCAACCCTATTTTTGTCGCTTGACACAAATAATAATTCCTCACAATAACAACACTTCAGTGGAGAACTTTCCGCAAACAAAATATTATAATCCATCATCCTCGACCATATGGCCGGGAGATATTATGTGCACAAAACCTTAAATCATATTAGCAAAATTCGAGGACATAAATACGTTTATTAACGACATCAATGACATACAACAATTTGGCAGAAAAGTAAACATGTGTTATGTAGAGGCAAACACTTACAGAGCCAAGAGATGTGGGGTTATTCTAAATGTCGTGTTATAACTAGGGTGTAAATGATGCGACGTAAAACTGAAACATTTGCAAGTTGCAACCAATATGAAAACTGACGCCTTTTGTTCAATCGTACAAAAAAAGAGTGAATAATTATTTAATTTAACTTAATTTAGGTATGATATTCATAATTGTTGATAAGTAGAAGAAAAATATTCTTTAATTTTGTTTTATCCATATTCGCTACTAACGTAGAACATATGGCCTCCCAAAAGAAGTATCTAAGCAGAATTTTTCTTAACGAAAACGCTTGATTATTGAGTCGCTCAAATACTCTTTTTTTAAAGAGATTAGTGGTGATAAAATGATGTGCAAAAACAACACTAGCGGTGTATTAATCGATCTCAATACGCCTCGCTTTTTAAGGATTGGAAAGGTGAGAAGGAATTTTAAAGTGTCACAAACACACATTTTTTTGAACATGAAACGATAAATCGATTGAAAAAATGCTATTCAAAATTGTACATACTTGAACCCGTTAGGTCCGCCCCGGGAACCTAAAGCGTTGGCCGCTGTATAACGGACCTGACAAAAGTAAGATCGTTTTAACTAATTACTGAATATTTTTAGTCGCGAATAAGGGATACAACGATCGAATGAAGAAGTTCAAAAAACAATCTCATAAATAGTATAATATTTAAATGAACAAAAATAACAATTTCACGTAAATGAATTAAATTACTTTTTAAACGTTTTTATTTTCTTCGGATCTTTTACTATGAAAACTGTTCCCCGAGTAAACACAAAGTATACACACCCTACTCATCGAGTGGAAAATTCATCCCCTTAACATGTTTCGTATAGGGAATAATACCAATAAATGAAACAGTTAGTTCCATTGTCCATTTGTATCGGTAAATGCTTTCAAATTTATGGTGCACTGAAGTGATATCGACAACCGTTGCAAACGTTCACAAAGTTCCTTTCTAACTGGGGATGAATTTCCGAATGATGAAAGGTAATTTGTCACCAATTAATTGATTAACGTTTTGTTTTGTTTATCATATATAAAAAAAACTTACATTGAATGGATTTGAAATTTTAGATGAATGCTGATATAAAAAATAATAAACTGTTGTATTTACGAAACATTTATTTCTGAGAACGCTATGACAAATATTAATACCACAAAGAAACAGCTTACAAAACTTGATAATTAGCGTCTTCAAGTAAATATTATGAACTATTGAAGTATCTATATGCCAGTCGACAGGACGTTGCTAGAGTAATTAAATGATAAGCGGTTTTTCCGCATATGGCCAAGATTTATTACATGTATAAAAATGGTGGTTCGACTTTGTCAAAAACACGGAGATAAGGGAACAGCCGTCAACTACGTCCAAAGTAAATAAGCGTCGATGGACCTGGCTTGGACATATGCTACGAATGCTTCAAGAAAGTCTGAATTCTGCTTGTCTCTGCTACCAACCGGATGGATTCCGCTGTCGTGGAAGGCCACTGATGACCATCTATAGGATGTACTCGACGGAGCTACGGGACGCTGGAATGACATGGGAGGAAGCAAGAAGACTGGCGGGGGACAGAGAATCTTGGAGGAATCATGTGGTGGCCATATGCTCCGACTAGGGAGCGGATATGGAAAAAAATTGAACCACTTCCCAGCTAAATTTAATTTTTCACCATACATTCTCCACAAAAATATTTATGTTGTTATTATCAAGTCGTTTTATGATATTTTGGTATCTAACAGCACACAAAAAGGTGTAGGCATTATTTTCTATGTAACAAAATTACACCTTCGTAAAATATAATTAGTTTTTTTTATTAAATTTTGTCGCGATAATTATTGCAAGAAACTTTGCCTGTTTTTTTTTGTTACACAAGCTAACATTAAAAATTGAGGGTTGCTTATATATGTGAAGTTTTAATTAAGAGTATTGTGACATCAATGGTACCCCTGAAAAGACGACCAGCTATTAAACGTCTAATTTTCTTTAATGTCCAAATGCTTGCATCTTTTATCCCTCGAACCAAACTATTGTACGTCAATTTATAGGTTGCTACAAAGCTTCAATACGATTTTTGGACTAATTCATATAAAAGTTTTACTAAAAGTAAAACTAAATCATTCAGACTGCTAATTATTTTCGTTATTAAAATTTAGGATTTTATATTTTTAAATAAAATTTTGCCACCTATGTAGTCGAGTGGTCAACGTCGTCGGCTACCGCTACGGAGGTCACGGGTTCGAATCACAGTAAGGACAGTTTTATAAATTGATTTTTCAATCGTTTTATGAATTTCTGTTCAAAGGCATGGATGTATGTGATGTCTTGAATTCCCCCCTCCCACCCATCATATTCTATGAACGAGGCGTATCGAGAGCGATTAGTTAACCACTAGTCTTTTCTAGCCCTTTCCTTCTATTCCCTACTCTTCTTTATAAGAAGGAGAGGTTGAGCGACTGAGTAACAAGCAGTTCTTGTAGAAACACTTCTGTTAAGATAAACTCAATTAGGAGTCCATCTGCTCCACATTGGGAGCGGACATGGTAAAAAAAAAAAAAAAAAATTGTCTTGACGTAAACAGATCATGTTTTGGAATCTATTATTATGTCAAAACAGCAAATTGATTATTAATTGAAAAATCTACATAATCATATTTGACTGTCGTAACCATGGATTTTCCGCATGTATATGCTTATAACTGTCAAATTAAATATTTTGAAATTTAAATTATTATAAATGAGATAAAATTTAACCCCTTACGAATACTGACAGTGTAAGTTCAAAAATAGTACTGCAATATTTTATTCAGAAAATTGAGGATATTATAGCAAGAAGTAAGCACAATAAAAAATCTCAAATTTTCGCTACTTTTTGAAGATCTATCGTTTTTATACTGTCAAAAATTGAATGTTTTGAGTTATAAATGCAGAAAGGTAGATTTGAACACGCTTTATTCTCTCAAAAAACAAGCTGACTCTAAAAGTTATTGAGCTGTAAACATTTTGGTCAATTCTTTTTTATTTATTTGTTTTATTATTCACGGTCACGAAATGTATTTCAGTTTGTTTCGTGATATTCAAAAGTCGATTATCTAAAAATATTAAACAATTTGCACATTGTTTAAATTTATTTTTTCAGTATGTCAAGTTGCGCTACTATTATGTTTTATATCGAGGGGTAAGTAAGCAAAGACCTGCAATTGAACTGACATACCCACGGCTAATAATGAAGACGATAAATTTAGGGTTCAAGTGCACCCTGTCACCGACAAGCCTCATGCTACTACAATGGATCGAGCTGGTCCACCACTGCCTATTGCTACAGGGATGCCAAACATGATAAGGTTTGACTATGATCTATTGCATGTAATGAGAAAAGCTTTTTAAGAGTAATATTCTTTTTTGTACAATATTTTTAAAATTTACAATTACTAAAAAACAAGCAATCCATTTTTGATAATAAAATAATACAAATAGCTTTGTTATTATAATGGTTATGTGACAAGGTAAAACACTCTACTGTTAATTTTGTACAATTGTGCACGCACTTTCGTCTTAGCAAAAGTTAAGGGGGGGTATAATACAGCCAGGAAAATATAATATTATTATTCACATAATAATGTTTTTTTTATTCCATATCCGCTCCCAAGTGTAGAAAATTTGACCTCTTCTATATAAGTTTTTCAATGAGACCTACTCAGCGGTGGGCTGCCAATACGTTACCAAGAGTCTAGCTTAATATCAAAGTAATTTATCAGTCATATGCAATACTTTTAAATAAGCAAACGATTGTTACTTAATACACTTAAAATATGCAACAATACGGAGTTTACCATAAACTAATCAATGTAAATGGCTAAAAATGTAGTGCTGTGTATACTGAAAGCTGTCGTAGATAGTATATGACAGAAATTGCAGTTATGTACTAATTTGATCGGAGAATATTGTTTTCTATTAATTGAACGCGAGCCTCTCCGAGCCTCCTCCAGCCCACTCCTGGACCTACTCGATACTCACTCAACCTTTCTTTTTTTTTTAAAAGAGTAGGGATTAGGTTATGACTTGTGGTTAGTTAATCGCTTTTACGACACGACACTATTTAAGAATTTTAAGAGTTGGAGGATTTTTTTAATGAATTACTGATCACATTGATGAAATTTGTGTGTTTATTGAATAAGTACGAATTTCGTAAAAAAGTATGGCATTATGTTTTTTTACACGATTCAATCTTAAATAATCTTAATACTTAATAAATGAAAACGATTGGTCATACTGTAAATTTTGTATTTATTAAAAAAATATACAAAATTGTGATTGTGAAAAGCATTATGTTCAAAAAAATAAATAAACATTTGTACTAATTCCCACTTTTATTTATTAAAATCAGGACCGGTTTCAGTGGGTAATGCTCGTCATGAGTGAAACCGGTCTTTCATAAAATAAAAGTGGGAATTGGTAAAAAAAAAAAAAAAAAAATAATTCTTTTTCCTCGTTGATAAAAAGATTTAGTAGTTTATTGAAAGCATCTGAGGCAGACGTTTACCGTGGACGTTTCCTATTCGCAGTCACCGCTCATCCCTTATCCGAACTAGGAAGGGCAGCAAATAGACTCCGCCATTCATTGGGTGCATTTTTTTGTATGGGGAAATGTCAAAGTGAAAGTGAAGTATCCCTTTCTCGGCGATTGAATGGACAAGTACCGACATTTTTTTTTCACTGTCAAGAGGCTCTTTAATGTCGTAATGATGCCGCAACATCAAATAATAATGATGATGAATGACTGCGGTGGTTGATGATCATTGCGTAGGCTAGGTAGCATGCAGTCTTTCACGAATAGAGAAAATAGGAATAAATACAACAGTTGTGACGTCATTTTTTCACAAACAATACATGCAGATTAAAATCATTATTTATAGTGAAACTTTTTCTTCTTTGGTGTTAACTAGCAATTCTTGTAGAATGGTGTATTTATTAATATATAACAGAATCTTTTGTATTAATTTCTCATTTTTCATGAACGTTTTTGCTTATTACGTGCAAAATTTATCGTTTCATTTAACAACAGAAATTATATGACTTTGAGGTGTTCACTGTCAATAATAGGTGAAAATTCATTATATTTAAAACATAAAACACAATTTTTAACCAACTTCTTATTAATGTAATAGATTCTGTACTAGTTTCGCTAATCAAGTGAATTTTTACTAGTGTATGATTTATGATCGTAATTCGTAATAAATAAATGTGGAATTAATACAAAAGATTACTTTATTTTTTAAAATAAAATTTGTTATTTGTCTCCCTTGAGATTCATTTCAATAAAAAGAAAAAAACTGAATCTATATAGATCAACAGTCAACGTGATTGGCTTTGATTACGGTGGTACACGAATTTGAATCCTAGTACAGACATCTTCATTAATTATTTTTTAACGATTTGTAGATCTGTGGTTGAAGGTAAGCCTGTAATGTAAAAGTTACCTCATACCCATCCAACCCAAAAAACCGAATGCAGCTGGAACGTTTAGCTAGCAATTATGTCTGCATTAGCTTCTATATTCATACTCATTTTGAAAAAAAAACGAAAATACGTCAGGACTCAATATACTTCACGTTAGGAACGGGCATGGTTAAAATAAATGCAAAATGATATGAGCTTGAATTGCTTCTAAATTAATCTTCAATGTATGTACTATTTTAATAAAACATTTTATTTATAAATTTTGTAAATAATATGAGACAATCATCTTTATATTCTCACTTGTTTTAACAATTTTATTATTGTTTACGTTCTATTCTAGTACAAAATAAATTTAAAAAAAAATGAGCCTATCAGGGAAAATTAATTTCTCAATAACACAAAAGAAAATCACAAAGAACAAAGATTAAAGTAACGATTGTTTTGCCGGCGAATAAAATAATTTCACAGAAAATCTCGTCTCGTTTTTCTTATAATTGCAACGGTCTCGAGCATCGAAATATATACTGCCGACATCTTTCCAAAAACCGTCTGAAGAAAATTCATACCAGTGTGTAAGTACAAAACAATGCTATAGTTATCTCTTTCTTTTGCGTGATAATATTTATGAAAAGAATGAGACATACCGAAACCAGTTATTTATTGACGGATTCAAATATAAGACGGCCCACTGGAGCGAGACACTCACATGGATGGTACACTGATTATTGTCTCTTTCTGCCCGGTTTAAATAATCTAGTGCAAAGGAGATAAATGCAGTCTTTGTTTTATGTCTGATTCGCCTGTTTACTCATTGAAAAGAATTTTTACGGGTGATTTTTTGCAATGGAATTAAAATGGGTGTATCAACATGGATGTACGAATGTTTGTGACCATCTTTTATTGTTTTATTTTAATAAACAATTTAGAATAAATAATAAAGCTATTTATAGACAGACGGATTCTAAGAGTGATACAATTTTACAATTTTAACTCAATACATAATATTTCATTCAAATTGATTAAAATATTTTGCTGCTATGGCAAACCTTTTTCTATTGGTTTTAGTTAACTAATTAACATACAACAAAATCACTCAATTAGTTGTATTATATAAATCGATATTTTTCCATGTTCGCTCCCAATGTGGAACCTTTCTACGAGAACTGTTTGCTACTCAGTCGGCAGTCACTCAACCTCTCTTTTTCAGAGAGAGTAGTAAGGATAGAAGGTAATGCTAGGACAGGACTAATGGTTAATTATTCGCTCTCGCTACACCCAGTTATTGAAGAATTGGAAGGGCGGGAGGGAATTTTTAGACATTACAAACAGCCATGCTTTCGAATAGAAATCGATAAATCGAAATATCTATGTCTTATCTATACATATTTATATATACGTATTCAGATAAAGTGCACTCCGCCATTTTAGAGCTGCTTTGTTTAAATTTAAGAATATATTTATTTGTTTTGTTGTTTTGTTGCTTTAATCTTGAAATATGTTAATTATTATTTATGGCAAACTTTATTAAATTATAACATAAAAATGTTGGCCGACTTTTTTCCGACAGTTTCGGTAATCGGTTCTCGTAATATTTTTTTACCTATACACATATTTTAAATACAATAGTCACTCGATTATAGCTGTAAGCAAACAATATAATTGCCAAGTCAAAGTAAATAACCTCCCCATATTACAAACAAACATCCATGTGTACCAACATTGTCAACAAATTTTCGACCAGAATGTCAACACATCAGCCTATTCAGGGCTCCCGTGAGGAATATGAGTAGAGTGCTTTATATGTTTGCTGTATACATTTTTAATAGCCTTCATGTCCAGATGGCTATTATATCAAAAATATGTAAGCGAGTACTCAACTTAGTTTGGCGATGTTATTTTTATTATCATTTTCCAGTTCTTTTTTCAGTCATTGATAGTTTAAACTTACTTAGTTACTTATTTGATTTACGAGAAAAAGAGAATAAATTGTTACTAAATAATTCATGTTTTTTTTATTGTGGACTCTTCTAGCACATATAATATGCTTTATTTGTATTGATTTTATTTATGAGTTGCCATATAATAATTTGTTTCATGACCAAGATGAAATTTATCTTCATTGAATATTATAATTGCATACAAATTCTTGATAATTCTTATCGGTTTATAATGTTTAATGAACCAAAAAAAACGTTTTGTTATTGATAAAAGCCTTTCTAATAAATGTTTAGTCAATCTAGTTATTATGCGATATTATCATTCGTCTCGTTTTATCGTGAGAAAATTTTTATTATAAATTCGTCGGATACTTTGTGGAAGTTCATTTTTAATATAAAATTAAATTTGATAACTTTGTTATTCCAATTTGTTTGCTACAACTTGTGACCAACGTTCCCTCTAAGCTGCGCGCGTGCGCGGCCGCGCAGCAGTTGGGAAGGCCCCGCGCACTCATTCTGGGTTGGCGCGCACTGCAATGCAGTTGTTCAATTAATATTTGATCGGTCCGCGCAGTCTCCGCGCAGCCTTTGAATTTTCCGCGCAGCTAAACCTTCAGCTTGGAGGGACCGTTGCTTGTGACACATGTTTCGCTTCATTGAGTTTTGCCACACATAGTAAAAGTTTTTTTTTTTTTTAAATATATACTATCAAAGTTTGTATCTTACCCCATCCCTGGGTCCAGTAGAACAGGACAAACCCCTAATTTTTTATTGCAATTCATAATATAAGATTTAAATATTTTTTTTTTTTATTTGTGAACGTTCTAAAGTCTGATGATGCTTATTAAAGAGGCAAAAAAAATGCAACAAGTTGTAGCACAAAAAGTGGAATAACAAAGTTATCAATTTTCATCTTATATTGTTACATTTATTTTTGTAATTACCTAACTAATTAAAATAAACTACACCATGCATCTGTATTACTTAACTAAGACATGAACGTTCATACTTAATTTCAAAGTGTGCGAAATCGTATTTTTTACTATCCGTACGGTAATTTTGTTGAATGGAAGAATGAAAGTTCGTTTCTTTTGTTATGCGCCTAATATCATTAAATTGTTGCTTATAATATTCCGCCCCTTGTAAGCAAGCGGTCTTGTGAAGAAGGTATGTTTTTATGATAAACCGAAGACAATTTCCTTTCAATATCAGAGAAGTGATTTATTTTTGTATTAACAGGAAATCGATACTTGTCGTCCGATCCTCTTGTGCGATAGCATCTCAACAAAACTCCCGCATTCAATTTTGCCAATTTACTTGCTTTGCTCACATCCTAAGACAGGGGTTATTAAAGTCTAACAAACATCGACCAATTCGGCCAAAAGCATTATAATTTTAATTGACCACGAAAGACGAAAAATGAATCATATTTCATTTCGTCAAATACACTACAGTAAATACCATTAGTGTTTCCATTTTTAGAGAAAACACTTTTGTATATATGGCATGATTTGAACGGTATCATCTGACAGACCTTAGAATTTAAATAAAATACATATCAATTATGCTTTAATTTTAATCAGTCTTCATTAAAAAAAGACGCTCAATTTTGTATTAGAATACAAAGGTGTTTTGTTGATTAACGGTTCATCAGTGGATTCTTAATTGAATTGTAAAACATGTTGAATAATGTTGAATTACAATTGCAACAAACTGTATTGCATACTTTAAATACGAATAGATACTGCAATTTCAACTTGTAATCAAATTTATAATTTTATTTTAAATTGTCAAACATTGACGCAGATATATTTAATTAAACAATTGAAAATCAGACTTCATGGGCTGCTTGCAAGAAGTTTCCAAATTATAGTTTTATCACTGATAGCCGAATTGAATACGTTTTGTTGTTGATACTTTAAATATGGATATTATACTTTTTAACACTATGAAACTCTATTCATTAAATAAAATTATGCTTAATATTTTTTTATAAACGTATATTATTTTTTTCGAATTAAACTTTTGCAATAAAATGTTCAAATGAATCAAATAATTGTCTGTACTCTCAGTTTGTATATTGAACACGGAATTAATATACGAATATTTTACTTGTGAGTATTTTTCAAAAATACTTTAAATAATCGGAATATTTACTTTAATTCTTCCATTTCGTACCATACCATATCTTGCTTGAACGTGAAAAAGACTTCTCCGATAATTGAGTTTTTGCAATGGCAATCCCTGCTGATAGCATCAGCCTCGCTTATTGCTTTTATGCTCATATTATAAATAGAAAAATTCCATTATTCGGCTGTCCATAGTTATCGACTCGAGCTCGTTTCTTATAATATATAACAGTGGTACAAAACAGTTTGCACCAGTCGCATTTGTTTCATACTATAAATTAATCAGTTTCTTAAACGCACTCAAATTGGAATCGGTACATCTAAATTAAGATGCTTTTCGTCATTTTACTAAGCAGTGGTTAATTGAAAAGATAGTTTTTTATTAACATAGTTGTGAGGCGGCAGATAAGCATAGAATAATAAAACAAATATTCTATGGTTGTATGATGACTCAAGTGTTTGTTTTATTTATTGCAAATAATAGAATTTTCTTTACAATACTATGGGTATAAAAAGTAATTAAAAGAGGAGGCAAATTAAGATTATAGTGATTACTGCTTTATAAAAATTTGTATCAATTAAAACAGTATTCATTACTTTTTTAAGATGTAAAGTGAATTTTCGATGCGCTATTAAATTTGTGGCTTTATGATATACAACCAGTAGAATAACAAAGTTTATATTTAGAATTTATGTTATAAGTATAGTTTAATTAACCATTAATAATAAATGTATCATTATAATTTAATGCAAAGTCATATTTCATTATGTTTAATAACTTTGCAATAAATAATTAACTTAAACAATTTACAACAGGCTTGTTAATTATAAATTGTAATCATTTTTCAAACAATTAATGTATTCAGTTTTAACATTGTTATATAGCAATATTTTTAGATGTAACTAAACTAAATAAATAATTGTTTGTATTACGCATATGATTATACATGCATTTGAAAATATTTATTTCACAATTTTCTTTAGTCGGTAGATTATTATTCCAATTAATTTATTACATACAACAAAGCTATTAATAAAAAGGTTGATAACCATTTTCATTTCTCGGCCCTATTGTAAAGCTCGCAGTCTCGTTCAGCAATCGCATTGTGAAAAGCGGACCAGCAATTTGTTTAGAGTTATTACGAACGAGTGTCTTGTTTACCTTGCGACAAAGACTTGGGTAAATATTTTTGCAATATTGTCAAAAGCAATAATCGGGATTTCTCCTCCACCGTGACGCGCTATTGTCGTCAATTGGTGGTACTTCAAACTCAAGTGATGATGCCGGCATATCATACCATTCCCAAAATGTCACAATTATCTTTTTATATCTTTTACGTATAACTCCAACCATCAAGCGCCATTTTACGTATATTTCCATCTCACACAGATTGAAATGTATTACATAAAGATTTATGTTTATTATGTATTACTTACTTAGTTGTTTATTGCCATCTGAATCTACAACATACATCAATGCATTATATAATACATCGTCTTCTAACAAATATTCGAGAAATCTTATTTACGAACCTATCAAATAATTCCATCCTTCATTGAAACTACATTTTTACTGACGTTTTGATGAAATCACATCCAAGTATATTTTGTATATGTCATATGCAGGGACGTTCCGTAGACATAGGCGATTAAGCAGTTGCCTAGGGGCTGCAAGTCTTAGGGAGCGGCAAATGATCACAGAATACATTTTAAAATGGCTCAATATTTTTGATACACGATTTTGGTATATAATAAATATGATGTCTCGATGTATTTGATAAAAAAAAACGAAAAATATTTTTCCAACATTAATAATATTATGACCAATGGGTATAGAGGAGTTAACTTAATCGCAAAAATCTTCATTAATTATGATATTTATCGATGATGACACTATAGGGGGCAGTTTTGGTGTACATTCGAGCGGAAATGACTTGGGTCATAACATCACTTAAGAGACAAATTTAAACCTTTTTTTTATTACGGAGATGAGTAGAGAATTCGAATTTCTATATCTGTACATATATGTATTCTTAGAATAATTTAAAAAAATACACTTATGGCTGTAAGCATTTAATATTTTCATTTAGAAAAATAGTAAGGGCACCAGTTTAAACTCTGCCTTGGGGCGGCACAAAGCCTAGGAACGTCACTGGACATATGAAAATATATTTTCACTGGCAGTTACCAGTGAAATAAATGTTTTCTTCAAACTGTCATTGAAACTTAGTTTAACAGTTGTGAAATGATCTATCTGCCATATAATCTGAGTTAAGTTACTGCTAAGTTTTTACTGTTAGGTTAAGTTAGATACTGTTTACATATACCTGTTTAATATTATTTCACTGATACCGAGCAGTGAAATTGTTAATTTATAACACTGTATTACTGCCTGAGTTATCAAAAATATATTTCCACCACTGAAAACGTAATCTTACTTTAATATAAACTTCACCGTTTATTTTCTTCGCCAATCTACGTTTGCTACTAAAAAAAGCTTGTTTTATGACTATCAAAATTATTCTCAAATAAAAAAAATATTTGTGTTAACTGTCAATCCTTATAAGAATATAACTGTATCACCCACTTCAAGTATGTTCCATCGCTGAACAAATCCAGTTATAATAAATAATAAGTCAATCAATATTGCTATGTAATGTTTTAAATTTTATTGCATCAATTTAATATATTTTTACGCTACAGTATCGATTTATCCAATACTGATTGAGAAACCTGGGCTATAGAAGTGCCGCGTGTATTGTGAAACAGACATCAATGGGACATTGCTAATAACATCTGTACGAAGCTTATGAAAATATTTTTTGCTCAGCTAATAATAAATATTGGCTGTATCCACTTCATATGGCATTGCTGTCATACGACAATACTGGGATCAGAATTGACGATTTCGAGATCGAGACTATCCTTTCAACGAGCATGTACTTTATTTTGTATTGCTGTCATTCGGACAACAATACAAAATTTCTATAAAACTATCATTGCGTTCATGCAGCCACAAGTATGTCATGTAACAATGTAGCATAATGATTGTATTAGAACGTTACACACAGTATTTTAAGTAAACTTTTTTTTTTTAAAGTTATGTACACAGAAGTTTTGTCATTAATGACCTGGGTTTCGCCTTTCGGCATCTTCATACATTCAAGTGCACGGATAAACTTGAATTGACGTTTAGTAAATAAATTCATCACTAAGTTTAAAGCCATTGCTGGCGTAATAGATTAACCCAAGTAAATATAATTATAAATTTTCCAGCACACAAAATAAGTATAATTCTTGAAATTACTCACCATTGAAATCCGTAGACAGTCGCATTGGCTAATTCATTTCGCCAGCAATGGCTTTAAGCTTAGTGATACATTTATTTTTTATATAAACATTAGTTCAAGTTCATCCGTGCACTTGAACGCCAGTAGATACCGAAAGGTGAATCCCGGGTCGTCAGTGACAATATTTGTGAATGTACATAATTTGAACGATTCAAATTTAATATTGAAATTCCACCAAGCATATTCAGTCGATATCTTAAATTATAAACTATTTTAATGTTTGAAGGATTGCTAAAAGTAATTTAAATAAAAAAATCACAAATTGAATGTAGGGAAGTAAGTAAAAAATTAAAGACTTACACTTGGGATGTTATCGTTATTGCATACCGCCTCGCTCAGCAGACGATCTCTGATCTCCCATGCGAAGATACTAGGGCACTCTCTCTTGTAGTCGGCGATTTTATTCACTACGGGGGTGGTTGCTACTCGGGGTTTAGAACCTCCTATCGCACGAGGTTTTATTGAGCCCGTTTCGTAGTACCTGTGAATGAACACAAATAAACTATCAAAACCATGTAAATTATAAAAAGCAATTTGAAATTTGTAGTATCATTATTGTTTGTTTGTTTTCTATTCTCCCCTCCTTGCTTCCCGTTTTTATTTTGATAATATATCATGTTAGAATATTAAAATCATTCGTACTTAAACAAGCTACAAGTAAGATTGTCTGAGGATGCCTCTGAAAGAGGCAAAACACGTGTCACAGTTAGAAGCCCAATACATGGAATAATCTTAGTTATTTTTTATTTTATATAAATGTACGTTTATTTTTATACATGGATTAGAACAAATCGAAACATAACGGATGTCACTTGCCCACAGCGATTGAAAATATATATATATATTTTTTTATTCAGAAAAGCCACATTCGAATGTATCAAAATCGATAATCCTATTGCTGGCCTCTAATAATATTAATCTTTTAAAATATTATCGTAAATAATAATAAAAAAACAAGCACACACAAAATGATTGAGCAAGGAAGCCATCAAATAAAATAACAATTACCCATTATCGAACGAAATAATCTACAATAAATGAGATTATTACTCCCCTAGGAAACCAAAGACGATAAAATCGCAAAACGGCTATTAGAAATAATTTCTTTGCATCGGACTGTATACAATGGGGTTCGATATACTCGGGATCTTTTGTATTGTCACATGCCCATACAGTTCCCATTTCTGTATAGCGGTGTCAAGCTGCTCATGCCTCAGGGGTCTGTGGGAATAAACCCGTCAAATGTCAACGGAAGGGATGTTGAAACGGGAAGAATTTCGACACACTTGTAATGAGGTTGGGAGGCAATTTTTCGTGCAGATTGATA
The DNA here is from genome assembly GCA_031772345.1 of Himalopsyche anomala. Lineage (NCBI taxonomy): Eukaryota > Metazoa > Arthropoda > Insecta > Trichoptera > Rhyacophilidae > Himalopsyche > Himalopsyche anomala. The sequence continues at coordinate 20,518,806 of CM062829.1, forward strand.
TGTCATCTAAAATTCGCTATGGTTCTGTATTGAAGATTTAAGTATATTTACCATAGGTGAAAGGTTGTATAGTACACGCTTAATCCGTGAAAGGTATAAAAATGAAACAGAAGCTTAATTATTTACTATTTGTAAACATATTCTACCATACAACAGTTAATAAATAATGTTTGGCATTAGATTATTGTACTCATAAGAGTTGAGAATATTTAGAACGTACACTTATGCCCAAGATTTGAAAAATCTTTAATTTTTTTATAGACCTTGCTGAAACACTACCATCCTTTCACTACGATAAAGCTATAGCACTAAACCATAGAATCTGATGATTGTGAAATATGAACATTCTCAACTAGTCAGGACTTAGGTAGTGGTGTAGTGGAACGGGGGCGCGTGGGGTCGGCACTCTCACACTTTTGTCAAGACTTGCGATAAATATGTACATTTATGTAAATATACAAAACTGATTTTTGTAACTATGTACAAGAAAAATGTTTTGCTGAAAGCTTGTTGGTGCAGAAATTGGATCAATTCGGGTAGAGGAAATTTAAATCTTATAATTAATAAACGTTCCCAGACTTTTTATGTTAGTACTACACCACTGGATTTAAGAGTCAAACATTCACAGTAGAACACGGTAAATCACCATAATTTTCTGCAACTATTGCAATACAAAATTAAGTTTATTTTTTTTTGTATTTTCTCATAATATTTTCAAATGATTTGCAACAGTAGGAGGTTACAAGTTAAGGTTCACCTCGAAATTTGGCGTCAGAAAAAAAGAAAAGAATTATGAATAGGCAAAATTTTGATTTATTTTAGACTTTTTATGGTAATTAAGCACATAAACTTTTCTTCGGAAAAAGTTATTGATTGAATACTATCAATTTTAGATTTTTATTGCACATTGGCGTACCACCTGCTTATTTTTAGTCACATGGTAGTGAATAAGTCTCTCATTGATTGAATAAAAAAAATACACGAGTAATATACTAATTTGACTTTTTCTCAAGACTATTTTTAAATATACTATACAGATGTCGAACCGCGAGTCAAAATAGTTATATGGCAATTAAAGAGCGGACAAAAATAAAGCACGGGGAGTGTCGGCGGGGTATCTTACAAGGGTGAAGTCATTAGGGTATTCCCCGCTGTGGTTTGTAATCTCAGCCAAGATTTTATTACAGATTTCTGAATGCTTTCGAGAAATACTTTAGTTACGCTGCCAAAGTTTTGCTCGGTGATTTTATCAGCTTGTAATCAAATATCGCTTATAGTTAAAACCGTATCATTTTTGTTATGGAAGGATGTAAAATTAAAAAAATCTTCTAACGTTGTTCTTTACTCATAACTTAAATTTAACTTCTTATTTTTGCGGCTCGTTCAAATCAACGAAATCAGGGAAAATAGTAGATGATGAGCTTAAAATGGATTGTACGATTACATAAGAACAGGGTTTCCCAAACTTATTGCGCAATAGAACACTTCGCAAATCTGAAAATGCTACCGGAACACAATTTTTTTAGGTAGGTTAATAATTGTAAAAATATTTAAAAATATATATGTCATTAAATCACTTATTATTTATAAGTAGATTATTTTTAAAACAGTGTTACATAAAAAAACGTGTTTAACAAAGCTCTGAGTGATTCAAAGTCTTCGCCTGTAGTTAGAGAATTACTAACATTTTAAACATCAGTGGAGATTTACCATCACTCGATTTTTAATATGAAGTAGAAGATTTCTAAATGTGTTAAATGAGTATATAACCATTCCAATTGTTTGCAGAACATAGTTTTGGAAACGCTGCATTACAGTATATTGTTATTTACCTTCATATATTAAGTTATAGCTGAGAATCTTAAATCAATGTTAAACCATCGATAGAACTTGAATGAGGTTACCAGTATCAAACACTGCCAAGTTAGTTTCACTTTATTTTTCACGAGAGCCAAAAGTTTGTTTGACTACTTTTTAATGAAATTTGAATTCGAATTAATTTAAATAACTATGATAAACCCAGACACTAAACTTTAAGCGTTTAAATTCTATTTAATCATTTGATTCAAATCTTCCTATTTGGCTCCCAATGACTTGACTAGTATCATAACAGCACGTCAATGAAATGGTAATTTTTAATCGGAAAATCATTATTTAATTTAATTTTCATACACTTGTAGTATTATTTTGAAGCTGGAACAATGAATTGTTGGTATTAAAATTTCAAACCGAAATTTATAAGAGTACATCTGAAAAAAACATGAATTAATCTTGTTTGATAATGGACGCTTTAATTTATTAAAGGAATCATATGTAAAATCATACGCGTAATAACTTCATATTTTATTTCCAGATTTATTTTCAGTAAAATTAAAATACTTCGATAAAATTCAAAAAATCAATAAAAATGTTTGTAATATTCTTTGAGTTGTTAAAAGATTGACAGGTGACACTTTTCGATTAATTCCGGTCAAAAAAGGCTTTACAATAGTTATTTAAATATTGTTTAAAAAAAACAACAACCCCACGGTAGAAAAAAAAACTAAACAATCGTAGTACAGTGGGAAATCACAAATTGAAGTCTGATTGTTTTTTGACGAGGTATTAACAGGCGGATAAAGTGAGTCAGATGCCCTGTGGGGAATTGACGTTTAGCTTTTGAACTTTGGGGGACGGGTCGGCATGTACATGAAAGCTTCTGAAGATTTCTGGGCATTAAGACTACCGAGATTGATGCTATTTAAAAAAAAGACAAAAATACTTATTAAAAAATTATCTTTGCTTTGTAAGGTTTTTTTTATTACACGCTAATTTATTGATATGAATATTGAAGACTTTAGATAAGAAAGATCACACAACCTTATACAAATTGATTATATGAAGGGCTTTTTTCCCATGTTACGCGGTTGAACGGCGTTTCGGTATCTCTTTATTGTCATTTTTAATGTTTCAAATCAATATTCGCAAAATTTTATTTTTATTTTGCTTTAAAAACTTTTGCATTTGTTCTTGGAAATCATTGGCTGTTTGTTATCAACTAATGTTTATTTTTAATATCATGCGACGGGTAATATAAAATATATAAGTTATTATCATAATACAAAACAATGCCAGGTCCATGGACTTACTCTGTGACCAGAGCCAACGGTCTAACACTTCATATATTGTTTTAAAAAAAGTTAATTAACAACTAGTTCTCGTAAAAAATCTCTGTTGAGAAACCTTCATAGGAAAGCTATATGCTTTATATTATGAACAAAGATGGATTAGTAAAAAAAATACTTTAGTTAAAAGCTTGGCAAGAAGTGAGTTCCGGCAACTTTTTTTTTTTAAAGCACTGGATATATATGTATAGATCCTTGATTCATAATTATAATGATAAAACTGTGGATAGGCAAAAATGGTTTAAAACGTTAGTTATTTCCATAATTTCTATAAAAATATTTTTTGTTATTACAAAATACGTATTGTTATCACAATTCGTGAAACAAGATATGTTTCATTATAACTTCTCATTTAAAGAACTAGTACGATGTGAAACCGTAAGAAAATAAACTGTAAAAAAATATATTTGAAGAAACTTCACTTACCTTCCCAATATTTTTGAGACGCAGCCGTTCGACACCTGCAGTATCCTCGAGATATCACAAGGCCTTGCACCTGAGTGCGCTAGCTCGACGATTTTCTGCCTGGTGGAGTCAGGAAGCGGTCGTCCGTTCACGTAGACTCCTCCGAGCTGATTGATTCCGCTGTGCCCGGCAGCCGAGCACCCGAAAAGGCCTCCACCACCCATCCCGTGCATCAGCTCGTCTTCTGGAACCAGTGGGCACCATTGTGGACCGACTGCAAATGAGAAACCGCAGATTGCGTTTAGTGGCAGGGAAAAACAGACCGAATGTGTTATTTCGAAAACAACGAGATTGTTTTTAAGCCGCCATAGCAGTCTTCGTGTCTGTTTTATTCTAAAAATATTGAACGTTTTTATGTATATGACAAAAAAAAATTAAAGCTGAAATTAATCCTAATTAATGCTACTTGCACTTTGATGGCGATTTTGTTATTTGATTAACCATAATATTAATATTATATTTTTTTTAATTGCATATTTTGTTTAACTCAATGGCTGCCACGGATGAGATATCTCGTAAAAATTTTCGTGTTCAATATGCCAGAGACGAGTTGTCTCGTTAATAACTTATACAATTAATAATAGCAAATTATAGCGGGCGTGCAAGGTGAAAACTTACTTCTTTCTACGGTATCCAAAAAGCTTAGTAGATCTTCGTAGCATTATTGTGTATTTATATTTATTTATACAAAAAAGGCATTTTATAACTCACATTGATTTTCGACCGCGTTAGCATACAATATTGTTAGATCAAAAAAATGTTATTACTAAAATGATTAGTTTTTTTAGGAAAAAAGGTTGCTTTATTTAGACATATTAATATTGATATACTGTATTAAAAGCATTAAAATTTTTAGTGCTACATTCAAATATCAATTTAGATTCACCCATCATAAACCAAAGATATTTATTTAAATTTAAAATCTATTTTGAACGTTTTGTTATCCTCATTATCAATAAAAATGACGCCATTACTAGAACAAAAACAAACTTAACTGAACTGAATTACAGTATCCACTACCCCCACACAAAACAGCCTTCAAACTATGCGCAAGTACACAGTATATTTGAGATACAAGAGTCCAACGTAGAACATAGAAGTAGCATTCATTACTATGCCAACCTAATGACAGTTTACGTTAATAGAATGGAGCTACGTCGTAGCCCAAAGCGGATCGTAGAGCTGTGTTTTGTCGTACGTTTGTACAGCGTCAGTGAAACTGGAGCACAAGTTTAAACCAAACAGCAAGTTGCAGTTCATAAAACTGTGTGACCCACAAAATTAAAAAAGCATTATCTTTATTATATTAGAAATATTTTTTGTACTATACATGTTTTATTTTCTAGTCGAAAGCTATCTTAATGTTTGCATGTTGAAAAGGTATTCATAAATACTTAGTATAAAAGTTTTTTTTCAAATAGTATAACACATGATTATTATTTACTACCGCTGTCTGTTGAACTCGATGGCTTAGTTCCATAGAACGATGAGTCAAAAAATATGTTTTGAGTTACATATATTATCCATTATATTGAACTCTTGTATTTAGCTCCACAAAATTACAACAACAAAATATAAGATTTTCCTCTCGGTTGGCAGATTTTTGTATATAGAAATTAAAAATTATAAACAATCTTTTCCCATTTCTATATAAATACAATTCAAAATATCATTTTATGGTTTTGTCAAAGTTTTAATAAATATGAGTTGAATTGAGATAAATGCTTTAATGATTCACTAAAAGGATGAAACAAATAATAATGATCAACTTAAATGTATCAAATCTTTGGTCAGCCATATCTCAAAATAAGCAATTTCTAGTTATAGAACTAATCCATGGATAGATTGTATTATATTTCCATTACCCTTATTTGAGTTTCAGTCTAGACAGTTTTATAAACCGATTTTTCAATTAATAATTTATGGATTTGTGTCCCAAAGTAGGAATGCATGTGATGTCAAAATTCTCTTATAAATTATTCCGAATGCGAAGATAGCCAGTCATATCATACCTTTCTTTTCTTTCAATTAACTATAAATAGAGGCTGAGAAATTCAGTTTAAATAAGTTATGTTTCTAGTTCCTAGCTACGCATTATAGGAGAACATATCTATAAAAACATAAATTCTAGCAGTAGCGTAGTGTTATTAGTGGTTCTATAAAATTACCTAATACATTATTAAATTTATCGATTATTTTTAAATGTCGTCTAGTGCTTTCGTATAAAAATATTGTATGATAAAATGAGAGTAAAATGCTTAGAATTTTTTCAATGTTTTTTTCGCTGAAACATGACCAGTTTTTCTTATATAGCAAAAAAATAATACAGTTGGTCAAATATGTGACATCATTTCTAAATTTATTCAATAATGCTTTTAATTTTTTCCATTTATTTTTGTCAGAAATATTGATCAAAACTAATATTAAACATACTAAAACTAATGCATTATTTGACAAGTTTGAATATGAATGAAAAAAATCTTAGAAACATCGCACTGTTTTAATTTGTGATTAGCAGTTAAAAAGTTTGATTGCCTTTGAAATAAGCGATTCTACAACCGTACACGCTTGGTGGCGTCGGACAGCGAAAGTCTGACGTACCTACTCCAATATGTACGACTCAATACAAACTACAATGAACGAACACAGAGCATAACTTAAAAGTAACTAGAAGTTTATTAAACTTATAGTTAACACATTCATATAGTACTTTTTTTTCTTTTTGAAATATTGATAGTTGTCTACTTTTATAGAATTTTTTGATTCAAGCTATCACCAATTGAATTGGTATCGATCTAAGGTATAAGTTCATCAAACTCTGTTATCATAATATCAAAGTCCTTAGTTCAACGAGATCATTAAGATATAGTATACAGTTTGTTTAGTTTTATGCCATCGTTATAATAGTTATATGAAATAATTACAGCTATTACATAGAAAGCACCTGGTTTTCAAAATGTTTCCTGATAAACTGTTGATGAAATTATTTGATGTCAAATCTTATTTATAAATTTTCGTTATTAATTTAATGTACAATAAACAATCCCATCTTTCCATCTACTTTGAATATTATTTCATTATTCATTAAGTAAAACAGTTTTAAGTTTTTTTGCGGAAGCTTCTAATTAGATAATTAACAATCTCATAATACTCTTCTTTGACGGTGCATACGGAATCATTTATTCAGAATTTGATGAAGAAAATGACCAATAACTATTTGGAAATAACTGTTTCTTCATAACAATAACAGTGTAAGGCGCAATCAAAATTGTAAATGTATTGTTTTCATTGAATCTTTATAATATGATTAAGAATTAAAAATATACCAAAAATAATCCAAAATCCACCCAGATTTATATTTAAAAAATCATTCGTTTCATCGGTTTCATAACAAGCACACATGTTCAAAAAATCTTGGCATACATTTTTTGTTAAACTCATCACCATACTACGAATTGTTTTGTTCTCGCGCAGTAGTGCTTCGTTGTTTCGTAGCTGGTACAAAACTACTTGCTGTCGTTATTGTAGTCCTACGGCGTAGCATCGTCGTTACAACAAGCCGTTAGAAACGTTCTTACGCCTCTAACGGCGCGAGGATCAAGAAACACGTGAGCGTGCAAGCCTTAAAAGGCTAAGCAGGAGAGATGGATACAAGATAAAGGGGTAGTCAACAGTTAAATGACGTATACAATTTTAATGTATGTAAATAAAAAAACTTAGATTGTTTCTACAATATAACAGAATTTTTAAATAAAGCATGATAAATTTACTTGTAAAATCTTCAAATCTAATATATGTACGTATATATAATTAAATACAATTCTTCCACTAGCATTTTATCTTCGGTGAAATTAGTATTACTATTAAATATTAATTTAATTTTCTATGACTAAAAAGCTTCTAGCACTGGTGTGATGTCAATCTAGTTACCTTATTATACAATTCTTATTGAAATCAAAATTTCGCTTGATAATTTTTACCATGGGTACACAAGTATCCGCTCATTTTTAAAAGCACATAAAAACAAAATATATTTTCTTTCATTTATGGATAAAGCCAATATTTCAAAAAAAACTGTATTTTTAGAACCAGATAATTGAAATCTTTCATTTGCTTCTGTTTTGCGTAAATTTAATTACATAGTATTTTTGGTCATGTATTATTAATAAAATTTTATCGCAAGAAAAAAAATGTGACCACACACACGCTAAGAATGCACGGTAGTCAAGTTACCCGCGTCCCGATTAGCATAAGCGGGATCTAATCCACCGTGGCTGCTTTCAAGCGCCTCTCTCGTTGCACTCACATTAAAACTAACGACGTGACCAGACTGGAAACAGAAACCCTCTACGCGAGATGCCTACGATACTTTCCGTAGCAAAGCGAGCGGAAGTGCTACGCCGCTCTACGAGTTGAATGTATGCATAATCTTAGATGTTTGGCACATTCGGATGGCCATGGAACTTCACGTTTCTCATATTATGCTTATGTGGTTTTGTCACTAAGTAATACACACAAAACACACATAAATGACAATAAACGATTCTATATTCAATAAACAAATTGGATATATTGTAGCATTTTCTTGACGTTGTTGGAAATACGCTTTGAATACATTTATTCTACGTTATCAATAATGTTTTTTTAAAAAAAATACAACCGTTTATTATTCTATGTTAGGGGTGGGGAAACTTTTCATTTTTGAATGTAACATTCATTAATCTGATTCAACATAAGGCACCTCCCTCTTTTTTCAACTGTTAAATATATAATGGGTTGATTACGCTTTTTTTTCCAAATGCTTTCGTATAATAGTTTGATCAAAGTGAAAATATTCACTAACATCAAAAAGCAGCATCAGAGTAGCCAAAAGGCCGCAGATTTCCTTCCGCTATTTTAGGTGAACATTTATTTTTTACAATTCACAAAAGTATTTTAGTATGTAATATTAAATAACGAAATCATATTCACCATTAATAAAATATAATTCAACTTAGTTTCTTGAAAAAGAAAATATTATTACAAGTTGAATTTTTCTTAAGCTATCAGTAAAAAAAAACAAAATTTTAATCATTTATGTAGGTTCTTGGAAAAACTACCACTTTTATGTTGGCTTCATTAAGTCTCTACGTTATATATTCGATGCCAAGGGATAAAATTTTAAAAGTGTTCTGTTTAAACAGCCACTCAACGTCCACCACAGGGTACTGGAAAAACTTGTGCCAAAACCACAACATCCGCCTATGGGCTGTTCGCTATCCACCCCTTACAGGGGTGTGAATACACTTCCATACAAACAATATTAGAAGATAATTGTGTCTGCCATATAGTTGGAGAAATTATATTTAATCAATAACACAAGCTGTTGCGTAGACAATATTTTATTTGTTTTATTATATCATTAATAAATTAACAATAAAAACTTAATACTTTGGTTGTTTTGACCAAAGTGAGTTAAATTTAAGCTTTATTTGCTGCCAATACAACCAAATTCATTGATTTTAAAATCGTCTTTAAGCTTATATTAAAAGATAATAAAGCAATGAAAAGATATTTTTATATGAAATAGAACCGTATATAAATGACATGAAATGAATTTCAACATCGATATAATTAAAACTTGAAACCCACGTTACACAACTTTTACTATATAGTCATAATATACATTAGTGATTACTTCCGTTCTTTTACATCAATAAATTAAAAGCAGCGTATATTTAAATGAAATTTTTACAAAATAAAATGATATAACCAATTGTCATAAGACATTGTTTTGTGAAAAATTTAAAGGTAATATTTATTTTAGATAGATTCGGCGGTAGGTTTGTAAAAGTTTATTTTTAATATAACATTAAATTTGATAACTTTGTGATTCCACTGTGGGAAAAAAAAGATATCAAATTTAAATTTGTACTATTTACTGATTAATTGTTAATGTTTAAATTGTACAACGAATATGCATAATTTGCTAAATACGTTTTGATAAAGTAAAAAAAAGTGTGAAAGAAAATAATAAAGATAGTAAAGAGAGATTCTAATAATAACGAATTCTTCAAACTTATGTATTTTTTTAAAAGTTAAAAACTAGAATCGAATATCTCACGTTAAACATCAGCTGATTAATTATAATATTGTTATTCTACATCAACTTTCTTTCAAGGGTGATGTTGTTTAGTGATGATTGGTTATACAATAAAAATGATAAATGTAAGGTATATCACCTAATTGAGCCGCCGCAAAGGCGCTCGGAAGACCATGGGCCCATGGTCTTGAAAGTGACCCACTGGAAGGGGGAGTTGTGTGACCGACAGTCATGCCGCAAGAGGCACTCGAAGACCACGGTCCTCGGAGGGTAGTCGAACCCGGGTGTATGCAAGTATCACCCATCTATTTTTCTCAAACCGCTATGGGAGTGCTTGTAGGCAAGGACTAGACGATCGGCTTTATATAACTATCGAAAAAAATAAAACAAAACAAAAACATAAATAATTTTATAAACGAATCACATTGAAACTGATTTAAGAAGCAAAAATCTTCTCTCCTTCGTGGAAAACTATTGATATGTTGAAATAAGCATCAATATCAATTTAAATTTTCTACAGTTAATTATAGTCATATAGTATTTCGGTGTCACATCTCATAATTTCCAGTGCTTCAAAAAAATTGTTCTAGACTCTAGATCAACTTCAAGAGAAGACGTCTCAAACACCGATGTTCAAGATCACAAATTCAAATTAAAAACATCTAATTTTAGTACTGAAGTTCCTGGGATTCAAAACCAAGCTGATCTGATCGCTACTGCAAGGGTTTTTCTACGAGGCTACAGAAACTAAAAATTCTCTCAAGACTTCTTGATAAAAAGTCTAACATATTTATTTTATTTAAATAAATAATTATTTCATAAAACATATTCCTCCACAAAATTAGTAATCACTTGATTTACATACATTAGTACTTAAAAGATGTCAATACTAAAGTAATAATTTGTTTTTTAAAACTTAAAAAAAGTGTAAATATTTTTTGTTCAAATATTAAATTTTGTTTTTTGATTGCTTAAAAATATCATGGTATAACTTATTTTTATCAAATCGTTATTTAAAATTTATAAAAATGCTTTTTTCATAGATCAAAAATGTATATAATATAGAATGTCAGAAACTTACTTATTATAAATATAATTGAATGTAGCATATTAAAAAATATTAGAGCAAGACAATTGAGTTTTGTTAAATACAAAAAATATGCAAAAAAATGTTATAAAATTAGTAATTTATATTGACTCTGACTAAAGCATAATTGAAACTCATTTCGTTCGAGTACAAAATGAATTCTCATTTAGATATTCACCAACAATGCTCCAATCAGACAGTGCAACATTATTTCTTATAGCTTTTTATGAGTAGGATTAAAAAATATGCATTCACAAAAGCTTCTAATTAGAGTGCGAAGTTTATCAAAACTGCATCGAGTGCATTAGACGCTTGTGAAAGATAGTAGACTAACAATTTGAGAGTAAATATTATTTTTGAAATATGCCGAGATTATTTTTATGATAATTGTTTGTAACATCGAGATTGCTTATAATTTATCGCTTAAACAAAAAAAATGTAGCTTCAAGGGCAATTTTCCTTGAAATTTTCGCAGTGCAGAGCAGAATTACAAAAAGGTCTAAGAGACAAGCACTAATTTGCAAAGTAATATGCAATTAAAATGATAGTTAAATAAACAAGAAACAACGAAGAAGGGTAAAAAAATATATTTTATATATCATGGAAAGCATAAATTAGGATGTTTTAAAAATTGATGATATAACCTTCGTGTGATAGGGGTTTCCACAATCAACTATTAAATTGATTGTGAAAACCCTATCAAAACCCTGTGAAAACAAAGGTACCAATTTCATTCAGGTACGACAACGTTTTTTTAAAGATGCAAGACTGGTTTTCTTTATCAATATTATTGACAAATTCAGTAATAATTATGACCTTTTTTTAAATTATACAAGTATTTATTATGATATGCATTTAAATAACTGATTAATTAAGAATCTGCTTTGTGAAATATATAATAACATAAAAACATCTTTTCAATAATTGTTACGATATTCGCATTGCTAAACTTAATCAAAACGTGCAGTTTTTTAGCAGTTTCTCATAAAAGAAACTTTGATTATGGACCGTTTGTATGTTCGCTCAAAGGCTCCTACTAACCAAAATAAACTAATTCGTGTCAGATGCGGTCAGGGAGATACTGCAATTAGTTGCATTCATAAAAAACCCCTACGTCCGAATGATACTTAGTTGTTAGTAAGCCATTATAACACACTGATTAAAGGGTGGGTGGAGATTTATGCAAATATATGTTTTTAAATTATGACAAATGAATATTAAAGTTTGTAGTAAAGACATGAAGGATTTTTGTCTGTGTCTATGATTGAAATGAATATTATTTTTTCTGACGTGTTCACTTGCACAAAATATGTAGATGCTAAGTTATTGATCTAATTAATTTGATCAAATACTAATTAACGTAGAAGACTGTTTTCAAATATATTATTTGTAAAAAAGAAAGTATATTATAGAACACAAATTAGAATACAAAAATAGTTGATATAATTTCTACACCAAAGATCACATTGAAATATTTTTTTTTTTATAATTGATGTATAACAATCGAAGATATTGAATAATCAGTATTTATAAATTTTTCGATCAAATTGTGTATTTAGTTATATTTATATAAATTCTCAAATTGTATATGTGTATTTTAAATATTATGACAATTTATTAGAATAATTATAATAGTGTGGTAATGTAATTATAATATAACAACACTCCAATGTAACATAAACACACTCTCAACTTTTTTTTTCAATAAAATCTACATCTAAAACTAATTTTTCCAACCAACATGTTATCTTTGAAACTGAATAATTTAAGAAATGATTATTTAATATAAATCGTCTCCGTCAATTTTCTATGTAAATAAAACCATTATTAAAAATAGGTTATCATTACTTTTTCTATCACGTCTTTTGTCTCGTATTAAATTATACAAATTATCATACGTCATGTTTAGTGGCTTATCATTTTTTCTGCCCCTCTGAAAGCGGCATTCTTTTATTCATATTTTCCACCCCTATAGATTACACTTAACTCAGTCTGAGGTTATCGGGCACTGCAATTACGCACAGCAATAAAATAGAGGGCGGGTGCTGGGTGACATTGGAAATTATGCCCTTAATCATTGGCAGCGGTTTCATGTTTATTATTTTTTCAAAGAGATCTATTTATTTTATTCAATACTTAAATATGTATACATACATAATGCGCAAATGAATTATAATAAATAGGCTATTGATAAACTTACTAGCTAAATTAATGTAAATCGATTGGGTGAAACATTAACAAAATACGTATTTTCGTTAAATAAATAATGATAGACAATTAAGATGGAAATGGTTATTCATTGCATAAATTATTAAGGAAATAATGCTCCTAATATTAACTTACAATGCACAACAACAAATAATGTAAGAAGAAAGAAAATTCCTTGGCAAACGTCATAGATTTAAACTAGACCTAGAAACCCATTAGTCAACATATTAGTGTAATTTGATAATACAACTTTTCGTGTTCTGGTGGGTTCTACAAAAAATATTGAGTTGTTATGATTCAACTGTTTTATCGAAATCTTGATACTATCTATATACAATTGTACTCTTTGCATGATATTTTTATGTCAATGAATTAATTGCTTAAAAAGTTATAATAATTTATAATGATTGGTATATAAAATATTAGGCAAAAAGGAACCGAAAAACTGTTTGGCTGCTACCATTTTCTATTTGAAAATATTTTTTACTTTTACAATTCTCCTGCTTACATTCTAAATTTTTTTTTTGTTAGAAATCATATGTTTAACTTTTAAAACATGTTTCAGCATTATAGGCAAATATTTTTCTGTTTGAAAAATATATAGAACATTACATCTTTTAACAATTTACAGTGATAAAGTTTATTAGAGAACAATGAAATCTTTATAAAAACGGATGAATTAAAACACTAATTATTTATTTGTTGAGTACTGTATTATTATGAATTTAATCATTTTTATTATGTTATTTTAAATTAAAAAGTAACCAATGTTCCAGTAGTGTCTTTGAGTTGATAAAATACTATATTTAACTATTTATTTAATTATTTAAATTAACGATATATATTTTAAATGAGATAAAAAACCATATTTATTTTGAGAGGATATAAAGTTTATACTAATAATATTTTGTAAAATGTAGTCATAAATAAAAATATAACCTACAAAACTTTGTAGAGCGAAAATGTATTGTTATTTTTGACATTATTATAATGGAATTCCATTAAGTAAATACAAATTCAATTCATATTCTTATTAAATTATAAAATAGTTACTTTTTTACAATCATGTACGTTATAATTTATAGTTGACATTACATAGATAAACAATTAAAATAAAGCGCAATTATTTTTATTCATTGAATATTAATTACAAAGTTGCATCACATTATTTAGAAATGAAATTAGTTGAACCTCATTTAAAAGTGTGTTTTTTATTATTTCAAACCGCTTAATAGAATAATACAATGCCAATAAATATAATGTATACAACTATACTAAAATAACAAAACAATCGTTTTTGGCGTCAATCAAATTAATTGAAAACTGTATTATTTAAAATTTATTTAGGTTTTTTTTTTAATTACGTGATCATTCAAGAGCAAATTTTCGCGTTAGTTTGCCTGCACTCGTTAGTGCTGTTTGTCGATGGCGAATTTTTAATTTCCCTCTGATCAAAATGAAAAAAAGAAAACAAACGCTTTTCCAAACAAAAATAATAAAGCGCGATTTTTAATGCTGCCGATTCAGGTGTGAATTTTTCGCGTCAAGCGTTCGCAAATAAAATGTTGAATTTTTTTGCACATTTTTTATAATATACAAGCATTTTGCGTACCAAACTATTCAAGTACAGAGTGATTTATCAGGCAATTAATAAATAATACAAGTCAAGCGTATGAATCATTAAAATAAAAATATTTTATTAAATAATTCAAAGATGGTTAGTAAATTTACTCTTTCATTAACCAGAACCAGTCCTTGTGTACGTCAATTTATATCTATTAAGAATTTAAAAAAACTATTCTTTCATATTTGCCATCATTAAAAAATAGGATTGAGCATTACGCGCAGTACTATTTTATATGTACAATAACTTTATTGCTAGAAATCTTTTTTGTGTCTTTATTATATTTCTACAGCAAATAATTTAATTAATAGTTCACATGAAATAAGAATATTAAAAAATTGTAATATTTATACAGTTATTTTTGTAATGTTCTTCTAATTCTTTCCACAAAATTTGCAGGTTAACGATCCATTAATACAATATTCTTTGTCTCAATGTTTCTAATTACTTATTAATATTTAAAAAATAAGCTTGATACAATATGATTTACTGTTAAAATTAAATCCAAACGTGCACACCATTGAAAACGTGATTATTAAAATACAAAATCAACGAATAAAAAGTAGTATTAAATTAACCGTGAGCGGCGATGCAAGGCAATTAAATTAAATACGGCACTGTTTGTTAGTTTCGATAAAAAAAACCATTACTCGTCATAAATTTAACAGATATTAATTTTGAAGCCGAAATAAAATTCAAGTTAGTATTGTTTGATGAACAGGTACAGTATCTGTTTCCGAATTCAGTTGTACATGTATTATTTTGATTTCTAATGCAAAGTTTTAATCAACACATGTGTATAAGTTTAAAACAGTAAATTATTAACCAGAACCAGCATGTATGAAAATATTTATGCATGCAATATTTAATAAATTGTAAAAAGACTCAAGAATTCTTCAAAAAGCATTTTCATTGATTGCGTAGTATATGTATTTATGAAGATATTTATAAACTTTGATATTTTTTGTTTGCCTTTCATTACGACATTGACTAATTCAAAAGATTTGAGATCATTTCGTTACTAAGTTATTCTTTGATCTTACTTATAAGCGAATTTTAACATTATTCTGTTTTATAATATAATCTATGATTATTTAGATTCTAGGAAAACTTAACGCCATCATTTTGATGCCAGCAATTTATTGATCGCTTGCATATTTTATCGCAATACAATGATTGCATATAGTTTATTTTACCTAACCAAACCTAACTTAGTTTTATGTTGTATTGTAAAATACAAAAAGTTCTACTTTTTGTTTAAATAATAGTTCTAATGTCACTGTTAAAAAACATGATTTTTCTATAAAATTTGATTTAAATTTCGTACTATCTCATAATTTTTTACAGAATTTCAAAATTATACTCATAGCTTACGGCAGAAACTTAAATAAAGAATAACTCTTTATTATTTGACTAAACAGATCGCATTGCCTCAAAGTCTAGACGGTAAAATATACTAGTGATGATTTGTAGTATATGAATTGCTTATGCGATCAATTGAGTGGTGAATTATGGACGGTAAATTTTCCGGACCACAATTATGAATTACAATATTTTTATTAAATTTGATTGTATCTGCCAAGAATGATGATACACAGGCAACATGATATAAATTCTATGTATAGGATCTTATTTAAATTGGGTAAAATTTAAAAATTTAGATTACTAGATTGATGCATACTAGAAAATAATCTTACGTAATTAGATCATATTATATTTGACTAGTCTGCCTTATACCAAAAATTAATCGTAGCTTTTACTGATATACACTAATCCACAGTATTTATATATTTATTTTAATAGCACTTGTCAACAAATAGAGAAAATTTTACTACCATCATTTATACAATATGCACATGTTGAAAAAATGCATTCTTATTATACTAAGCTAGCGTAAAAAATCGGCAAAAATTCCAATTAAACGCCCTTAATTGAAATGCATTCCCGTTGCAAGGGCACGCAGTGCATTTTGAAGCAGTAAGGCTATGTAGGTATCCGGGGAGCATGAATTCTAGAGGTTTATTGTTGCGGAAACAAACAAAAGGCAGTGGTGTTTAAAAAAACACGGATACATACCCACCTAGCGAGCGTCGGCGACGCCGTGGCGCGCCTGTGCGGGTGGCTAGGGCGTCACTCCAATACAAGCACCGATATCAAAATGGTAGTTAAACTCATTTTTAATTAATTTAAACTATTGATTCATGGTTTTTATTTAACTCTTTATGGTGAAATAAAATAACAATTATCACAAAAAGTTTCAATCTAAATGCATATTTAATTCATTTGTTTATACTTTACAGAAAGTTTATTTAAATTAGAAATAGTTTGAAAATAATTATGCCAGTTTGAAAAGATCTAGAACTCAATAGAATATTGTGTGTATGAATCAGTTCAGAAAATTACTGTCTTATATGTTATGATTGTTGCATTCTTTGCCAATTTCTCACTCTCTTTAACATAATTTTATTATACACCAGAGTGCAAAAACAATATATCGATGTATTGAATTAATGGTAGGATGCATCAATAATACAAATGCTTTACTTACGCTGATCGTGTTAAGACTATTTGAAAAAATAATCAAACAATCCAACTCATTCATAGTTTATAGAGCTCGTGAGTTTCGATTCGTCGTTATACTGAGAGAATGGTCTAATTAAAAAAAAAGATTTTTAGATAATTGTCATTATCGATAATCATGAAACTTTAACATCTCTAATCATGCACTATAACTTTTACTTACCGTTCTAATCACTCAATGAAATTTTATAATGATTAACGAAATCGATCCACATATTCAAAAGTGTTAAGTAATTTATAGTTTTTTTTTTGTCAAATATAACTTTAAAAGGGAATTGACTTAATGTATATTATGTTAAAATACACAGAATATGACTGAACTTGTTTTTTCATAAGATACGTAGTACAGTAGTAAAACTATCTGTTTAGCTTTTTACCAATATATTAACGAATGACAAGTAAGGGATTTTAAGAAAAATTGTAGCCAATGTTTTATCTGATAATATTTAATATTTTTACAATAAATTATAACCAATAGAAAATAGAAATAAGCTTCACTTTTATGTAGTTATGGGTAGTTCTGCATATTATATGCCTCGCACAGTCACCAGGTGTTATAAATGTAGGGGATGATTCTCCGATAGTATCTGGGGTGAGGTATCATCCCCTTGTGTGGAATACGCCCCACGATCTCGTATCTACCAAATAGAAACTATTATGTCCGCATTTACTAGGGGAAATAGAATTCCAATGGCTGTGCCATCGGCAGATTTATGCGGTCGTGGACATATCTATGCGTTTAATCTAACCAAGTGGTATCTTTGTCAAAATCCTTGGCATATTATTTGAGTTTATTATGATTTTTTGATTATTTTTATAAAACTACACCTCGTCAAATGATTGTATTGATTGCATTGAATTGTTTCTGAGTAGAAGTATTTTAAATATTTATCGGTTTTAAGATTTTTGTAGTTTTTTTAAGCACATATGAGCCTTCGAGAAGTGAAGTGAGCAAAGTAATAAAATAGTAAAACTTTTCTATCATTCTTTTAAGTACAACGACGACTTTAATTAGGTGTTTGAGTAATTTGGATAATTTTACTTCAGGGAGATAACACTATTGCAGAGTATATTTAATCACTTCTTTTCACTTTAACGATACTTTGAGACACGTAGAATATGATAACGTAATTAACTTTTTTTTTCTAAAAATACCAATAAGCTTATTCAGGTCTCAGGTTCATATATTTTGTTAATGATTCACATTTAATGTGAATATAAATACTAAGTAACGAAAAGTAAGTTTTTTCAACTGAATTAAAATGTCGGTACTTCAATAGCTAATTTTACATGTTTGAATACAATAAAAAATTAACATAGTTTTAAAATTACATATGTTTTCTTCACGATACTTTTGAGCGTTTTTTTTTAAATGGTATTTTTCTTAGCATATTAATTGAAAAAATATATGCGAAAAAGTTTGTATTTAAATAACAAAAGACTAATGTTGGCTTCATGGCAATATTAAATGATATAAAAAAATCCCATTGATGTTTTCAAAAACAGGGTGTAAAAAAACTAAATAAAATATACACCTGGACAAATAAAAGAAGGGATAAAAGATACGGCCGGCGACCACGCCCATTATTCTCATTTTTGTACGGCAGATGATGCCTTTTATACGCGCGTTTTAATTCTGCATAAATAAAAACAGTAACCAATCGCATCAAATCACCATACTAAAAAAACAGGTTTGGTATTTTTCATTGGCACTGAGATTACAAATTAAATATTCAACATGGCCTCGGAATAGTCGGTTATGTTAATAAAATTTAAATCAGATTAATTAAAAAAAAAAAACGTTTAGAAGAACAACACAATATTTTTTTGCTCCATCTGACACATGGGTGCTTGATGATTCATAAGGTGTAGGAAGACAAACTACTGCTTTATGCTGGTCATTTATTTTCAACATAATATATAAAAAATTGAATAACTAGTTTGTAAAATAAAATAAGTCAACTTGTTATCATGTAGTACAAAAATGAATAATATTAATAATGCAACTATACATTTCGTATTACTACGATTTATCTTTTGCAAAGGCGATAACGTAAAGTAAGGTGGTTACGGACTCGAATCTCAAAACATTTCTCTAGCAGAGTATATGTAATGTGATAAAACCCGGTGAATAATATAAATATAAATGCTGTAATATTTTGAATAATAATTGAATACTAACCAATGGCGAGTAAATAATATTTAGCAGTTATTTACTAAGATATGTTTTAATTTATACAATCAATGCAGAAAACTTCCGTATTATAAAAGTTTAAAGGTTGAGTTTTTCTTTGCTGAAAAAATTGTTATAAAAAACAGCAAACCTATATCTATAAACAACCTTGAAACTCTCATTAAAATATGATTTTTTTATTTGAAAATGTGCACGTGTTTTTCTGGTTCATTTTCTTCTTTTTTATTACTAAAACCGTGCTGTTGAAATGCATATACAATACATAATAAAAGATTAGATGCATATACAATACATATAAAGAGAAGTATAGAAGATAGATTCGCTGGTAAAATTGTATGATTTCATTCATGTAAAATTTTGTCATTTTGTGACAGTGGAGTAACAAAGTTATCAAATTTGACAATAGATATTTTTAATGAACAATAAATTTAATACTCACCATTGTTAGGCATTAACTAAACAATATTTTAATCTGTTTAATTTGCAATGTTTGTACAAATTACAGTAACACAAACAAATAAATCAACATCTTAATACTATTAATAAATAGGTAGTTTATATTTATTAACTTTCGGGAAAATAAAATTTTCTAACATATTGTACATCATTGCATAAAATAAAAAATATTTTGTTTATAATTAAATGTTTTAAAGGAAATTTGCGATGATATTTAAAAGCTATTACAAAAATTTTGATAACACAAGTTGTTTTTTTTCTGAATCCTTTTCTACCCATTTAAGTAAACATAATAGATTCAGTTTTTTTTAGAAATGGCCGATGATTATTACAATATAATATAATAATCTACCACACGCAATGCTCTTTTTATGCCATACCTTTACAAACACATAATCCGTTTCTGAGAAGCTTTAAACGCCTCTCGAACGTTTCGAGTAACGCGATCTGTATGCAAATCCATATAATCTCCTTTACCTGTTTCTCCATTACAGCTTTTAAAGGTTTAATCGGAATTCGTAGAATTTAATTTGAAATTCCGCCAGCGAATTGAGCATTTTTATTTTGGCGCAGCGAAAATTTGGTTTTTACGTGAAATGTTATACTGCAATAAGTTATGTAAAAATAAGAAACTTATCCAAAATGGCAGCCTCAAAATTATACACGCTATTTTTTCAATTACTAAAACTCTTAAAGTAAAGAATAAAACAATTTTCGTAAGGAATAACTTTCTATTTAAAAATACTACTGAACTTTATTTTGTTGAACTGTTTAGTGATTTTTATCATTTCATGAATTTTTATCTTATTTGGACGATAAGAAAAGGGCAAAACTGTAATTTCAAAACAATCATTATTTACCGATATAGGGAAAATACTTTAATACGAATTATATCAAAGAATGCGTTATTTAAATAGAATATCTTACACCATGCATTAGAAAAGATTGCACGTTGTGAACATTTTTCTTAATTATTTATAACAAGTAACTTATAACAAACACAGACCAATTTTTTTTTTAGAATAAAATAAAGCGAATTGTTATATTTGGTTTCAAGCACTACAACTTATATTTCAACTGTAGAAAGGAAAAAGGACGTAACCCACAGTTTTTTCAAAACAGCTTTTTTCGATAATCACAATATATACAACTTGATACACGTTCCATCAAAAGGATTTAAGCTGCAAATGCCAAATTAGTATCTAAATTAAACTTTTGTTTGAAAAAAGTTGGACCTGTCAAACTTGCAATCAGTGATATAGACTTTTAAAAAAGTTAGTCTTAAACAATTTCTTAAATCATTATTAGGTTAAGTCAATTAAACACCAGTTTACAAGTCTTTGTGCACTTTGAGTTTGTGTATATTACATAATTTGCCTATAGCCCAAAATCATCACAACACGTTTTTTGCGCCTCCTGTAAAATTTAGTATATAGGAGTTACGTCTTTTTTCCTTTACACAGTCGATTTGAATATTTTTACTACATATGCAAAGTTTCCAATATTACATAGTTTATACCTATGAATACTTGGGTAGTACGCACCGGGTAAAGCACCGCTTCGAAAAAGTACATGTTGAGTAATATTTAAACAAGATAAAATCTTTCTTTAACAATTATCACTAATAACGATTTTGGCTATTCTTGTGGTATTACGAGATAATACCGTT
Source organism: Himalopsyche anomala (assembly GCA_031772345.1). NCBI lineage: Eukaryota > Metazoa > Arthropoda > Insecta > Trichoptera > Rhyacophilidae > Himalopsyche > Himalopsyche anomala. Next base: position 20,540,335 of record CM062829.1, read on the forward strand.
TCCGAGTGACTCTCAAAACAGTCACTTGACTTAAGAACCTTTTATAAAAGGATTTCCTTGAAGTCGTTTATATCGACGAGTGATTAGGATTACAATGGATAACAATCATTCGATACTTAACAAAACAAAAGGTGTTTTGTGTTTAAAACGAAAGTATGAGAATAACTCGAGAACAATAATGAAAAAGGGTAAACTTACAATGGCTTTATACCCAAAAACACGATCAAAAATCTTGCCCTTAGGACATTTAATATCGTTAAAGGTATTAAGTCAGGTGCTTCTTTATATAATATTATTTGACATACAAACAACAGGCTAACTTTTACATTTAATATTTGAATGAAAGTTTTAATTAAGAAAATGTAAGTGGTTTTAAAAAGAATTTTTGTTTTGACGATGTTTATATATTCTAATGTATTTACCTGGAAGTGTGAGTTATAATAGCCAAATGAGTTTTGGTAAATGCAATTGTTCTTGACGAGGATATGACGCTCAAGGCAAAGAAGAAGACTATAGTCTTTGGTATTGTGATGCTGTTACTGATTGCACTTTCTCCGTATCACCATGATACATTGAAAGACAAATACATGAACGTCTTAAGCCAGCGATTTCCAACCTGGGAGGCGCGAACAGTCCAAAATATTGATTTACCCTTTAAAACGTGTCTTTATTACTATATGAAATAAAGAATGGGGAGGCGCGAAGATATTTCTTTCTTGTGATCCGGGGAATAGGTGATTTTTTATTACTCTTATAAAATATTTATACGAAATCTAGCTGTTAAGGCTATCAAATGTTACTATAATTTCTTATTGTATTATTTGACAAATATTGGTACAGAAACATGTTCTACTATTTTTGCTTCAATTCCACATTACAAGCGTTATTCTTGGCCTGCCGGAGATGACAAAATATATTTCAAAAAAACCAAATGAGCAAAACTTCACTCCTTAATTTAATTCATATATATACATTATATAACGAATAGATTTGAGAATATTGTTTTTCTGTGCTAGCCACAACAAGCTCCCTCTAGCCCAACCCTGAAAACAGGCAACATAATTGTCAAAAAAAATATGATGATAAAATAATGAATTATTATATAAATTATAGCATTTTCGTCTTTGGAAAAAAATGTAAAACAACCATTTCAAAATAACTTAGACGTCGATACTACTCGTTTTCGACTACATAAAATATTTAATTATTGAAAATTTACTGTTCCAATAACAGCGGAAGTAAATTTATACTTGGTTTAATTTATTATACATCTGATTTTTATCTGATCTGAGTTGTATCATCATCCGCAGGGCAGTGGCGTACCTACGTCCCCTCAACATTTATTAGTATACATATAAGTATTTTTTTTATTAATTTTATGTTTTACAGTCAGAAATTTTGAGGTAGTAAGTATCACATATAAATGGATGATAATTTTTACGAGAATTACTAAAATTACATGCTTAATTTCAAACATACCTAAACACGCTACATTAACACTATGATTTTACAATGTAAACTTCCGTATAATCTTAGGCTACATTAATAATTATATTAAAGCTCTAACGTCACATCCGGTTAACCTCTATTCAATGTTGATACAGCCTCCGACCCTAAATTCAGCCGCGAAAATCTTCACGAAGGGACTTCCGTGAACTTCCAACGTCAAATTTGAATAGAACAACAACAGAGGTCACTACTTTTCAAGTCTTAGGGTCGGACCCCCTCTAAGTACATACGGCCTGTAGCGAAGATTCAAACCGGCCCACAAGATCAACAGTTCTTCGAACTTGCTTTCTTCATACATAAATAATATTGTTGTTCGGTGAAATCAAGTGATAAAATATTGTTTTTTTGGAAAATCTGACATAGATTTACTGTGACATTATCTGTCTCAGTATTTCTGTATTAATTATTGTTACAACTATATTATTTAAAGATCTTTTTGAGATGATCAGAACGAAACTATCCGTACCGTACCTTATGATTTCATTAACTGGAAGGCTGCCACAGATTAGATATATCGTCAAATTTTTCGTATTCAACACGCCAGAGACGAGTTACTTCGTCAATATCTAATTAAATCAATAAATGCAAATTAAAGCCGGCGTGCTAGGTGCAAACGTATTTTTTTACGGCAGACAAAAGGTTAAAAAACAAGCAACAGTATACGATCATCTTTCACATTAAATTTAAAAGTGTGTTTCCGGCTTACAGTCCAATTATAAATATTTACTCCAAATTTTAATTATATTAGATGACTATTTCGAGTAAACTATATCGAAAGGAAAAAGGACGTAACCCACAGTTTTTTCAAAACAGGTTTTTTCGATAATCACAATGTATCAAACTTGGTACACGTTCTATCAAAAGGATGCAAGCTGAAAATGTCAAATTAGTATCTAAATTTAACTTTTATGTTTGAAAAAGATGACCTTGTACAAAATTTTAACCAAGAAAAAAGACTGAAATAAAGGTTTTTCCCAGACAACTTATTTAATTAATATTAGATTATGTCAAGTAAACACCAGTTTAGAAGTCTCCGTGCACTTCAAGGCTGTGTATAATTCATAATTTTCATATGTCACAAAATCATCAAAACACGTTTTAGCGCCTCCTGTAAAATTTGATATGTGTGGGTTACGTCCCTTTTCCTTTCCAAAGTCGATATCTAATTAATGTTAACATTATTTTTACTATAATACATTATTTATTCTATTAACTACTGATATGCATACTTTAAATAAAAACGGAATAACGTTTAAGTGAAGATCAGTTCGTTACCGCGCCGGATCGTAGAGCGACGCTGTGACTCCGACAACTATTTCCGGCACCCTTTGGCAAAATTTTCCCGGGATTTTCGCCGAAGTTTCCCGCCCCCTGATTGCATCGCAGCGCCGCCGAGTTACGTTCGGGCATTAGCCGCAACTCTTGGCAGGGTAGTTGTTGCCCAAAGTAACCAGTTTTGGTGTCGGTCGGTTAAATGGCTGTCGTCAACCATTGTGCAATATATTCTGACACAGTCATTGTGTCAATTTCTAAGATAAATAAATATGATAACTTTTTTATCTCACAGGCAGTGGAACACATTATGACACGTGTTTTGTCTCCTTAAAAATCATCTCCAGGTAAACTATTGTGAGGTTATTCGCTAACAATCTAAAGGATGATTCTAAGACTGTTTTTTTTCATTATACTGAACGCAAACAGGCATGAAGTAAAATATGAAAACTTATTACTATTAATAATACTAAATACAAATTAATTTCTTATATGGGGAAAAAAAGAAATACATTTTACAATGGTGAGCCGGCTGCCTTATGATTTGATTAACTATATTCATAGTAGTGTTAACCAATTCCGGGTTATGAAAGTTATTTGACGAATAATATTTCATTATTGGACGAATAGTAACCAGTGGTGTCACAGAGCTAACTAAAAAAGTTTGGTAGCGCTGATTAATTATAATGTTTGATGCTCTCTAATCGGAGTAATTAAATTTACGCACCAAAAAGTTTCTAACAAAAAAAAAATGCAATAAATTATTACAAAAATCATTGGACTATATTTATCGCTAGAAATAAAAAATCTTCTAGAAAGAGCGTAAGAGCACCGACCCCACACGCCCCCGCCCCACAACACCACTTATAGTAACAAATAAAAATATTACAAACAAGTGTTAATTTAGATTAAAAACAATATATTTCAATTCGCTGGTCAAAATTCAAGCCGCAACACGCAACTGACCAATAATCAATTACAAGAGCTTTACATTTGAAACGTTTTATAAGCACAGCTTTTCGGATAAACGAAACCAGCAATATAAAGCTTCAGCTTAAATGTTACTCTCCCAAGAGTTGCCTACCTAGGGTCGATAAGTTAGTTTCAAACGTGGTTTAAACTTAAACTCGACTTTGAAGAGTGGTTCAAGTCAGGGCGGGCTAAGAACTCAGCCTTTGTCACGACATCCTGCGGGGAAAGTGTCTACATATGTGTGTCGACACCACGCACACTAATACAGGATGTGTCATTTAGGAAAATTCGGACCACTTTCCAGCAAATTTTCAGTGAACAATAGACTTTCATGCTTGCTTTTACTCTTATAAAATTTGTATTTTAATAAACTATTAAAATAAAAGTATGAGAAAATAAAATATACATTTGCTGTTCTGTGGTAATTCATTGCAACGATATGTTTCTTCTAAACTTCTAATGGAGTTTATCTCAGCAGAAGTATTTTATAAAAAACTGCTTGTAATTATTTTTTTCACAGATATTAAGGATAGGGCAGGGCTATGACAGCACTAGTGTTAAGCTTAACGCCTTCAATACACCCCATTTTTAGAATAAAATGGGTAGGAGAATTTTTTAAATATATTGAAAAATCAATTTATAAAAGCTGTTCGTACTGGGTTTCGAACATATGACCTCCGAGCTCAAAACCTACAATGTTGACCACACAACCACGCAGCTGACCATTATTTATTATTCATCAATGATAAATTTCAATCACAACAAAATTACATCATTGAAAAAAAATGTTTTTAACACGCAATTATTTACTCATATATTTTGATAAGAATGTAAAGTAGTTTATGTTTCCTTCATTTCAGCATAGATTATAGATGTCTTCACTAGAAATGGTAGAATGATATCATCCAATATCGATTAGGGTTAATCAAAACAGATATTTACATCAAGAATCCATGATTGCATTGAAAAGATTTCGATGAATAGTTGATCAATGTTTTTTTTTCTGTTTCACAAGAAATTTTACATGATTTTTTTAGTTGCAAAAAGCATGAACGATTATTACATCATAATGCATTAGAATCAAAAATTTCAAAGCTTGAATAATATTAGTCATTATATTTTTAAGACTATTGTCGATTTGAGTGTATAAAGCACTAGTATATAGATTTGGTTAGGTTTTCAAATCGAAGTAGAATAAAAATGCCTGTATATAAATTTTATTATCGAAATTAGCAAAAAACTTTGATTTTATAATGATTCGTGATGATCAAAACCGTTCTGATCTACATGCGAATGTTGAATAAGTATATTAAAGAGTATTACTTTTTTTATACAATGATGTCTTTCTACTTAACATTATCAGGAACCTTGATAAACACCGATAATTTGAGTAACATGAATTTCATTACAATAGACTCAATACTATTTTTATACGGTAGATACGTTTCACAGAAAACAGTGTAAAAAAGTAGTACGTAGAAAATTTGAAGATTGGTTCTTTTAACATAAAAAACAGTGTTATTTGAAAAAAATAAAACTTAGTGGTGTAGGAAATTGTGTAAAGAAAGTACTAATGAAATCAATTATATTATTAAATAAAAAAAACAGTACTATTCATTTCTACTTTTATATCATGGTCAGGATCATAAGTAAAAAAATCAGTTTCATACTCTTAGTAAATTGCAAAAATCTCTCGTGAATCAAATCGGTTTTAGTTGATTAATTACACCAGTGTTATAACAAATAATTTATGTGACAGAATAGTATTACGTATATAAAGTGAACCATGTTATTTCGAATTTTTATTTCTTAGAAAAAGAGTTGAGTTTATGTTTTTTATCATTTATAATATATTTATAAAAATAGATAGAAATCTACTTAAGTTTTGACACTGATTGAATTTTATACGAAACATATATGATATACCAAAACAATATTTTATACATTATTTAAACATTATGTTTCTATTCTAAAGCATATGTACTCTTAATATAGCATATAAACATAAATTAGAACAACATTTATTTTCATAAATGTATAGAAATAAGGATTATGTAAAGAAAATAGCATCCGTTTTTCGGAATCGTATACAGTTTTAAAAATATGTTAATATTAATGTAAATCGATTATTTTTTATTAAAAGTTGATCTCGGTTTTAAGTGAATGAGAACCCAAAAATACTCACCATTGGGCTACGTAAAACGATATAAACAAAATAAATCCTCTGAGAAAAATAAATGATTAATAAAAACGGAATTAATCTAATATAATACATAACTTAATCTTAATTCAATCCAGGTAAATTCAAAATGATAGCCCATCAATTCCCACCGCTGTGCCGAAAAGTAAAACATATTTTAAACAGTATCAATCATTACAGACGTAAATACCGTCTTAATTACGCAGTGGCGGGTCCGATTGATATCTTCCGAGGGGCATTCATTTAGCCGAGAGATTATTTGGTGCTAGGTCTCGATCAAAATGTTAGCAATGCCTTTTATCCAAATCGACAATCGGTAGTCTAAATATAATGACCGCGGTCGTTTCTCATAACTCCCTGGCGCGGTACATTACAAGAATCGTTATAAAAGAAAAAAATCTGTATGTGTACCGTAACAAAAGGTTGTTAAAGAACGAGCGGAACCTTTAACAGCTTTTGCAAGTCATCTATAATATGCTCAGGAGCAATATGGAAACGTCGAAGACGTTGGCGTCGAGATCCTGTCATTGATATTATAGAAATATGGTCAACTTTTTATTGAATGTAAAAATATATATGTATTTACGATTATTTTTTTTGAATATCAAATTTATGAATCTTTAAGTACCAGGGCGCGTTAGCGTCAAAGTTCTTCGAGTCTCCTTCATCTCTAATGTTTCGGAAAATTGTTTTTCCTTACAATCAATGCTGACGGAAGGGCGTGATCGCTACAGAGATAAAAAAATCTTCAGTGAAGCCAGTTCACGGGACTACATATGCATTTATTTGAAAATCACAATCTATATGCTTCTTCTCATACTATATGGATATAGTACATGTACATGTATGGACATGTACACACACATGCGCATGCATAAATTAAATTACATATACACATACTGTACACAAGGAAGTCAACCAAAGAGAGTCATTTTCATGATACTAATTTCGTTCATAAATAATTTATTAATTTTCGATAGTGTACTTCTTACAATATTGTATTAAAATATAATGCTTAATGGCCAATTAAAAAATATTTTAAAATCTTCTAACTTTAAATTTTACATAGTTTTGCCATACGAACAAAACAAAATTACTGTCTAATTGAAAAAAAATACTGTTAAATTAAAGTACTTTAAAGTGAATTAGAGTGTTGAATTAGGTTTAATTTTGTTAATTAATACAATTTTCTTTACTGCTACTCTTACTTATAAGTTGTATATTCTAAAAGTTAAAAAGAACCAAGATGCTCACAGTCGCAAGTCACCTTTCTTGCCTACTGATCCGGCAGGAAATCTTTGGTGGTAGCTTTCCGAAGTTAATCAGCCAGAGATGTTATCGGTAATGATTCGCTTATCGGAAGTCACGAATAACCAGTGGCGTACGGTATTTTAAATTTTTATACGAAGTAGTCGTCAATTATAAAAACGAATAAGTATAATATTTAAACATTCGATGAACATATCTACATCGTCAGCTGCAGCACACGTGCATCAAAATGATTTTCGTACATTTTGGCTTTATCATAATTTTGATTGTATTCTTATAAAAATACCTGAGATTTTTAAGGTTAAATCAAAGTATTGTAAATTTACTATTACTATTAAATAAATTTGAATTCCATACACTTTCTTACGATCGATCAAAAATAATTCTTGCAAATTAATATAATCTTTTACATTTACCTAAAAATAGTTTTTTTATACAAGAAAACTTATATTATTTATTTTAAAATAAACCAATTATCAAAATAATTAAAGCTGAAGCTGAAATGGGAAGCAAGTTTTAGTAATAATAGTGTATATTATTAAATGTCCATTTTTTAAAATATATTTCTCAGCAATTGCAAGAAATCTTTTTCGAACATAGCATTAATTGTATATCATAGTCGAGTATGTTTATGCCATACAATACACTGGTTGAATTACCAGCCTTTACTTATTGTTGCTAATTGCCCCTATTTCGTAAAGCCCACCACTGCATCCGCTGCCGAATTCCCGCGAACCGATTCGTCCATTGTTTGTTTGATTTTGTCAAAGGCCTGAATGCCAGCGGTCGCTTCTTTTTGATATTAACCCTTTGGCCGCCAGTCAGCCGCTGATTGTCTGTGATGAATGATACCACCGAGCTCGTGAGAACCCCACGTAACTACAACGTTCGAAGTAATAACGATTGCAATTTTAAGACAATGGTTAGCCGTGAACTTGCGGTATTTGCAATGTGCGCACCTAAGGTTAAATCTTCAAAGCATACTCAATGTATTCCCGGTGTTTTTTCAGTAAATAAATTAGATTAAATTTACATTGATATTTTCAAATATTACAGGAAAATTTACTCTTTTATCTAACAAATTGTTTCCGTGATTTCGAAATACCAATATCTCAGATAACGGAGCATTTTTGAAAAATGACTATTTTTCTTTCAAACTATCATATCGTCACCGTAATGGTAAAAGTTTTTAAATCACAATTTACAACAGCGAGATTTTTGGATACCAATTATATTTGTATGAAATAACTCAGTTGGTGCATTTATTGTACCAGATTGGCAAAAACAGTATTTTTTATCGATAAATTTATATCAAAACCATAAAAATGTTCTTGCCTATTAATTCCCATTTTTTTGCTGATGATAAATGATCAATTTTATATAAAATATCATAACTATAGGCTTTTTCTAACAGCTTAAAATATTTGTATTAATTATATTATTGTAATGTATAAGTCAGACAACTGAGTACTGAATAAATGTATGGATTATAATCAATTTAATTTAAATTTAACATCTAACGTAAATTATAACAAAATAATGCAGTCTTAGATATTGCAATTGAGTTGTTTTTAATAATAGCATCAATCTCTTATTGTTTTAAATATTATATATTCATTTAAAAAGATGGGCCCAGAATGTATAATTCACGAAAAACAATTGAATGTGGTATATTTAATTAAATTTTGCTCAATTTTCTGACGCTCAACAAATAAGATAAGGTAATGAACAATTATTTACGAATACAGTTTTATTTTTGGTGTCACTACGAACGATTAAAAACGAATAAAATAATATAAGCTACGATATTATTTAAAAAAAAACCTATATTGATTGATAGTAAAATGCATACTATTTAATTCAGTAATAACATATACTTAACGTTAAAGTCAATTTGATAACTCTACTGCGGAATTAATTATGGCACGTGTTTTGTCTCTTTAAGAAGAATCTTCGTAAATATAACTTTTATAGTAACAAGTCCAGCTCACCGGATATGCTTCCTACGAAATATAAAATTTGTAGGCCCACTGAGAACGTAAATACTATCACGACATTTCAATCTCCAATCAAACGCATCCGAGTAGTAGATACAACTAACTCGCACGATCAGTTACCCCACACCGCGGGTGTCAAATTGAAACTCAGGCATAGAAAAAAACAAAACATTTTGTACGGCTGGGGTCAGAGTGGCCCACGGGTCATAGACAGCTCGTTACGGAGTCAGAATAATCGAGAGAACTTATTTATTCGTACTCACACCGGGTCGTAAGATTGATTGAATGAAGTAGCAAGAGCGGCGATTGTTTTTGTTTTCGGAATTCGATTTTACTGTTAAAATGTACGTTCAATTGTTTCAGTGATTGTCAATTTTGTAACCATTTAACTTATATGAAATGATTTTGGCTTGAAAAAGAATTGTTTGTTTTGCTGTAACAGAAGTTGACAATATTTAAAAAAATCTACAATTTAATGAATACTAAAGATTTTTTTGATGTTCAATTGAAATGAACTCACTGTTAATACTTGATTAAAAGACAATATAATTTTTAAAAATAATCACTCTACTGTATTAATTCTAAATCTGTTTATTATGATCAAAACCGGTTTCGCTAATAACGACATCGTTTATGAGCATCACTTGAAAATGTTTGTGATGAGTGAACCAGTCCTGATCATATTAAAAAAATGTGGAATTAGTATGGAAGACTACTTTATTTTCATAAGCGTTTTAAAATGATTTCGTTGGTAATTTTCTACAACCTCATATCTCAAAAAGTATATGTTTTCAGGGGACACATAAAATTACTTTATTCTACCACTATCGCTTTATATTGCTATAAAACACTACTGAAATGGTTTTGTTCTCAATGTCTTCGAGGAAGTTAATAAGGAAGTAAGCAAAAACGTTTCTAATCATTCCAACCTCTCCTTCATGCTAACGATAGCAGATGACCATATTATTTGGCAAATTATATTCATACCAACATTTTTGTATTAGATTAAATAAATCATGATTTCTTTAAATGGGGTACAAGTTAAAGGAATATATGTGTATTGAAATTCATCACATCAAAACACACAAAAGTTGAGATACGTGTTTGTAGAAAATTAACGACGATTTGTTTTTACAGAATCTTGTTTTTTTGTCACGCGTCCAATCTGTCCGAAAATGTAGAGGATATATATGATAAAAAAAAACGTTTTTCAACTACGTGGATCATACTTGTTTCTATTGCAGCTTACGACCATGATACTGCAACCAATGTACGTGTTAATATTAATATTTCCTCGTCTATATACACCATGATAGTCTAATAGGGGGTTTAAATAACGTAATAAATGAAAACGACAGTGATAAGGGGATGTATGATTTTTAAATTCACTAAAACACACAAAAAGAAAAAAATGTGCAATCATTTTTATTACGCAAATTACAAAATTTATAAACAGTGGTATTCAAAAACTAAAAGTAATTTAGTTAGATAAGAATTTTTGTAGTTTTGAATGACGAGGGAAATCAAAAATACTTAAAATTATGTGTTTATTTGCGATTTACGGATTTGATCTTTCATTCATGTCGTAAAAATAATAATCATCTAATACTTCGGACGAATAAATATTTAAGCTTACACTTTTGCAAGCATTGATATAAATGATTATAATTTATGTTATACAACTAGAGATGTACCTGTTTCCTGTTAAGTGCAGATGTATGTTTTTTTTTACCAACTGGCAAACTCCAAATTTGATTAACGAGTTAGCACGTTAAGACCTCCCACGATTTTTAAATTGATTGATTTATTTGCATAAATGCAATCGATGATTGAATATTTAATAAAAAAATAAACGTAATAATTTATCAAAAATTAAGACGAGAGTTGTTATTGATTTCAATTGATTATTCCCAGTTAAATGAATGACCTCGTTATTTTGCACTCCTAACAGTTAATCTATTAATATCATAGCTGTATACGTTGTGCTGGTGCAATATGAACTGTATCTACGATTAATCATTACTCAAGAACTAGTTTTTTTGATCACCATGTCATCTATCTTATTATTTAAAGGTTTCATCGTATTTTGCAATATTCACCTCAACATTTAAAAAAAGGAACTTCCGTCTTGCATTTCATAAATTATTCATGTATATTGGATTCAACAGCATTATTCAAAATTGATTTATTAAATAGTGTTAAATTCCTGTCGAAACCAATTTTGATACTCAATAAAAATCGATAGCTAAAACTAAGACTTTACCCGCAGTTTATATTATTTTTATATGCTTCTATGTTAACCAAAATTATGATATCTACAAACACTGGCACATTTACTCTGTGCTATTATTTTTTTCTTAGCTTAAATTTACTTGACAGAATTTTACTAAATCTGAGATTTGTTAAAAATCAATAGTTAATTCTTGAGGCTTTCTACATGCAGTATATTATTTTACTTTCTCACCCTACACTGTTAAGCACGATTTTGGTATAAAAAAACTCGCATTTAATTTATGGGAGTGTAATCATTGAGTCAGAAATAGTTTATATTCAAGGTGCAGTGTTTTAATTATCAAAATCAATTCATAAAAACTTCATAAAAAAATCATAAAATCGAATAACTCGATCCTTCAAATAAACTTAAAGATTTCTTATCTTTAATGAATCAAAATTAAAAAAAAACAGATCATTTTGCAAAAGCTAACTGTTATTTAGACAAATTACTAAATATTTCAACATCCATTACTTAAACTATTCAAACTATCTTTTTACAGTTGACAAAACAAAATCATATCATACAATGAAAAAACATTTGTAATAAATATTCAAATTTTAAATTATGAAGTGTTTGACAATATTCCACCGCTAGTTTATAGCTTTTTCCAGCAGGATTTCTATGTTGTATTTCTTAACATTACGGGCAGCAACTAAGATCAAAAGTATATCAGAATATGTTTTTTTACAAAGCTGTAAAGAACGCATTCATTTCAGCCGCTTTGGCTGGTGAAATTCTTGTGTGAGGCAGAAAAAGCATTGAAAAATCAAGGCATCAAATACATCGATTGAAATCTCACCTTTCAACCAGTACTCAGTGGTAACAAGGTTGGAATATTTTCCGAGCATTTGATGCAGTGACAGGGTAAAATTAAAAATAAAAAACAAACACATTTATTATAGACACAAGTTTAGAAAATAACTTGTAACTTTGGAAGACACGTGTTGCATCTCAAAAATGTAAAACATATTTCGCACTAAGTTAAATAACTCGTATAATTACAAAGTTGCTAACTTTATGTTGAAATTTTGTTTATACAATGTTATTTCTGAATCTTCCTTAAATGTGTATTATTTGCATATTATATTCATTTTTTTACCTCAGTTTTTAGTATTTCAACTCTCACTACCAATATTTATTTTATCAATAATATTCAATTTCATCAAGTACCAATATTAATATTTTAATCAATAAGTGTATATTTAAAAATTCTTTTGACTTATCTTAGAATAACTTTCCGAGAAATCGTTCACCAGTGACGTTTTTTAAATAAAGAAAAACGTTATAGTGTAGTTAGTTGTTTGTCGATAATATTATATAAAATAAAATCTATGATTAAATTTGCATTTTATGAATGTAATAGTACCTCTTGGCAACGATCTATTGGAGGTTTGTAGCTATTTACTGTACGTCACTGATTGCGAGTCCTTGGAACTAGGGAGGTTTTCAAGGGTATAACCCTCTCGCGACAAATTCACTTGGCGTTTGATTTTTCTCTCAAGTTTTACTATGACGAAAGGCATTTTCATACTTTGGCAGGCTTTTTATTCATTTGCAAAGGAGTATGAAAAGATTTTTTTACGTCGACATAATACAAAGTTGGTTTATTTTTTTCTCAAAGTGACTCTCAAAATGTTTTTTCGGGGAAGGACGCGGCCTACTCTATTCAGTCAAATGCGCCCCATCGAAAATATTTTATGGAACGTTAAATAGTAATATGAATTTACGTAAATTTAGAAGCAAATTCACAAAATTTAAAACATTTTTATTTTTATATATTTACATAGTACACAATATAAAATATATAAATTTGAATTACTTAAAGTCCTAAAAAACATATTTTTTTATTCAACAGAAAGTCAAATACGTCATTTTTTTGGTCAATAATTTAAATTAGCAATCACAATCGTGACTTTATCTTAATAACATATAAAACTCAAATAGAATTCAATTAAGTTGATAAAAAAATTAAATAATCATACATATTTGATGTGAATATGAAAATATTAATATGTAATATAAAAAAATCATGTGCTTCATTATATATTTATAAATAAAGAGGTTTATCTTCGTTTTTTAATTAATTTCAGTAGCGTATATCAAATCGCCGTCGAATGAGTAATAATATAATTTTATAAAGCTTACGTAATTTTATATTTATATAAGTTGAATAATTTTAAAAATATCCGGCTGCGTGGTTGAGTGTCAACGTCATTGACTTAGTACACGGACGTCACGGGTTCAAATCTCAGTACTGATAGTTTTTATAGATTGATTTTTCAATCGATTTATGTGTGTGTATGATGTCTTGAATTTCCCCCTATTCATCCTAAACTTAAAACAGGCGTAGCGAGAGCGATAAGATAACTACCAATCTTGTCCTAGTTTTATCTTTCTATCCTTACTCTCTAAGAAGCAAAGAGGTTGAGCAACTGAGTAACAAACCGTTCTTCTCGTAAACAAAAAATCTGTTGAGATACCTCTATTAATAGGCCATACACTCCACATCAAGAGCAGACATGGATTAAAAAAAAATAGTTGTATTATTGTACAAATAACACAATGTAAAAAAAGGCTTAAAAATATATTATTGGACAGTAAAATACAATTGAGGAGCAAGCATTCAATAAGTGATTTGTCATACAAAAACAGAGCTTGGGAAATGATGACTTACATGTGTTTTGGGGAAATCACGGCTTACTTGAATGTGTCAACTTAATGATTTAATTTTTACAAGAAAAAAACCTTTTTTGAACACCAATCGTGACTTCCATTCATAGATTTTATTATGGACTATCAGAACTGATATTAAACTACATTTTTCGAAGTTTGTGACAAATCACTTTTTGAATGCTTGTTCTTCAATTGTAGTAGTAGGAAAATATCAAACAAACATCTTTATTAACCACTTGAATACCAAGAGGACACAAGTGTCTGGAACATATGCTGGCGAACATGGATGTCCAAGACATTTAAAAAATCAAATACTTGTTATTCTAAAAGAATATAAGCAATATTTTGATGAATATGTGTAATGCTATCTATACTGAGTCAATATAGGTTTTTAAAATATCGAATTCGAGTGTATATTAGGCAAAATTAATTTTCTCAAAAACACGCATTATCTCTGGGACATATTAATAATTTATTGCGCTTTATTATATTCATTTTCGCGGTATTGAAACGGTTAACATAGCAGCATAAATAATATATCTGATATCGATACATATTGTTATAGTTATCCTTTTTGACGTACGCATTGGCAAAACGAGCCACGTCCTCCCCCGCAAATCAAAGGGGATCACAAATGAAAGAGTTTATACATTCTTTCACGGCATTATAAAAATGCCGCCAACTAATAATAATTGGTTAGACTAAACAACTTTGCCAAACAGGGCAGCCTCCTTCCCCCGGCCATTTCACGCTCACTCACGCGGCCGACTTAATTAATCAACCAAGGCAAATGTGAGTGCAGGTGAATGGACACGTGTAAGCGGCGAATCTCTAAAAGAAAACGCTTCTTGACGTTGAGCGACATCCATACAAAACTAGATATTTCGAGAGTTTGCCAGTGCTCTCAAAATAAATAATATATTTATTTTAGCGCGCGGCAAATGAGTATCCATATGAGCTTTGTAAACAATATAAAGTGTAGGTATTTTTTAAAAATATTTATAAGTTTGCCAAGAATCTACTATGTAGATACAATTTAAGATTTCGATTGAAAGTGCTTGGTGTAATTTCAATATAAAAATTTGAATCGTTCGAATTTTGTACATTAACACAAGTTTTGTCACTAACGACCCTGGTTTCGCCTTTCGGCATCTTCAGACGTTCATGTACACGGATGAACTTAAACTGACTACTCTGTAGAATTTATCTAACATTTTTTATACTATACTTTTATACTATAATTAAGAAGTGTACAATTTGAAACGATGAAATTTTTGTATGAAGCTTTTGATTAAGTCAATGTTTTTTATATAACTAATGTATTTCATTCATAAGACAGCTCACTGTTGTACCCATTACCACTTACTACGGTGCTCTGTCCATATGACAGAATATTTTTCACGGCGTAAGAAAAGTAAACGCATTATATATATAAGTATCTTCTAGAAGTTTGTTTGAATAATTGAAAATACAATTATATGATTAAAGTACAGTTATGAGTACAAAGAAATAGAAAATGTGCATTAAATATGGATAAGTTCAAATGCTTCGTTAATTTTAAGACAGTGTTTTTGAAATGCCTATATTTTGATAGTCAGACCTATTTAATATCGCTACCAAGCAATAAAAGAAATAAAAACAGCAACATATTCATTGGTTTAAACTCATTTTAGTGAATAACACTAATTCAGGCTTGATAAAATTTTTAGAAAAATTATTCCGTGAAACATACCCGCTTATAGAATAATACTAAACACATAAACTTTCATTGAAAATGTTTATTTGCGAAATATGTCTCTTCGTGTAGACGTTTCGTGAGAGCTTCGTAGACATGCGTAGACAAGCGTGCCGATGGCGTCCCCCGCACACTTGTAAAAAGCAGCTGAGCTTTGATGATCCGGAGCGCGAGCTTTGACCCCGAAAGCCTTTCCAGCGTTTGTGTACTGATGTAAGTAACTACCCAAACGCATTCTAGGAATTATGTAAGTACGTAGGTTTGCGGATATTTCTACTCAGCTTTCATATCCCGTGTATTATTAACAAGTTAACTGTTCTTTCCGGATATATTTATAACTAATAACTCATGCATATTTCTCAGTGGCAACAGAACTAAATATTTTCTAACATATTAAAACAAAAAAGATTAGGCTCCAAATTAAATGACTAACCAGATCTTGATCTACATCAAAACAAATGTTCATAAATATGTAATTTTAAATCATTGCTATAAGTATTACATGGGGTGGGTTAGAAGAGGAATGGAGAGGTTTGCGCTAGCCTCTTGTTAAATTTTACTGCGTCCGGCGAGCCCTTTTTTAATTTAAAAGAAACAAAATATTCTCAAATCAAATTAGGACATATCTGCAATTTCTAACATATATATTATATACAAAAGCTTCAGTATACACAGTAGTATATTTTTACACATTTAAATTGATTAGTTTAAGGTAAATTGCATATTATTACATATTATAAGTGTATGAAGTAACAATCGATTTCTCATTTAAGTATTGCTTATAATTGCATAGGAGTGATAAAAAATTGCACTCCTTCCCCAGAACACTGAGAACTGTTTTGAGATTATGCGATAAAATTGCTAACGTATTGGCAGCCCACCACTGTGTGTAACTCTTAAATAACTGATTCAAAATTTAAAAACTTCTGAAACAACTTGAAAAAAATTACTGACGTACCAGAGTAAGCGCGTACGTAATAATCCAAAAATTAATTAATCGTAAAATTGATTAAAACTTCTTTTACAAACAGGTATAAATCTTGAATCTTTAAAATTGTTGATCAAGTATTTTTTGTTAAAACATGGCAATATGACTTGTTAAAACAATGTTGAATGTGTTGACAAATCACTTTCATCTTAAATATATTTCAATAAAATTCCATATCAGCTGAAACTTAACTCTAATTTATACTGAAAATCATATGACAAAACGAACGATATTAATTACTTAATAGGAGATAAAACATTGACAGTGAATACATACCTCACACGTCAAAACTGGTCTACATACTAAAACCAGTTTCTTATACGTATTGCTTGAGTGTGCTTTATATGTGCAGTACCTCAACTTGATATCATGGAACTTAGAATCACTACTGTGTATTAAATTGTATAACTATTTAAAATTAAGTAAATTGTGATGTTTTTTAATAAAATATTGTTTTTGATTTCACTTTCAGATTTTAAATTACTTTTAAAAAAATACGTAATAAAAAAACTATACTTTTTTAATTAACTTATTTTGCAATTCAAAACTGTTTACATTTACATTAAACTTTCTTTGTAAATAGTTTATATAATAATTATTGACGTATTCTTGTGTTTAATAATTTAATTTTTGACTGTGCCAAAGCTGTTCGAAAACAATCAAACAACGCGTTACTAGACAGACAATTTTTTTAAATTACAAGTTTTAACAGATCGTATTTATATATACGGATTTTATATAAATAAAAAATTCCAAGAACATCTACCTTCCTTGCCATGAAATCGGCAGAATTTTTCTATGCTTACTAAGAATAATATTCGTTTTCCTAACACTTTGACGTTAAGTCCGGGTATTTACAAAAATGGTAAAATTCTTTTTCTTTGTTGATATTTACAGTATTTTCTCTACGAGTGTTTTTATCACTAAGAATATGATATAATAATATTATTATGTTATTTTAAGGTATTCAATTATAGACTGATTTAAACAAAAAATTGTTGTATTATAATTATACATGATTTAATAATTATCAGGACTAGTTTATAACCTTGGTAATGCTCGTTATTAACTAATAATGCTAGTGATGAGTGAAACTGATCTGATCTTTAATAAATACTTTGGAATATTGAACAATATTACGTTATCCCAAATATAAAAGAGAATAAATAAACACAGTGATCCAAACTCCAAATTAAGGAAGACGGGTAGTGTTTTTAATTTGATTTCTGTATACAATCCTTTCCTCATCCTTTCGGATTGATATTAATAGTAGCGAAATTAATCTGCTAGCGGTGCCTACTTCACAGCGGTTGATTAAAGGCATTTTAATCAAATTATTACTCTCCGCTTTTCTTCTTTGCCTCCATCTTCGTATTGTTGTTATTGATCCACTGCATTTCCATGAAAATTTCTCAATGTGATTGTGTAGAGGAAAAACAAAGTAATAAATCATTTTCCACTCAAACAACTCAACCATTAAATGCTCGATAAAATGATTCAATAAATTATTCACAATTATAACAAAAAGCTTCTCTTTATCCGCATAACGATACAATAAATTTAAAACAAATCTTTGTTTTATTTATCAATATAAACGTATTATAATTGACCATGTCTGTAAATCATTTATAATCAATATTTAAATGAATATATATGAACAAAATACCACCTTGTGATACTTTTGTTAATAAATCTAAATACCATTTAAAATATTTATGGAAAAAACCGTGATATTATAGATATTTAATAAATTTTAATTTGTTCGCTGTCATTACAAATTACAATAGTGAATTGTTTTCCAATATTTTTTAATTGTTATTAATCACGAGCATTTTCAACTGATCATATTATATAGGAACTGAATTACGAAAAATTTTATTTTTATTTTAGGCGAAATTTCTTTAAAGTCTTTTAAAACTATTTTTATTCCTACCTTATTTATATTATTCTTATACAGTTATTAATTGGCTGTTTAAAAAAAACGATTGAATGGATAAAATACTAGAAATAGGATTAATTGTATTCTAATAAAATAAGAGTATTATTTTTTTTATAAAAAAATAGCCCAATCAAATTGGAATGAATACTCGTGGAGCTTTTACAAGTGTCTTTGCGGTCGTCTGTTGACTGTGCAAGTTTTCTGTTCACTAATGACGCATTCAGTTTCAAATGCAATACTTCTTTATACCTATATAAGTGATTTTGATCTCGATAGAAATGCCGAATATTTTCAGGGCATTTTTATTATTATATTAATAGTACCGGCTTTAGGATAGATTTTAATTATACTGAAAGACCCAAACGGTAAAAGCACAATAAATTGTACGCGTCGAATATTTTTCAAAAACGATAAAACACTTATTGGCTATAGAATTAAAAATACTATTCATGGTTATTCTAATATTTAATTTCAAGTTTACTTAAAAAGATATCATATTTCTCATTAAATGATGTGAAATATTTGTATATTATATCGTAGACATATAACAAAATTAAAACACTGTATTGGATTCACAAACATTTATAAAATACTTAAGTAATCAAATATATTGTCAGATACGCTATTCGAGTTTATTTAAACGTAAAACAAAATACCTTTTTCAAATGTTACTCAAATTAATATACTGCAATCCAATTTTAAAAAATCGTTCTTATACAAACTATTTAATATCTTAAATTCAATATACATCTTAAAATAACACATTTCAATTTTCGGTATAGTGACAAATTGCAGAGTAAATGAAAATAATATTTTTTAACAATATTTGATAAAAACTTGCAAACATTTTTGAGACGACACGTAAATAAATCTTTCATTAATAATGTCTCTTCTAATTCATTTTTTTAACTACTACACAAGATAATTTAGCATAAGAAAAAATACTTATTTAATATTAATTGAAAAGTAAATGTGTTGAACTTTTGAAAATATAAAACTAATGCATACAATATGTGTAATATTAATATATTAAACTAATCCGTTTATAAAACACCAAATCACAGTATTGTCGAAAATATAACAGTAAATTGTGATTTTTTTAATGATGACAGTTAAATAAGTAACTACCGTGGGTAGCCCTGGAAACATCAAATGAATTTGAAGTTACAGCCAGAATACTGCATTATATTGTGCCATCAATACAGTCGCTCAGTATTTGGAGTACCGGTAGGCATTTGAAGCACTGTGTCTCTACTGTATTATATTTGCCGGTACTGTTCTGTGGCAAACGATGCATTTCATTAATGAAACTGAATTACGAATTGGAAAAAATGTTGACACAGTTTTATCGTTTGATAAATTTAATGTTACTCATTTGTTCGATGGATGCGATATTTTTTGCCTCACTGTATTTTGATGTTTGTTAAAATTGTTTTTGATATAATTAGGAGTTTTCCAATAGTTTAATCCACTTTAAAAAATATGTCGTTGTGTTGCAATCTATTATTTTATTTATTGATTTGACTAATACGTGAATTAAGGTTTTAACAGTATCGGTAAAGGTAAATATTTCTTATCCTATATAACCTATATTCTAAAATATATTTTATATAACAAAAATTCGTACAACGTCTAAACGACAGTGGGCCGTAATTCGACAAAGGAAAAGAAAAAGAACATAACCCACACCTAACAAATTTTACAGGAAACACAAACAACGTTTTTTGATGATTTTGCGCCAAAGGCAAATTATGAAATATACACATTCTTAAAGTGCACGGATACTTATAAACTTGTTTTTAATTGACTTAAACAATATTAATTTAGCAAATTGTTCAGTAAAAAATCTATTTTTAAAACTTTTTTCTTGATCGCAATTTTCACATGCCATTATTTTTTCAATCATAAAACTGAATACATATTCCGCATTTTAAGCTTACATCCTATTCAAATAACGTGTAGTAAGTTGTATTCATTGTGATTATCGAAAAGTATCTGTTTTGAAAAATTGTGGATTTCTTAGTTGATATATTTTTACTAGAATAAATTAAAATATTTAAAATAATATACTTAAAATCAACGTAAAAAATATTTATATATTTAACACTGTTTTAGATTAATAATTCAAAAGTGGAAAATATTATTGCTATAGCTTATACCCGGAACCTTTTGAAATATATGCGGACCTCATATCGCTAGTCTACAAATTCCGGCACGGTTAATGTTTAGAGGAAGCTGTTAGCCCATGGATCAAATATATGTATATATAATTGCCAAATGATAAAAATGTCTTTTGTAATAATCAATTGTGATAATCATACTTTTTATCGCAATAAAATAAATTCATATTTTATACCCGAAATAAATAAGCTGACCTTTTTTTATATTTTACGAATTGCGGTTGCAATTTTTGCCGACGGAAAATTTTTGCTGTCATAAAACTGTTTAAAGTTGTCTAATATCTTTATATCATTGCATAATTTGTATAATAATTTCACATATAGTATTAATAAAAAATTAAACTATGTTTTTATTCACAAAATGAATTTTTTACACTTTTAGACGTAATATGTTTTACTTTTTTTTTCTTCAAAGGTTAAGAAGAAATATAATAGCACCATTGTATTCATAAATAAACCAATATCATCAGGTATCTATCTATTTACTGATTTTAAGACATATCTTACAAATTTTGAACATAAAAAAAATAATATAGATAATCATGTCTAACATGCCGAAGATTGTAATAAAAGTCACAGGGGACCAGTGATTTAATAAATAATACGCATTTTTCACACATAATAGGGTAAGATATAATATATTATTATTATCTGACACCGGGTGACGTCCATTGTTAAAAAAATTACCTTGACTTTTGCAATAGCGATGACTCTTTGAGAGTAAACTTTTATTAGATCCACAAACAATTCACAGGAGTATTTAACATACCGCTTTAAACAAACTTATTTAATTCAAATTAAAAGTTGTTTTTTATATTTTTAATTAGATAACTAAATTAATTTGTTTATTATTTTTCCTTTTCTATCACAAATATTGATCATATTTGATAATGCGCTGATAAAATATAGATACTTCAATTTTGTGCAAATGAATACCTAACGAAAGAAATTCTGATTTTTTTTTATTAAAAAAATATTTCATACATAAATATGTATCGTTTATAAATAAAAAAATTAATACCTGCTTCGTTGGTAGTTTGTATACAATTGCTAAAGTTTTATAACATTTGTTTTAAATTATACAATATTTTTGATTCACTTTTTGTCTACAGTAAAATAATAATATTCAAAGCAGTGGCCTGTATAATCTGTTTTTTCAAATACTATTATTTTTACTAATCACTTATATTATGTTTTAAAAAATCCGTTGGTGATTTGTCTGAGAGTAAATCATCAAAAGTCATTTCTTATTGAAGTGAATCAATGAATGAATTGAACAGTGTTGCATTGTCGAAAAACTATTTTTCGAAGTGCCGACACATTTTCGGTAAATAACACCCGTGTAACAGTTTATTGTTTGCCGTTTATTTGTTTTTTTTTTCTTCACGACATTTTGACTTTTGAGTGTCTTTATTCATTTCAACAGTAGTCACCTATTGAAATCTTTTATTAAGGTATTTGTTATTTATTGTCATCGCATAATGCGTTTTATTTGTATACTAAAGATAGCGGCAAATCTTAAACATTTTTTTTTATGTCAAGATACCTTGGAATAATAATAAAATGCAATAATTCTAGCTAAAGAAATTATAATATATATTTTAAGACATTTTTTTTTTTAGCAATAAATAATAAATTTCAAATTATTATTTAAAATAAAATATATTCATAAACATGAATCTTTTTTTTAACATTTCTGATATTATTAATTACAAACAATTCTACTCAATAAGAATAATTATTTTATCAACTTTGGTGATTATGATTTTAATCTTTATAACTCTTATTTTTTTAATATATATAATATCGTGCTTTAAGTATATATATTCTTACATACTGAATACTTACTTACATACTGATGTGCATATTTTTTAAATTGACTACATTTAAAGCGCAAATTATTATTTTTGATTTAGGCAAGATAACAAGATAAAATTTGGCGTAGATTACTAATTATGTGATAAAAGACGATTATTTCAAAAAATATATAACGACAAAAATATTTTCAATTTATATACTCTAACTTTGTTTATAGTAATTAATTAATTTAACTAAAGCTATTAAACTTTAACAATATAAAATAATGAAAAATTGTCTATGATATTTTTTTATAATTGAGTGATAAAATAACAGATATATCTAGAACAAAGATAGACATAAATCAAATATTTATAAAATATTAGTATATAATTTTTTTCAATAAATAGAAGACGAAATGTCATTCCTTTTGCACTTAGAATTAATATCGTATAAAATCTGTCGGTGAGCTCTCAAAGGAAAAGATGCAAGGCTCTGTTTTGAAATAAGATATTTTATTTTGTTACTAGTAACCGAAGTCCTTTGTCAGGTTTTCAACAAACTTTTAAAAGGAAAAAAAGGAGATCACGTCAGATGACACGCTTTTAATTTTAGCCCTTGGGAGTTTCGTCCTTTTTTAATTAGATAAGTGTATTTAGTTTGATGGATACGGTATTAATAAAATATATAAATAACAAATGGATATTTAATTGGGAACACTGGACGGAACACGAGAATATTTTTATCATACAATTAACAGTTTTGCATGAAATTTTGTTTTGTTTAATTTGTTTTTCAATCACATATTCTGTAACGATTTTTTATTTGAAAATAATGAATAATAATACAAAAAATATTTGAGACGTATTAAGACATTATTTTATGATTATAATCTAATAAATTCAACATTTTACAAAACTCATAGACCCACCAATATATAATATAAAAATAGATGTTTGTTTAGTTAGCTTAGATATTTCAATTGTAATATTTTAACAATTACTATAGTTTTTTTATCAAAATTAATAAGTACAAAAAAAAATAGTGCACTGTGATTTATTTTGTTTACACTTTTAATATATAAATAGTTTAAATATGTCTCCAAAGGTTAATTAAAAAATATATTTGAAATTTCGGGTACAAATCCTTTCCTAACTTAGTCTTCGTTGCATATATAAATACGAAATAATTACATCAAAATACTCAATATATGTGTCATTAATAATTGACACAAATTCTAGTATTTTGGATTCCAATTTAAAATATTGTTAATAAGATAAAGTTTATACATAGTTATAAAAAAACTAACGGAATAACAAATAAAATTAGTTTCAATGTCAATGTGGAAAAAATGCAATAATCGTGTCAAATTAATTAAGCACAAAAGTATAACACAAAATTTCTTTTGCATACTTATCTATGCATCATGTGTAATCATTATACTGTTCGTTAATAAAAAAAATCGTGGCTTATTTTATTGATTGACATTTGAGTCAAATGATAAAGCTTCAATAAAAGTAATACAGATGTAAATAACTATTGACATAATTGTGTCATATGCAATGATCGTAAATATACAATACGTGATAACGTATAGATTTTTTGTAGCAATTATTTGGGTAGAAGAATGAAAACAAACAACTATACCTTTGCCTCGATCGATAAGCTGCAACATGTCTTTTTTTACAAAGACAACTTTTCACCGGCACGTTGCTCTCAAAAAAGTCCTTTCACTTTTATTCAATGTCCAAATTTAACATTCAAAATATTAATTAATTAACATCACTCACATTATTTATTTATTGTCTATGCCCGTTTTACAATGTCAAGCATAATTATTAATAGTAAACATAGTTTACTATACCATAAACAAAATTAAATGGCAGTCTTTTGATTATTAGAAATAAACTGATATCTATTATTGTGTTTGAAATATAAATAATATTTCAAATACGGTTTAAAGCCATTCGAATAAGTAATGAATTTATGTTGTGTTCAGGTGTTCTTACACAGTTTTAAAATGGTTATATATAATTGTAATAAAAATCTTTGGTACTTGGTGATTTATGTTAAAGTCATCTCGTTTAGTTTCGGCGAATGCGAATGTTTAAGTAGATTAACAATTCCGTGTTGTTGAATAACATCGACGCCCGTGATATTCGAAATTGACACCGAGGGAAATAAGCGCCGCGACGCGTTTTTAAAAACCCGTGAAGCGTGTCATAAAAAAAATTATCCCGGTCGATTTGGCGGGGTGTTCGCCGGCCGTCGCTTGGCTGAGCGCACTCCGGGGTTCGAGTCCCGTCGAAATCTACTGTACCACGCGTTAATACTCGATGGCAACTGAGGCGAGTTATCGCAAGTCACCCGTGTGCACAACTAACCGTCT
The DNA here is from genome assembly GCA_031772345.1 of Himalopsyche anomala. NCBI lineage: Eukaryota > Metazoa > Arthropoda > Insecta > Trichoptera > Rhyacophilidae > Himalopsyche > Himalopsyche anomala. The sequence continues at coordinate 20,565,530 of CM062829.1, forward strand.
AGCTTCCATGCGAAGGGGGGTTACTAACGCGTCGAGGGACGGGGGGATTATTGTGGGCGCGGTTTGAGAATAGGCGGAGCTTTTCGCCACTAAAGAAGGGGTACGTTTTTGGTGGGGGCGAATTATGTGTGGAAGGGGGCAGGGAGCTTACAGCGTTGCGTTGAAAGCGGACGATGCGTTTCGGGAGCTTTATTATTTTTATTCGCACCAAGTTTTTAAGCAGCTAGAAACATCGTCGTTTTATATTTCATCTTGTGACACGCATTTGCTAGATAATATATATACCTTAACAAATTAAAGAATAATATAAATTCAATAAAATCTACCTGAAAAGATTGCTCAACAACCACTTTTTAAATAAATAGTATACTATTGGAAGACAATAGAAGATTCTTTCTGAGTTAATATATTATATTATAACAAAGATTAGAGATTCATCACTTTAAGGGTTGTTCACTGTAATTAATAAAAACACAATATTCCTTTGTACTTCATTCCACATTATTTTGTGTATTATTAAATAAAGTGGAATGAAGTACAAAGGAATATTGTGTTTGTATTATTATTAGACATTCAAACATAATTACATTGACAAAAAAACAGGCTATCAATAATAACTATGTAAGAAAGCATTGATTATTTAATTTCATATAGTTTTTTTTTAGATACATACCCAACCACGATTTCAAACCCATTTTTACCCAAACAATATTTTTAAGTTTTCTAATGAGATTTTTCTGCGCGTATTTCAATGAATTGTTACAAATTCTTGGTAGGTAAAAAAATAATTCTATTTGATTAAAAAAAAAAACGAATTATGTTTCTCAATTGTATATAATGTTATAGATTGGTAAAGGAAACGAAATATTACTTTTTTTTATTGCGGAATCACAAATAAAATCTCAAAATTTACCGAATTATTATAAAGTATGAAAAGCTTTCAAAGTTGTATGTATAATATTTGGGCTATCAAAAAGGTTCCACAGCGAAAGCAGGATCACTTAATCAAGCATGAGACGACTTAATAATTCTGTTCGCGTGAACGAAATCGATTACGGCCGTGAAAACTTTGAGCTTTCGGGTGCCATTTTTCACGGCTGCTCTTGCAAATTTAAGGTCATAACAAAGGTACAATTTACAGAGCTTCGCTGAATGAACGGCATTGTGCAAGTTTCATTCTCGACTTTACTCTGACTGACAAATGATATTAATACTACAGCGAGTGTATTTTAGTACTAAAATATATTTTACAAAAGTGTTTCTTTACAATTTAATCAACTTTTTACGACAGTATTATACCTGCGTTATACAAATTATGAATATAAGATCATTTTGTTTTATAAATAAAGTAATTTATCATTACTTACTGATAAAACAGGGCTGTCAATACGTTTACAAGTGGATTGTATAAACTAAGAAGTATTCACGATGTGCCGGGAAAACGACGAATTTTTTGTCGCCCTTATACAATTTTACACAATAATTATTTAAACATTTCAAAAATACTTAATATAAGCTTTTATTATGTCCCAATACGAAATATTTAATACCAATAGCTGAAAAAAGCTAACCTCTGATTGCAAAAGTGAAGAATTCTAAGATTGACTCAGATATAAGAACTAAATCTTTGTTTCGATACAATTCCGTGTTTTAAACGATATTTTAAGCCGTCGTATATTATTTCGTATTTCATAAATAACAATTATATACTGGTTTGACATTAGAATATTGTTCTTTCTTCTTTTAACAAAAAGCTCACCGGACTCATCCAAAACAAGAGGATCGCGAGGGCAAAGCACCTTATCAAAAAACACAATATTGTGGTTACTGTTGTTTTGTTATCGATTTTAATTTATTAATATAACTTCCCAATTTCCAACAAATAATCGGTAGGTTAGTATATTATATTTCGCTATTTAATTCTAAGCTACCAAAAACCTTTTCCATTTTTAAACATTTTTTTAACAGTGAAAATAATATGAAAAATGTATTATTATAAAATTTATATTTATTAAGCAATCAGTGGTACACACATTTCTTTTGTTTATATTGACAAGAACCGTCATCAGTAATTGCACCCCGCTGCATCCCGTAAGTGATTTGAGGATAACTTTTTACCTCAACGGTTCAAATGTACAACCGTTGTTAGGATGGGGTGCAACAAGGGGGTGTTTTGGTACAGTACAGTAATCACAAAAGAAAGCGAAGTAGTTAAAAATATAATCGTTTTACTATAATTGTATTTTTGATAATTATTTTTTTGTAGTGTGTATAATGCGGGGTAAATGACAAATTTAAATAATAAGTTTAATTTTAAGACTCTGTAGCCGAATGCTCAACGGTTTTGGATGTTAGATAAATAGTACAGTGGAATCTCTCATAACGAGTTTTATTCGTTTCAGAATCTCACTAGTTATGTGAAACAATTTTTCCCATATAAAACAATGTAAAATACAATAATGCGTTCCATACCGGAAAAAAACATTTTTTGTATTTTTAACATGTATTCAAGTAAAATTACATACTTATCAATTGTTAAGGAGCGTAACAACCTGGAATGCGAAAAATAATGCAACTCCATAAGCTTTTCGGTGGTCAGCTCTTGACTTTACTCTTTCACAAGCTCATCAATTTTGTTGTTATCCACCTCCAGTTTCATGGTATTGGCCAAAGATACAATCGCGTTGACTGTAGACTTCACAGGTACTGTTTTTAACCCCTTAAAATCACATTCGACAACGCTCCTTGGCAAAGCTTCTTCCAAGCTGAAGTGAAGGGTTCTCTTGTTAACCCCTTCTCACGCCTTGTCAATAATCTTGAGACAAGCAACGATGTGAAAGTGATGTTTTCAAAACTCTGCGTCACTCGTTATGCGAAATGTCGCTCGTTAAGGGAGTATTTATTTCAGAATCTGTTTTGCTCGTTATGCGAATTACTCGTTATAAAAGGTGCTCGTTAAGAGAGGTTCCACTGTAGTACCGCGTAGTGATACCACTTTTGATTAAAGCGATTTGTGTACACAGACAATTAAAGAAGGAGTCGGGACTTGGGAGATTGCTTTTATTTCGCTTCACAGCCCTGATTTTAACAGGTTAAACAAGCCACAAATGTCTATGAAGTCCACATTCTCTCCCACCTATCTTCTTTCAAATAATATGCATATAGAAATCGATTACTTACCTAAGAGTCTTTTCTTAGCACCATCGTTATATGTTAAATTTGAATCGTTCAAATTATGTACATTCTCACAGATTTTTTCACTAACTACCCGGGTTTCGTCTTTCTGCATCTTCAGGCGTTCAAGTGCACGGATGAACTTGAACTGACGCAGTGTCTGATCAAGTTCATCCGTGCACTTGAACACCTGAAGATGCCGAAAGGTGAAACCCGGGTCGTTAGTGACAAAATCTGTGAGAATGTACATAATTTGAACGATTAAAATTTAATATTGAAATTCGACCAAGCACCTTCAGTCGAAATCTTAAATTATATCGTTATACATATGTCTTCTTATCCTAGCCAAAAAATATATGTCACCAAGTATCAAGATTTTTTACGAAACGCAATTATCTCGATTTTCCAACCATGTCCTTTTCCAATATCGGGTATACGATTGTTGGAGTATCTTAATGCAAGGTGGGAACCAGTTGTTCGTTTTGTATATTGAGAGTGGAACACTTATCGGAATAAATAAAAAGTAATCATTTTAAATTTCGGATGGTAAGTGCAAGAAGAATATTTAAAAAAAAAATACATAAAACCATGCATTTGAATACAAATCTATGTATCAATTGAAAATGTATACATATTCTAACCCATGACCATGCTTTTGAGTAAGACGGGTGTGAAAGTATTTTATAAAAATCGTTATATGTTTTTGGTAATTCTTATTTAAAGGTGCTTTCCTTAAATACATTTCTTTACGGGGAATTAATTATAAAATTAAGTGTAAAAATATATAAAAAAAATGATTGCTTCCTTTTTGACCAGCCACAACCCCCTAATTCTCCTCCCCAAATAATTTCTCCATTGTAGCCTGTTGTAAGCGTATTTTGCGTGACGGCTAGCCGGAAATTTGTGAGAAATGAGTGCTTCCAAGCCATTTTAATTGAAGATTAGCATCCTAACAAAAAAATAAAGTGCAAACTACGGTACAAAAAGCATGTTAATTCTATACAAAATCAGACTCTGTCGTACAGCTATTCATAATTGTATTATTTAATGATGTTTATTATCATGCAGCACTCCGTTGTGCAAAGTCTTCATTATTAAGTTTTTGAGTAGATGGTTCAAATTTGTGCCGCTAGGGTCGGGTGATTAATAATATAATTATATATTTTACGGATGTTAATGTTAATTCAAAGAAACTGATTTTTTTCGTTATTTATGAACACAAAACAATTTAACACATTTTTTCTTCAAAGCTTTGATCGCAGATTAATCAAATTATTCAATTGTTTTTTGGGTCTGATAGTTAAATTAAGAATGAAAAAATATTACACTCTTATTAGGGAGTTGAATTGTTTCATAAGCTTGCTGTCTCTTAATTTTTGTGGTTATGAGTATTCAAGTATCAATAGACCATTGATTTTTTACATTAACCAAAATCTACACCGTATTATATTAAATTAAAATAATCTGATAAGAATCAGTAATAAACATTAAAATTTGTATTTTGCTAAATATTGTAAATATTTATCGAATAAAATACACTGACACATATTTATGTGAGTAATATAGATACCATGTTCTGGCTGTGAGTATTTCAATGCAATTTTTAAACATCCCCTTACTTACTTATGTAGTAAGGTAATGCATCATTTATAAAAGCTATAAACACTCGTATTTAACGGTATACAAAAAGCCTCTATCAATGTATAAAATTATAATGGATAACAGCAGTTATTTACTGTATCAATGAGCTTTCGTAGAGCCTGCAAGTGGTCTGTGAAGGTTTTACTCTTCGCTATTCCCAAACAGTTCGAGTTTAAGCAACATGATCAATCTTTTGTTATTATTGATTCACAATGGTGCATAGTTATTTTGAACAAATCCAAAGTCGTGCATCATTTAATGTTTTTTGATAATTTCAATCAAACAATAATATATAATACACTTAGATATTTGAATGTCCATGTTATCAATTATATCAAAACAGTATATCAATATCTAACTTAACTAACTGAAACCAATTGAATGTCTGCTTATTTAAACTTTTGACAATCGTTTGAATATTGATTTAAATTGTTTTACTCATCAGTGGCAGCTTAAGCACACAAGCCCCGCCCCAGGTGCGATAAAATTTGGTGGCCCTGTTTTTCGGATAATATAAGAACATTAGAAAATTTCGTGTAAAATAATAAAAATATATTCAAATCAGAACAAAAAGTATATGCGTTTTATAATATTTGCTATTTTTGAGCCCCCTCAAACTCGGAGGCCCCAAGCGCGCGCCTCATTCGCTTATAAGATAATCCGCCACTGCTGTAAAAGGAATTTGAATGACCATTTGAAATATGGTTTATATTATTAACACATGTATATTATTTAAAACTTTTTTCAAAATTTCTCACGGTATGTTTGTTCAATAAATGTATAATTAATTATACTCATATAATCTCAACGATAATATGAAATAACGCCATTTATCTTGCGTGGTGATAAAAATTATAATATGATATACATATACTTAGCTGATGACAACTTGTTTGTGGAAGTGATAATATAGACTGTTTTGGGCAAAAGTTTCGAGGACCCCAGGTGTTCAAAATTTGTACGAGAAGCGTAACTGCGTGTTAGTCCATTATTCTTTCGATAGGCTTGTACTGGGTACATCTCTATTTGTGATAAATCCAATTTTGTATGTTGATTAATGTGTTTAGCTTATGGGGGAAAATGATACACTTTAATCCGGTGCATTGTCGTTGGTTAGTACACAGTTAATAACCACCCACAGAAACATTATTGAAAAAGTACGCTAAACATAAGCAATACCATAGTTTAAAATATCAAAACGCGAGAACTACAATCGAAGCAATTGTCTACACTTTGAACTTTGTAGTTGTTTTTTCGCGATATGTTTTAAATCGACTCTTTCTAAGTAACTGGATGCCCGGTTTCGGTCAATATGCGAGCGGTTATCTTGTAACGGTACATTTAAAAAAAAAACACTTTCAGTCGCCTATTTATAAATTTCAAACATATTTATAAAAATCAATTAGATCAAACATAATTTGTTTTTTCTACTTTGAATAAAATAAGAAAGGCTATAAAATTATAAAAAGATATGATGGTTGTTTCTTAAAAAATACATTTTTTTGTTAAAAATTCACATTATTTATTATTGTTCTCTCCACCAAGACATCTACAGTAAGCACATACAAATCTTTTTTTTTTGTTATTCGTGGTATAATTTTAAATATTAATTTTATATAATCATGTTCACTCAGTATGGAAACAATAAGAAGATAAAAGAAATATTTGTTTTTCGCTTGCTCAATATTTATTTGTTGGACAGACTAGGGATTTAAAAATAAAGCTTAGACAAAACCAATGGTTAGCTAACCGCTCTCGCTATGTGTACCACTTTTTGGGATCGTATAAGTGGAGGGTGGAAATTGCTAGACATCACAGACATTCATGCATTCTATAAGAAACCTATAAATCGATTTAAAAATTCTTCCGTAATTGGATTCGATATAATACACGTAGTGTATATTTAGGTTAGTATTATTACATTAAGATGTGATATCACATAGCAAAAACGATCGGAAAATACCTAAAAATAATTAAATTTACTTAGTTTAGGTAACCAGTGGTTTTGTCATGTTCTACGTGTGCAATCATCACATTCCAATTGTTTTTTTCAATGACATTTCATCAGGCACCCTCAATGAAACGTTCCCACCGCACGCATAAAAGTACAGTGCGTAGGAGTAACTCATCACCCCTCGCACCCTTTTTGCGTGAGGGAGTCCACGCTGTACACCTGATCGTTTCACTCTTGCCTCCGCCGAGACGCTGGCGTCCGATTGGCCGTCGTCACTTGCGTCATGGCGCCGCGGCGCTTGCTCTCTTCTCGGCGCACCTCACCTTCCCCTGGCCCAACAGATAACAGTTCTGGATAGAATGTGCGGGAAGACAAGATCTTTTCTGGGGCATAAAACTCTAAATTTAGCCTAGTTATGTTTTTTTCATGTAGAAAACATTTTCGAATTGTATATTAAACTACCGATAACAGTTAAAAGAACTTTAAATTGTGTGGTGGACAATTATCCGTGAAAGAATACCTGTGTTGTTAATTAAAATATGTATTGTGTATTTCCGACGGCTTTCAAGATGTCAATATAAAATTTATCATACGTACTTATGCAATAATTTTTACTCAGGTCAATTCAATTATCTTTAAAAATGCAGGAAAATATAAAAAAAAAAATATGTATGTACTTACCTAAGCACATAACATTATAATATAAAAATGACAAAATAAATAAGAAGATAATTAAAAAAAATATCTTATATCTTCTTTACATCCTTATGTTTGTTGTTAATGTCGATTGTCTTCTTTTAGTTTCAAGTTTGGTGAAAAGATATTATAATAAATAAAAAAAATGCTATGTTTAGTTAATATTTCAAAACTTTTATTCCTTATCTGGTAAAAACTGTATTTTTATAAATGTGTAAATGCTCACAAGATGAGTATAAAGTCTTGTGTCTTAAAAATGTATACATATGTATTTATGATTTTATAATGAACTTCTTTACAAGTATTTATTTTTACAATTAAACATATATGAAGGCAAAAGTACCTACAGTTGGTTCATCTTTATTATGTCTTAGTAATATTTTTTTTCAAAAAAAAAACATATTTAAAAACAATTATACATATAGAAAGAAGTGTTTACAGAATCCATGTTAATTTCATAAACTAAGTAATGCCTGTTATAATTTGTCTGCAATCACACTATTTGTATTGTTGTTTGTAAAATATAAAATATCTAAATAAAAAAAGTATATTTGACATTTCTCGGTTGTTTTATTTGTATTAAAAATTAATAAATCAACACAACACAACAAACAATTTTCTTTATGTTACTTTTACAGGAACTAAACTGAAACATTATTGGTAGCATGTAATTATTGTATAATATTACAATTTATATGAAAATGTTTTTTTATCTATCGGTTTGACTAAATATAGTATTATATTTTTTTATCTGTAATTTTATTATTTATGATCTATTTACTACCGCGTTAATTTTTTTTGTATTTGAATTGCACAATAAAATTTATCAATAGTTTTTTAAATGATTAAAAATATAAAAAAAATGTATACTTTCAAACGCATGCAAATTTTCCTAAGTTAAAACAAAGGATATAAAAAGGTGGGATTCACATTTTTCCATTGAAAAATACAAGAGTTTGGTGACCATAATTTCAATGATAAGATATAGGCATTATTCACATAATGATATATTTTTAAATATTCTTATATTTCTTTAGAGAAAGAGGTTTAATTACAAAAAATCATGTAATATTTATCATAAAGAGAGCGCTAAATTATACCATTCCTACGTTAAAATTCAAATTTAGCAAGCTAGTATGTAATATAGTGAAATATCTAGTAGTATAAAATCGATAATTATTTTTTTACAGCAACATTTATTTATTCATATTGAAAGCACTCTGAATTGCGCTCTTCGTCTCCGTAACCGAGTGTTGATCTATGTCGTGATCCTCAGATGTGCATTGAAAATCCCATTATATTATGGATGTACTTATTATTACAAACAATATGATTCTATATTATAGAATGAGTGGTAAGCTAATTAGAAGTCTTTGTATTACCCCGTCTTTATATTATAGTAGCTAAGCCGATTTTAACCTTCAAACATTCTTTTCTTCACTGAAATTGTTAACTTTGTAACTACATTTAAGAGCAAGTATTATACTAAAAGTATATTAATGCATTGCTTTTTTTCTTAGCATGATTGCACAGTTATTTGGATTATATATATTTTTAAGGCTGTACTATTAAATTTATAGATTTATAATTGCTTATTAATATTTATAGTCATTTTTTTACAATCAATAAATATGAATACATTACACTTGAATCGTGTTCACTGTTAGTTATTGTTGATGAGGCACTATATTTTATTTAAAAATAATAATACATGCATACAAATCATCTTGGTCTCCCTGAAGTGCATCGTCGTATCGCTGGATATCTGTAATCATGGAGTGCATCTAGGCGGCGTATGCACCGACATCGGTGGTCCGAACTTGTCCCATTTCCAGCTATGACATTGTCACCTCGCATACACCTCAATCACACTTCGATGGTTTTGGTTTATTTAGAATATCTCGGTTAGACCTAGTTTGTCAGTTACAACATACTTTAATCGAAGTGACCTTACAATAAATTCTTCGTGCATTGTGATTTGAAAATACTATATTTTAATTATCACACATTTTTGAAACACTAATCAAAATAATAATAAATAAAATATATGATAGAAAAAACACATATTTTATTTCAAATATTGCTCGCCTAAAATGTAATGTTTTTAACTCAAAATAATATGATAGCGAAAACTATTGTAATTTATTTTTCTAACCTTGGCAATACAGCTCCTTTAAATTGTACTTAATTGATAAATGTAATGATATTATGTTTATTATTTGTAGCATACGCAATATAAAAAAGTCTGTTTTTTTAATTAACTTGATTGGAAGATATTGTTTTTTCAAACTAAACTGATCAATAAAAAAAGATTAAAAGAAAAGACAAATATTCTTCAAAAATATGTGAAATTCGTGAAGTTGTCATCAATTCCGAAACGCTTTAAATAATCAATAATAATATGAAAGTACATACCAGGGCTGTGGAGTCGGAGTCGTAATCAGAGTCAGAGTCGTGGAGTCGCGTTATGTAAAATTAACGGCTCGAAAATTTGTGATGACATTGCATGCTTGACTGACTAAAGATGATCTGATGGAATACATATATATAAGTCAAAATAAAATTATTTAAAAAAAATCTCGAAGTCGTTTTTTATACACGACGCCACAGTCCTGGTAAATACAGTTACTTATAATCAACTCAAGAAGAAAAGATATTCGTAATAAGCCACAAATATACAATTTATTAAACTAATATGAAATATTTGACGCAGACTATATAATAATTGAACTTGTTACTGAATACTTAAGCAGTTCCTAGTGATGGTTCTTATAAGGTAATTTCAATTTATATGTACCTGTAAAAATTCATGGAAAGAGCCGAAATAGTCTTATTACATAGAGAAAAATAAATATGTCAGGTAAAACACAGTATTAAATATTCATGTATGAATAATGGGCAAGTATCAGGGCTGTGGAGTCGTGTAAAAAGACGACTCCGACTCCGACTACAGCTTTTAAATAATTGACGATTCCGACTCCGACTCCGAGGACGTTTTAAAAATAATTTTAACTTATATGTATACCATCAGATAATCTTTAGTCAACCAACAACACTTTGGACTATTTTGATTGAATACACATCATTAAATATATTTTTCAAAAAAAAATGAGCCACTCATTTTTCACGACTCCGACTTCGGTCAAAATAGCGCGACTCCGCGGCTCCGACTCCGACTCCACAGCCCTGGTAAGTATGTTATAATTTCTAATTTTTTAATATTTTTAAACAGTAAAATATCTAATAGCGAAGTTTTGTTGTGAAAAATAGTAAAATTTATGATGGCGATGGCCTTAAATGTGTTTGAAATATTTTCACTTGGATTAAAAATCATTTCTTGCCTTGATCACGAAATGTCAACCGGTGCACCTTCGTCCGGCTGTCCTTCCCGCCCGAAAATGACAAATTTGAGGAGTGACATCTTTCTTTTATTTTTTTATTATTATTAATAATAATACAACCTACACCTGAACCTCGTATCTTTGATTCCTGTATTCGATCTACCTGCCGGCCCTTACAAAACTGCTCTCCTTTCTACGCCGTGGGTCCCCGTATGGTTATTTAATTTTAATTTCATAGGTACAGATAGAGACTCCGATAAAAACAGGACCAAAAAAACAAAGGTCCTATCGTCGCATTATTATTCTGTTAGCGGTATCTTAATTAAATTGAAAAAACATCTTATTTTTTTATTGAGTGATAGGATAATAATTATTTAAAATAAAAGATGTGAAGTTGTTTAAGTAATATGTATTTATCATGAAAACAATGAAACATAACATAAATAGGTGAAAGATCTGAAAAAGTGGAGGTGAATCATTTACGGTAATTTGAAACTTGTGAAATGGAAAATTAGTTTGTTTGGTCAAATATATACGGGTTTTAATATATATAGGTGAAGTGAGCAAAGTGGTATTTTAGAAAAAAAAAGTTAGATGCTTTGTAATTGTTCTACACGTCTTTAAGTAATCTCAGTTAATAGACATTTCAATAGTGCTATCTCCGTAAAATAAAAATATGCAATCCACCAAATCATCAAATAAAGACGTGATTGGACTTAAAAGTCCAAGAAAAAACTTTTAGCATTTTACTAGTTGGCTCATTTCTCCTAGCGAGAGGTAACATTGTGTTAGCTTTTTTAGAATCGTGCGTTGTTCTGAAGTACATAATTCTGAACGGTGTGATATCAAAATAGCTATCAACTATAAGTTTATTAAAATTGAACTATAATACAAACACTGCTTAACTCTAAAAATTCGAAAAAATAGGTCTCATTATAATATAATATGTCACTAAATAAGATACAAGACATTAAATGAAACATTTTTCCGCCTGTGTGGTCGAGTGGTCAACGTAGTTGGCTTCGGTTGTGGAGGTCACGGGTTCGAATCCCAGTACGGACAGTTTTATAAATAGATTTTTCAATCGATTTATGAATTTCTGTTCGAAGGCATAGATGTATGTGATGTCTTGAATTCCCCCCTCTCACCCATCCTATCCTATGAATGGGGCATATCGAGAGTGATAAGCTAACCACTAGTCCTGTCCTAGCCCTATCATTTAATTTCTACTCTCTTTGTAAAAAGAGAAGTTGAGCAACTGAGTAACAATCAGTAATCGTAAAAACACTTATGTTTAGATAAACTCCATTAGGAGTCCATATGCTCCTCATCGGGAGCGGAAATGGTAAAAAAAAGGTGTCAACTATTTTTTGTTTTTATTTTCCAAACGATTCTTTTTCTGCTACGAAGGATGTATTTTTTTTCATTTCATTCTTCGGAAAATTTGCAATGTATACCTTACATTACGCTATCTTTATTTCTTTTTGTACTAATATTATAATTCGCGATGATTTGTTATCTAAAATCTTTGTGAAGAAATCTTTCTTGTGTACTTGTTAGTATATATGTACATTATACAGGATAAATGATCAGATAACAACAATTTACATATTGAGCAAGTGTTTTAAAGTTAAAACTAACACTCTTATTAAACTTGAGAACTGAGACCAAACATAATACTTGTTTTGATAATATAATATGTTAATTTTAGTAACTTGCTATTGTTTTAATGTAAATTAATTTATAATAATACATCCAACATAAAAAATGAACACATTTTATCTTGATTATCCATCAAGTCATAATTACGCACTCGTGTTATGTTATAAACATAGTACCATTACCTAAAGTATTAATTATATTATTTAAACGAGCATTAAAAAATAATTTTTAATACGTACACTGCCATCTATACGAACGTGTTAAAATCAAAGCTAATAAGTAAAGAAAGATCGGGCAAAAAAAAAATGTGATTACTAAGTACAAATATTAAAAATTTTATGTGAAAAATATGTTTAATTATATTTGTAAAGAGGGAGTAATAATTTATTATAATATACGTTAATAAAATTTATTAAAAACTACGATATCTCTTTACTGTACACATTGTAATACGCTTAATATATATGATGTTTTTTGTGAATAATATAGACATTAAATATAGCATTTCAACAGAAAATACAACAGATTAAGTGATTTTTGACATAAACAGATTGTATGATATTATCTGTCTTTATATAAGCAAGATTCCGCAAATTCTATAAATTCGCAAAACAAATATACACACTTTTGGAATTAATTAAATATTAAAATACACCAATTTGCCAAATATCGTAATTACACTTAACCGAATAGCTTTCTAGAATCTAAATTCTTCCTAAGCGCAGAATTGTAATAATTACCACAAATTAATTACTTGTATATAAACTACATAATGATGATCATTTTAAAACGATTATTATTCAAAGCAAATTGGATGTGTGCCTTGCGTTATACACTTTCAAAGCATTATTTATAATTCCGACACTTAAAAGGTTTTGGTCCAAGTCAATTGGAGGGATCTATTCACAAACACTCCCCCACGAAAATATTTTTGGGAACCTTATACTTATTATGAGTTATCTGATGAAGAGGGATGTTCTCAGAAGCTTTCAACCCTAATAAGGTGAGTTATTATTATTTGGATACGTTAATAACATAAAACATTAACATATCATAATATACGATTGTATCGTATTAAAACATAACAATACTTTTTGAAACGACAAATATAATAAATTCTTTAATAAAATAAACACCCATATTTGTAGCAAAACACTTATTCCGTATTTTATGCACAACTTGGGATAGGTTTTTGTTTTTATTAAAAGGTTATTATGCTAACCAAGTAATATTAAACAAGAGAAACAAATATTTTATTTTATAAAAAATCACAAATTAACCTTAATTGGATAACTTTGTTATTCCATTTGTTTTGTCACAAAAATATGTTTTGTGAAAATATGTGTTGTAAAATATATTTAATTTTATGTTATTACAAATAATGTAATTTGTAAATCCTTTTCATTGTTAGTAGTTGCTTACACCTTTTATTTTAATTTAACGTGTATAAATAGCACTGTTTATATATTTTTCTTATCAGTTCATAATGCTCGCGATGAGCGAAACCGGTCCTGATCATATAAATTTTATGTGGAAAAAGTACTAAAAATCTTTTATTATTTTTATTACAAAAATATGTGTTTCACCTCTTTAAGAAGCATCATCAGACGAAGCACGGGTCACATTGTGTATGCTACCACCTAATCCATCGAAAATACAATTTAACCCTAATAATTCCACATTTGTATGCAATGATATGTTTCACCTTTAGCAAACATTTTCTATTGGTCAAGCAAAAAACTACACCACAGTTTATTGAGCGTTTACAAGCAGTATTCGTTAAGAGTCTACAAACATATTTCGGCAGCCAGACTCTTAGTTAAATAATAATTAGCCAACTATACATTGGCAAAAACATGCGAGAAAGGTATATAACATCAAAAAATTTAAAGGCTCATTTAGCAGATAGGTTAGTTAGTAAAAAAATACATTTTTTTTTGATAATTTAGATTGCTCCAACACTGGTGGTACAGTTAGCCAGCTAGTTGTATAATAGGTAGATACGTTATCAGATGCAATCGACGTTTGGGAGTGAATCTGTTAGCTTGAGGGTGGCCGCGACGCAATGCGTTGCACCCCTGCATTTATAGAAACAAGGTTGTGCATTAAGTTTGCAAGATTTCTATATAAAATAAGACTCCAAAAAAATCGTTGAAATAAAAACATTTTCTTCCGTGAAAATTAGCCATAACAGTGACACATTCTAATCAGTTAATTTCATAAGTAAAGTTATTATTTTGTGATTTATGACCACAGTGCGTATAAATTAAATTAACAGGCAACATTAAAACACATATTTTTATCATTTCTATGTTTCTGTGCTTGTATTGCAGTACTTGACACATACCATTATCATAAAGTAAATAAAGTAAAACCTAAAGCAGTTTTGTTGATTTATACATTTGTAACATAATTTTTTTCAACAAGTATTTGAGCTCTGAATATATCCTACCTATATTTCATCCGTGGTTGGGTGGTCAACGACGTAGGCTTCAGATACAGAGTTAACAAATTTTAATTACCGTAAAGACAGTTTTATAAACTATGATATATTTTCAATGGATTTTCGTTCGAAAGCACAAATCTCTGTGATTTCTCATATATATTAAATATGCACGATAATGTCTTAAATTCTTTTTAACTATCTAACCAATTCTAACAAGAGTTGTAAAGAAAACGATAAGCTAGCCACTAGTTATGTGCTAGCCTTATCCTTCTAACTATACTATATTCAAAAAAGAGAAATTGAGCATTTGCACAATGAGCACTTTTCATGGAAAACTTTTGTTGATGTAATCTTTATAGGAGTAAATATCCTCCATATTGGAAGTGGTCATGGTCAAAAAATATTACAATCATAAACAATCAGCCTAGTTAATTTATGTTCATGTTACTCAATTGGTTACCTTTGGGTTAATATATTAATTCATATG
This sequence comes from Himalopsyche anomala, assembly GCA_031772345.1. Lineage (NCBI taxonomy): Eukaryota > Metazoa > Arthropoda > Insecta > Trichoptera > Rhyacophilidae > Himalopsyche > Himalopsyche anomala. Next base: position 20,580,931 of record CM062829.1, read on the forward strand.
TTTTATGTCATTATTTATCCGATGAATTAAATCAATGAGATTGTTTAATTTCAAATATCAGAATACAAAAAAAAAGCACGCCAAACATATAACAAGTGTAATAGATTGCGCCAAAACATCAAACTTATGATGTGGACAAAAATACTTCAAAACACTTCGTTATAAAATCATTTCATTCAAATTATAAGCGTACATCATAATGTTGAATTCATGACCTCAAACTTGAAATTTAAACACATAACAATACTCTATTCGACCAACTGTTGTGGCAACCCTGCTCTTATGAATTGAACCAACGATTATAAGGGGTGAGAGAAGAATCGGCCAAGTAAAAGCGACGTCTGAAGGGGTCACAAAAATGCGTTAGGGGTGAACATTGTACAACCTTTCAGTGGCGCCCAGCGACTGTGTCACGCCATTTTATGTAGTATGGGGGACACAACACCCCCGCATCTGATTTACATGAATGCACTTACTCAGTACGACTATTTTAACAAAAAGTACTAAAAACAGACAAAAATGTATTTTACGTTAATAGCTTCTTTTTTAAAAAAAATATTGCAGCAGGTTGATGAAAGTGTTTGGAAAAATACAGAAATTTGTTTATTATAATCAGTAGTGAATTAAATATCTTATAAGCGAATGAGGCGCGCGGGCTTGGAGCCTCCAAATTTTAGGGACCTCAAAATAGGTCATATTATATAACGCATATATTATACTTTTTGCTCTGATTTGAATATAGTTTTATTATCTTACATGGAATTTTCTGATGTTTTTATGTTATCCAAAAAGTAAGGCCTCTAAATCTTATCGCGCCTGGGGCCTCTCGCGAGCTTAATCCACCACTGATTATAATATATCTGATTGTTAATAACTGTCATTAAAATTTTTACTTCTTATTGCATTTCTTCTGTTAACCGTAGTAACATTATAGTTTTCCAATGAATTATTCATACAATATTATTGTCAAAATTAGCTTCCCACTTAAAAACAGGGGTGGGCCGGAGGGGGCTCGCGCGATCCCTTTGTTGAATTTTACTATGGGCGGCGAGCCCCTTGTTAATTCAAGAGAAAGCAATATTCTCATATTAAATTTGTATATAACTGCAATTTTTAATTTATATATTATCTACGACAGCTTCAGTATACATAATAGTATATTCTAAGCTATTTACATTGATAAGTTTACGGTAAATTGCATATTGTTACATATTATAAGTGTATTAAGTAACATTCGATTGCTTATTTAAATACTGCATATAATTGCATTGGAGCGATTAGAAAATTCACTTCTTCCTAAGAACACTGAAAATTGCTTCGAGATTAAGCGAGCCCCTTGTTAAAATATTAGCAGCCCACCGCTGCTTAAAAAACATACAGTTACATAAATAATAAATATTTGAATACAGTTACTTTAATGTAAAAGGTCCCCAAATACTGTAAGCTGTAATGATCCAGCTGCACGTAACTAAAATATCTATAACTTTAATAAAAATGTTCGTGCAATTATTATTTTTATAATGCTAAATTACATTTCACCGACAGTTAAGAAGCAGTAAAGAAAAGCTGATTATTTGTTTATAATAAAAATTGGATTCGAGATATAAAACCCAATCTTAATTGAAGATCTCACACCGCTTTCACCCCAAAGCAATTCAGCCCTCGAGTCTGTCTTTAAGTCCACCCCCGATTCCCTAACCAACCCTGTAAAACTCACTACATACAGTGGCGGAGGTAATATTATACAGTAAAATCCGTGACGGAAGTCAATCACGTTTACCACTGCACCACAAACGCGACAATAGTATACACATTTTCTTTGATATAATTTTACCAATTGATCAGCATCGTATCAACTCAACATAAGCGATCTGCCTTAATCACTTATTTAATTATAGTAATACAGCAAAATCTCGTTACAACGTATATAACGGATAATATTACCGATTAAATGTGGAAATTGGAAAAATCATCATGATAAAACTTCAGGTCTTATGGCGCAGCGGTTAGCATTGTTTGACTTTCGTGCCGCACCTCACGGGTTCGAGTCCAAGTACGAACAGCAGTTTTTTTCGATCGATTTATCGATTTGTGTTCGAAGGCATGGGTGTTTGTGGTGTATAAAAATTCCCCCCCATCCATCCAATCCTTTAATATTTGAACGTGGCGTGATTACTTACCTACTAATCTCTTTGGAAAAGGTAGGTTGAGCGACTGTATAGTTCAATAGTTCTCGAACGAATGATTCTGTTAAGATTTCTCTATAAGAAGGGCATATGCTCCACATTGGGATCGCTCGCGGATTAAAAAAAGGTTCAAAGAGTCAAAGCTCAATTATTTAGTTTACTTGATTATTTAGTTAAAAATCGTCAAAAAACGTTTGTGTACGTGGTATCAGCATCTCGTGTGTATAAGAAAAATAATATTAAAAAAAACAATGTTTAGTGAATACGAGTAATACAGTGGACTTATGAACTTACCGAAAACCTTCTAGTCGATATAAGTCCATAATATAGGAGGATATTCTGTAATGTAAATAGAAAATAATAATCGCTTTTAAAGGTTGACATATATTGTTCTCGCGAACAGTCTCCGGCAATGGTTAAAAGCAGAAAGGAATCCGAATGGGGTGCTACAGAAGCGTTTGGCCCACAATAATGTAACAAGTTTACACACAAATATGATCGTGTGCACCCTGCCTCCGCAAATAAGCGCCGAGGGAGTGCTTGCCTTCCTCTCTTCGTCAGTTTTGAATCACTCTGTCGTCAAACATTCCGAGAGAGGGCTGTGCTTTGATATATTTTCCTTTCATCACGTCATTTTTCATCGAGGGATTCTTTATTTGTTTCTGTTTTATTGTAGAATATAATACAAAAATAAGCCTGAAACGGGTAAAGAAATAAACAAAAGAAATACTATATTATAAAGTTTCAATAGCAATGAATTGGGTGCATTGCACACGTTCAGACTTTTCATAAATTTCATGTTAACTATTAAATACATAAATTTACATACTACTCTTAAAAGTAAAGCTGTAGCGTAAAAAAATCTTTAGTCTTACAAATTCGAATAAACAAAAGTATTTTCAAATCGATGCGTTTACGCCATTGCCCTTACTAAGTTTTGATTTAACTAGCTTAAGTATGAGACGTTAAATACATATATGTGCTGGAATACGAAATATATTAAGTTATTTATTTCAAAGATAATTTTTCTAACAAACAACTCAACTGACATATCCACTCACACAGAGTTTTTTTTATATAAAGTGGTGGAACAGCGTTCCGGCACCTGTTTTCTCAACATTATTAATGTTTCAAATCGATATTCACAAAAAAAATAAGCTGAGAGATATTCGATTTTTTTTTTTAAATCATTATCTATCAAAAAAGAAATATTAGACCTTTACCTTCGTATAGCAAATCAAAAAATAAAGCATTAGTTGAGAAGTTTTTGAAGAGAGGAAAGATAATATTGGAGTTTTTAATATATTTATCGATTTCTGTTCTAAGGCGTTGGGATTTGTGATATCTTAAAAACTCCTACCTTTCTTCCAATCCTTAAATTAACATGGCAAAGCGAAAGCAATTAGTTGACCACTAGTTTTCTCCTAGCCCTGTTTTTCTATCTTCATTCATTGAAAAAAGAAGGTTGAGCAACTAAGGAACAAACAGTTATTATAAAAAAAAATCTTATTTGATACCTTCATTAGAAAGCCATATCGTTTACATTGCAAATGGACACGAATTGGAATAAATAATAAAACAAAAAACTTTATAAGAATTGAGTTCCAGCACTTATATTTTTCAAAATCAAAAGCATTACATTCACACAATATTATCACTTGTAAAACATCTGAATTAATCATACAAATAGCAAAGTCTTAGGTCAAAAACCGAGTAATTTATTACAAAAGTATCGTGTTAATTACTTCTAATTTTCAATCTCTCTCAAAGAAATCGGCGTCATTGTGCTGTACATAATATATAAACGATGAAAAAAAACTTCGTAAGCCTTTTAAAGAAAACGCCGTGTAACATACGTAATCTGGCATGTAAACATAATTACGCGACTATCCGTATGAAAGGATATCGATGATGGCGAAAAAATCGCCTATCAAAAGTGTCCGATTGTAAAAAAGGCGTCGATTGAGAAAAAAAACGATCGCGGATTACAGACGCAGCACCTTTGAGCTTTTGTCGGCTTTGCGGATCCTTCAGGCGGTGCTTCCATACAAAGAGTTACAAACTTTTTATGAACTTTAAAGTTACAGCAGCTTATTAAATTGTTCCTTACTTGCAATGCGCATAGTCAGACAATGAATCCTATTGTTGAAATGTTTTTCTAAAATACCGTCTTTAATATTACGTAATAGCTGATCTTTATTACGTTACAGAATGAGGCCGAATTATATGGATTGTTTTTTTATAGATATTAATCGATCAAGCGCACACATAAAAATAGAATATTACCAATTGTTATTTTTCATTGTGGCGGGTTTCAAAAGTAGATTTTTTGACGTACAAAGTTCCCTCATGGAATATCATACATTGAAATACCTTTCTTAATCAACCTGCTATTCAGTTATCATGAATGTTTGTAATAACAGAAGTTCTGGTATGGTTCAAATATGTATAAATTTGTCTTTCCTCTCATATCAATAGAGGTACATACATTGTTTTTGTAAATTTACTAATGCATTGTTCAAGACATAGTCGACATAAAAATTATATTAAAGAAGCTTCTAGAATCTAGACTAGATCATAATTAACTTTCATTGTCTTGCTACCCGGATTTTATCGGTATTTTTGAGATTAGTGTCACACAATATAATATTTCACGAAACATCCAAACCATAAGTGTAAAAGATTTTTTTAACGAATAGTGGTATAAAGCTGCTCTGCAGAATAAGCTTGTTGTATAATAAGAACAAAAAAATGTTTTTTGTTGTTTTATAAATATAGGTTACTCTTTTCAACAAAAAAATAACTTTTAACGCCATAAAAACAAATAGCCAAAGTAATAACTAGTTCAGTTTACAATTCCACCTTATTTTGGATATTTATATTAATATTTTTGCCTAAAAAATGGTAAATAAAAAAGAATAAATACATATACTTTAAATATTTGCCAAAGCACCTGATTTATGAAATTTACACTAGGAGAAATTACGTTACGAACACCCAGGTCTAAAAATATTTTAATTCTAGCATTCATTGGACATTTTCCATTACATACGAATTCAAAGTATTTTTTCTTGTATAACAATGATTTTTTTGCATCTCTTATTTTCGAATAAATAGTTTTAGCTTTTGATTTTGATCACAAATAAAGTTATCATTCATAAAATTAACAATTCACACGACTACTAGTATTAGTAGGGCTTTCATTATTATGCTTACGCTATTATTTTACTATCAACTATGAAATATTAGTGCACTCAATATCTTTATTTATATGTTTAAACACTCTTTACACTATCGTTTTTGGTAGACATCCTGTAGCTCTTTTATGATGAAGAATCAAAATTCTTACCCTTATTATTACGTTATCTCTAAGTTGTAAGTGATCACTTTTTCGTTTTACGCTTGTATGTATTTTGCGGCCAACCTTCCTTCCCAAACAGCATTATAAAACACATTATCAACTTGTTAATCTGAAATTATAAGAATATCTTCGATAGATCAAAAATTGTATTTTGTTTCAAACATCATTTTTACTCGTATAATTTTATATGGATAATAAAATTGTCTCAGAGATCAATAAACTAAATATTCATAACGACCTCTTTCGTTTCATACGAACATTATCATACCAATAATATGGGCCAGGGTAAAGGGTTCCAATTCCAGTAAGATCACTATCAAATTTGAATTTTTTGACATGATAATTTATGATATGCTTTCTCTTGAAGTTGATCTCGAATGACCTGTCAATTTTTTTAATTTGAAATATAATTTCAAAATATTTGGCGCATTAACAATACATAACATAAATGTCAGAGATTTTGGAAAGAACATCATTTTACTGAACATGAAAATATTTAAAATGAATAAAACTGATCACTTACAATGATTCTTGTTGAATATACAATGTAATAAATTGTTTTAAATAAATCGAGAATTGATATTTTCGACTAGAAAATATTACCTTTTGATACTAGATAAGCTGTTTTGAGACATGCGATAGTTATTTTATTTAGTTCATACATTTTGAATAATAAATACAGGTGTTGATAGTCAAAAGTCAGACTTAGCTATGTGATGTGGTTCTTTCTGAATAAAAAATATTTTATTTCAAACAAATATAATTACTTATAAAAATTAATTGAAAATATTGCAAGAGCTGAGGACCCATGTACGTGTTAAAACAGAGAAACAAAGATAGGCACAGTATCAAAGATCCAAAGATGTAGTCGGTGCCTTACTGTATGCATGTGCTACTCAGCCAGGCGTGGAAAACTTATACTGTTATTATGGAATAACAAGTATACTTTTACCAAATAATCTTTCGTAGTAATCACGAATTATTTTAAATATTTTTTAGTGTTTATTTGAAAACTTACTTTTGTTTTCTAAAATATCTTCCCTGATTGCAAATCGCCATACTATTAATGTACCTATAAAGATATTGGAATTTCCAAGTACACACCTTACTAACTCTACTCTGACGTCAATAATTTTCATATTTAAATAATTTGAAACAATAATTAATACAAGCTGCGATAGTGTATAATTTGATTTTATTTTTAAATCCATATGGAGGTGTGTCAACATAAATTATCTATGACAACTGCTTGTTATTTCTCTTTATAAAAAAGATTAGGAATAGAAAGGGCTAGTAAAAATGATGTAGTGCTACCAAAAAGAGTGCGCATATTAATTATAATTGAATGCTCTCTTAACACAGTGATCTAAATTTTCGCACGAACACATTTCCAACAAAACATTCTTCAAAAAAATTATTTCATTATATTTACGTAAAAATAAAACGTTTATAGCAATAACTCAAAATCGTCTAGAAAAATTGTAAAAGCGCCGGTCCCACGCGTCCCTGCTCCACTACACCACTTGCTTGGACAGTAATAGTGGTTAGGTAATTACTTTCACGACATGCCGTTATTAAAGTATTGGAAAAAAGGAATAAATTTTCAGACATCACAAACATTCAAACAGAAATTCGTAAAACGGTTGAAAAAAATGCTATTCGTATTAGAATTTGAACCTACTAGAACCATCATGGAAGCTGATGATTTTAACCACTACGCTGCGAAAGTGCACAGTTACTTCAGATTATACCTTTAAATATGTACTTCAATTATTGTTGTATTCTTTTTGTTTATTTGCAAATATTAATAACTGCAAATTTTAACAGTATTTTCAAGCACTTCCTTCTCTTTGATATGTATATTAATTTAAAATGTAGGCCTATATAGATGTTTAAAATAAAACCGTCTGCCAATGTTTATTACACCTGCTACCGATTTTATTTTCCCGCACAAAGATAGCCGCAATCGCCAGATTATATCGGCAAAGGGTGGAACATTAACTTGGAGTTGTCACTGTACAAAAGGAAAATACAATAAAACCCAACAAATCCGAATTTATCTTACGCGGCAAACAAAAAAATTCACCGCCTGTAGAAATAGAAAAATTTGAAATTAAATAGACTTCTTTTGATCGATTTTTTATAATGCTTCAAAGCAACATCAAACTTGTAAAATATTGTCGATTGTCGATCACTAGTGGTAATGAATGCTACATAGAAGTTTTCCGTACCAAACACAACACAAATTAATGGAAACTCCAAAAAAAATAATGCAAATATAGCTTTTTTATGAATTTGCACAGCAATTTGTATCCAGGGGTGGGCTGGAGGGGGCTCGGAGAGGCTCGTGCGAGCCCCTTGTTAAACTTTACTAAGGCCGGCGAGCCCCTTGATAATTTAAGAGAAAATAATATTCTCAGATCAAGTTAGTATGTAACTGAAAATTCTGATTTATATCTACGACAGCTTCAATATACACATTAGAGGTCTGCACGAACCCGGGCCTGGCCCGCGGGCTCTTACCCGACCCGGAGAGGAAAAAAGGACTTTCGGAGATAATCTGGGAAAAAGAATAGCAAATCGAGGATTTAAATTTCCTTGGCGAGCTAAAGTAAGGAGTTTCGGACTTCGGATCGGGTTTGGGTAACAAGTGCAGTATTAGACTTGGGCCCGGACCGGATCGGGCGTGAGATTTTCGGGCTCGGGCCGGGTAATTTTGTAAATTTTTAGCCCGTGCAGACCTCTAATACACATACAATACATTTTTAGCCATTTACAATAATAAGTCTACGTTAAATTTCATATTGTAATATATTAAAAGTTTATTGAGTAACAATCAATTGCTTTGTAATGTATTGTATATCATTGCAAAGGAGTGATAAAAAAATTTACTACTTCCCCAGAATACCGAGAATTGCTTTGAGATTAGCGAGCCCCTTGTTAGCGTATTGCCAGCCCACCCCTGGTTGTATATGCTATATTTTCATCCCTTTCTACACAACCCAAAATATGACAAAAACGTGAGGAAGGAAGTTATCTATTAATCTTCACTTGACTTTAAATATGTCTATACTCACTGGTATTCATATGTCGGATCCGTGGCGCAGTGGTCAACGTTGTTGACCACCGTGACGTATCTCAAGGGCTCAATTCCTATTACGATCAACATGTTTTTCTTTGCTATATAAAAATTCCCTACAACACTTCCAATCCTAAAATAACGGGACGTAGCGAGAGCGATCAGTTAACCACTAGTCTTATTATAGATATATATATCGTATTTTTATATCTCTATTTTTTTCAATGTTGAGTAACTAAGTAATAGGCATTTCTTTTAGAAAACTTATGTTGAGATACCTCCATTAGGAGACCATATGCTCTAAACTGAGAGAGAACATGGATTACAAGTTGGTTTTTGATTATCTCAACACCACCCGTTATGTGTATCCGGGCGATGTTTCACGGCCGCCTTCCATAACACAATACTATCAAGAAAAGAAACGAATATACTCCTCACGGCACGACACAAAATTGCGCTGGACCAATCTTTTAACCATGCACTGCTGCGCTTTAAAAATAAAGGTAGAAAGAAATAAAAAAGGGAATGAGATTTGCTCAGCCATTTAATTAAAGTGATATTAAGTATCTTGTGTATCCATATACTGAAAATCCGCCGAGACGCAAGAGTTAAATAGTAGATTTAAAGAGGAATCAAGAACATTCCATGCGCCATATAATGTTGCAAATTTATCAAATGCCTCAATATTGGCTTCTGTTGAGATCAGGTCAGCGTGGCCTATTGGGCTCGTATGAGGGCGGACCACAGCAAACAGCTCTTCTCGTTCAGCATTCATTTCAGGGCATTCCCGCAGTAGGTGATTGTGCCCACAAGTCCAACCAGACCGTTCAGCTAACTTGCTTAGTCCAAATGGTTTACCATTAAATTTGTCATGGATTAAAAAAAACTTAAATAAGAAGTTGAGCGATTGTATTTGTCTTTTGCCATGTCCGCTCCTAATGAACGTATAATAACAACAAGCCACCCGTTCTAAAGATTATTTGTCTCTCGCTAACTTCTTTTCATTCACACAGGTCCTGCCTTTTGAAACTTAATTTTTCTATTTCAACAATTGGAGTTGTTCTTAGTTTAACATTTTTTCAGTGTGCCGAATTTTATAATCATGATTCGTTGGGAACGAATATTTTAAGATTTTTTTGCCTATAAATATAATATCTACTGATTTGGTTAAAATTGTTATGAATGACAACCAACATTAAATCAAGGTTGTCTTATATTTCAGACACATTTTTTTTTATAGAATAACTTGTAAAATCCACCTGCTAAGAATTAAATATAAATAATTTGAAATTAAAAGTATTTTTAAGTTTTAAAATATGCTGTTTTTCTTTTCAATGAATATTGAATATTTTTCGAGAAATTCTTCTTGAACAAACAATTTTCTATTTTATCATCTTTACAGAACCTTTTATATCTTCTGTCATACACGGAATGCAATTCTTTTATCGGAAGTTTTAAGTGAAAAATCTTGTTCGCTTCGGATACAAACTTTAAAGCCCGAGCATTAGATTCTTAGGATTTGTGAAAAGTATTATACAAAACTTGTTTGTTTTATTGTTTCTTCGTATATAGCGAATCAGTAAAGACTAAAAAATCTGCGATATCAAAATATTTCGTTTACCTATATGAAATAATAAAATAACACTTAACTTAAATTTAATTTAATTTGGATTTACATAGATAAATTTTATCTATCTTTCTATGTCGTAAACCACTCATTAACACATAACTCCCTTTCTGTCTTCTCTGATATTTTTAGGCAAAGCGCATACACACTCTTTCTTTCTCTCTCGCTTTGTCTGCGCATCGTTCGCAATATCATAAATTTTACACTAAATATTATCAGTTACATTATTCGATTCATGAAGAATATCACAAAGCACTGAAGATCAACACAAGAATACAAAATAATAATTCCTAATGCTGAAAGTTTGCTTAAAAAAATTATCTTCATAAGAATTGAAACCAGAAAATAAGGATAGTAGATTTAAGATTTGAGAAGTACGCTAGAAATATATAAAGCAGAAAACCTTAACGCTGCTCTGAGTCAACCGCGTATAAGTTAAATTGAGAGAAATATACACGAAACACTGCTTAAAACGATAAATTTTAATCAGACTTCAGCAATCATCACGTGTCAACTTATTTATATGATAAAAATACTCGGTTTTGTGAAAATATTAAGCTGATACGATAGTAAGAAATTTTATTGATTTTTTGTGCGTATAGGCTTAAAAAACCAGAAGTGTCAAATTAAAATTTTTAAAAAATAATCATATATTATTGAAGGTCTTGGCCATGGATGTTTGTGATATCTCTACTCCGTTAGTTGATTCCTAGTGATGTTAAACAATATTATCGTGTTGACTTGATGTAATTTTAAATAATTAAAAATATTTTTTTACTTGGCTATTAAAAGCTGTTATCTGGGATATGTCTTTATCTTTTATTAAAAAAATATGTTTTTATTTATAATACTAATTCATATTAATTACTACAGTCATTTCAAGAATGGGACCTGTTTTTCATGTCGTTTGTTCATAATTGTGTGATACTTTTGGATTTACCAGGATCACAGATGACGTAGTGGATACATTGGATACCTACTAATTTTTACCGCCGCGAAGACGAGAGCCGTTGATCTGCTTCAGGAGTTCAAAACACCGTGAAATCGCATTCAGACTACCGCCAGCTACCGGCTTGCTAGCATCTCAACAATCACCTGGACTCCTGGCACCAGGGATAAACAACTGTGGAATTTTCAGACAAGTCATCATTTTTTTCATTATATTAAATTGCCTCATATTTTTTTTTTTTTATAATAGAGTTTAAATAATCCTTTGACCCATAAACAAGACGTGACCATTTTTGCAAAATAGTTAACATCAAACTTCTCATTATACCTGAATTTCAGATTTTTAACTTCAGCTTATAACATCGATAAAAATAGCTAATAAAATTGACAAATTATGCATCGTATTCAAATGATTTATATATAAATTTTAAATTTGACAATAAATAATGATTAACCTCATATATAATACTGTTCATTTTTGTAAAATTATCAACAGCAAACTTTTCTTAAATTTTAGATTTTTAAGTTCTGCATAACCGCTTTGAACTATAACATATATAATAGGTTCACGTAAAAGATTTCTGACTGAGAAATGAAACTATATGGAATGTAAATTCCATATTATACTATTATTGATTATACTTTCAAATGGATAAGCATTAAAAAGCGATGAATTAGGGTTGAACTATATTTTTATTTTCCTATTCAAAAGAAGAATCAATTCTTCTAACCATTTATTCAAAAAGTTGTGCTATTTCAAATTAATCAAATATTTAGATGTGTATATATCTTAGTTTAATTCAAGATATTTATATAAAATGTTTTAGAATTTATATTTTATTATGTTTATTCTCGCAACCGAATTAAATAACCCCTTTATTTATAATCAATTCCCAAAATTTGATAAAACATAAAAGCATATTTTATAAAATTTTCGCTCGTGGGTTGATTATGACTTTACTTTTATTTACCTGAGGTACCTGATACATTATTATATTCCGTGGCATATGCTGTCTCACTTGATATATTCTCCCGTTGTATGAAAATCCAATCGGTAGAATGTGGGTGTATTCATGATTTTAATATTTTTAATATACTCATTCGAGATATGGTATTCAGGGTATTTTTTTCATTTTCATTTTTTTAGATTACATGCAAAAAAATCCAAAAAACTCAAAATAACTAAACATAAACAGAGAAACTCTCTCTCCGTAGTAGTGTGGTAATTTTTATGAACATATATTTGAACGAATATTTCTATGCATGAAAACTGGTGGTCACTTAAAAATCAAGTATACTTATTTTTTGCGTTCAATACTAACAACAAGGACAACATTGTGTTGAAAATTTTTATAACACATTATTCGTTTAATTTTGACGATGAAAACATTTTCTTTACAAAATAAAACATTGGGTCAATAGTGTTATGGTTATTATTGTGCGAACTATCACATGTGTAAAATTTTAGTTAGATTTTGAAGGTTTCTTAATTTTTTTATCGCCTTCCGAAATATGAAAAGGTTTTCAAAATATACAGATTCCCAAACTTTATTACTTTTAAATGAATAATTTTTGAATAAAAAAAATGGAATTTGCCAGTCTCTGGCAAGCAACGTTAATTTCTCAGATTTTTTTTTCTTTGACTGTCTTGGCACAGAATCCCTACTAATTACTCTCACTATGTCTAGTTTTTATATGATGAAGTGAAAATAAATTAAGGCATCACAGGTATCCATGTCTTCGAAAGGAGATCCATAAATTTACGCAAATGTGCGTATCCCAAACCAAAAATTCGATCCCATGAACAATGCAACCAAAGACAACGACATCGACCATTCAACTAAAAGCCAAGCATATATACTAAATGTATCACATAATTAAATTTATTTAAAAAAAAACTTTCAAAAAAATATTTTTCTCTTTTTACTAATCATTTAGCTTCTATTTAATTGAGGCAAAACAAATTATGTGTTTATGCATATAAAAAATTGGATATCGGCTTGCTCTGCAAGATAGAAGGTTAATGCGCACAGGAGATAAAACTTTGACATTTATTTACTCGGTAGACCATCATTATATTATCATAAAAAAACATCATTTTAATTATATAGAGATTGTCAGCCGTTACTAGCAGGTTTTTCATCGTCACACCATTTTCGGAACTAGATGTCATAATATCAAAAATATTTCACGATCCATTAAGAATATAAAAGATATTTTCAAATTATTCGGCGGTTATTTTGTGGAAGCTCATTTTCAATATGAAATCAAAATTGATAATTTAATTCCCAGAGAAAAATCTTCAAACAAACTATCGCAAAGTTATTTACGAATTAGTTAAAACTTGATTGTAATTCTTTACATATAATATATGATTTTGTTTCACAGCGCTTTCATTTACGTTGCGTTACTCACCTGTGTATTAAACAAGTATGTATAAGTATTTGACAGCTAAATATGATGTCAAATCACCATTGGACAGTAGGCAGATATGTCAGTATTTACGATATAGTTTTTGTACGACAGGAAACGAAGATATCTTCTCAGGATGCACTATACAGCAAAAAACATAACGGCTCATCAGAAGATGTCTTATTCTAAATTCAAATGAACAGAGAATAGATTTCTCAGTTATTTATTTCTAGACACGTATTAATTTAGTTCCTTTATATTAGATCATTGTCTTGTTTGCAAAAACTTTGAGTCGGAAATACTATTATAAATTGAGGATCCCGATGTTAAATATTCGTATATACATAAAAAACAATTCATCACGACGGCAAATCAGTAGATATGTTATTCTAAATTAAAATTAATAGTGGGTAGATTTATTTCTAGACACGCATCAATTCAATTTCAATAACATCGTTAATTTTCTACAAACAAGTATTTCAACTTTTCTCAGTTTTGAGTTTTTTGATATAATGAATTCAGGATTTTATAAACACATATCACTTTTAATTGTATCCCAAAAAAAGTTTACTTAATTAAACCTAATTTATAAACGTAGGCGAAAATATATTTTGGCAAATAATATGGTCATGTGCTATGTTTAGCATGAAAGAGAGGATGGCATGAATGGAAACGTATTTGCTTCCTTTCTTATTAGCTTCCTCAAAGATATTGAGGACAAAACATTTCCAGTAGTGTTTTAAAATATAGCGATAGTGGTAGAATAAAGTACATTTATGTGTCTCCTAAACATTAGTATTTTTTAAAATACGAGGTTGTAGACAATTACCGACGAAAATTTATATCGTTGTCGTTCTGAATGTCGGAAGAATTATTAAAAGTTGAAGAAATCAAATATGAATTTCTGACACGTGGCGTTTCTGTAAACTCTCGTGTATTCAAGAACATGTTCTGGAACATTGTTGCTGAGACATTACGTAGATGTTCAGGATCATGTTCCGGGAACTTTGTTCCTAGGTGTATGGGCCCTATAATACAAAGTACAATTATTTACAACATAATATTAAGATCTATATGATTAGTTACATTTTTTTTTGAATCTGACATTTGCCCAGTGGCGATCTTAGGCTATGTGCCGCCCCTTAGCAGGGCTTAAAATAGCGCCTTCACTATTTTACGAATTTAAATTTTTAAAATTACATTTCATATGAATCTCTTAAAGTCATAAGAGTATAATTGTGTTATTTTATTATTTTCCATTATTCTAGGAATACATATAGAAATTAGAATCCTCTACTCATCTACGTACTCGAAAACTTTACGTAAAAGCTGCTGCTTATAGTGCCGCCATCGGTAAATGTCATATTTAAAGAGGATTTTTGTTATAACGTACTGTAAATCCATCGATCTATATATTATTGAGATTTAAAAGGTATTTTTAGACATTTTTTTATCAAAGATATTGAGGCATCATATTTATTATAAGCCAGATAAATGTGTCAAAAAATCTGTGATCATTTGCCGCTCCTTAGAACTTGACGCCCCTAAACGACTGCCTACTCGCCAATGCCCACGGGACGTCCCTGCATTTGCCCAATTTTAAATGCTCCTGCGACCATAATCAAATTAGGAACATTTGGTCTAAAATAAAAAATAAACGAATCATCTATTCCGTTATTATAATATTGTTATTGTTTTTAAGTGAACGCCTACATTTTAAAATATAACAAGGTTTAAAAACATGTGTTGAAAAGACTTTAAGATTATAAAAATCTAGTTAAATCTTACTGTGATATTGATATTGTTGAATTAGATAATCTCCAATGAATTAAGAAACTTTACCACAGGAATTCAACGACGCACGAAAAAATTTCTGCTTCTGCGGTGGCTATTCACTCTATTATTTATATTTGTCGTCAAATTGAAATTTAATATGTATGGTTTCGAATGGTATGTAGCCAATCATTAGCGTATGTAATATAAATGTGTTTTACTAATCACTGTCTTATCAATCATTAAAGAAACATAATTATTTAACATATAAATATAATACGACCAAACAATCTAAGCTGAATTCAAATTTTAAAATAAATAATTTATCAATTAAATATGAAAATTGTATGCCTAAATATAATTGTCATTTGGGCACTTAATTTTTTTTCGTTTCATTACTGTTTTTTGTTGCTACTACGTTATATTTTTCTGAATTTCAATTACTTTCAAGAATAAAAGCGTTATTTGTTTGAATTATTTCTTCTCCCAGAGAAAATATGAAGCCTGTCAATGGTAATGTCATTGTGAAAACTGGAATATCACTTCAGATGTAAACATACTTTACGTGGACGTGAGTGAGTTTGGTCGAATAAGTGCTTCTAAGTTTTTAAACTAAATGTATGTTGAGTAAACTTCCTTGCAAATTTTTTATTTTATTTCAATAGTTTTTGTATGTATTTCGGGTCCTATGGCGCAACGGATAGTGTTGTTGGCTTCCGTGTCGGATCTCACGAGCTTGAGTTCCAGTACAAATTTTTTTTCGAACGATTTCTGTACGAAAGCATAGATGTTTTGTGGTGTTTAAAAATTCCCTCCCACCTTTCCAATCCATAAATGTGCGTATCGAGAGCGATTAATTAACCACTAGTTCTGCCCTAGCCTTATTTATATATCCCTGCTACTATATTTTAAAAAAGATGTTGAGCGAGTAAGTGACAAAAATTTCCCGTAGAAAAACTTGTGTTAAGACACCTCTATTAAGAGGCCATATGCTTCGCATTGGGAGCGAACACGGATAAAAAAATAATATAACACATTGACTTATTTCAAAAGCGATAAACTAATTAAAAAAACATTTTTTTAAATACTACTGATAACGAATTTGGTTACGTACATAGAAATCAATTGTTTATTTTTACACAGTAATATTATAATAACTATCTAAAATTATAATCTTGACGGCTTGCAAACTCTACCCCAATGAAGAATAAGTCAAAACTTACTCTGTACTTATTTGGAAAAATCGCTCTAGCTCTTACTACTTTAATAAACTTAAAGTAAAATACGGTCAAACACATTATGCTGATACTTTTTTCGTGTGTTTTCTATTAAAATAATATATAATATTTAAATGTTTCAGAATTTTAATACAAAGTTAAGTATTTATTTTGTTATGTTGATGAAGAAGGGTGCCTGCTTTTAGTTAATTTTGTTATAAAATTTATACAATCGCACTTTTGTATTTGATAGTTACTGACAAGCAGCCGATGTGGGTTAAAGTTGAAACCTGAAACGCTTCTCTTGCGTTTTGCCGCTGAATTGAGAATTTTATAAATCTTTTTTGCAGTGGTGATCGATGTTTATTATATGTTACTTGTATGATCACTTTAAAATTACAATTAAAAAAACACATATTCCTTTATACTATTTCCCCACTTTTATTTAGCAAGATTAGAACCGGTTTCGTTCATGACAATCATTATCAACTTTGACAGTGTTGTTTATTAAAAAAAAATGAAATAACTGATGTAAACAATTGACAGGGTTTTTTCCCATGTAACGCGGTGGAACGGAGTTCCGACACTTTTTTTTCGGAATTTTTAATGTTTTAAATCAATAAAAGCATTTTTTTTATTTATTGAAAACTTTTGTTTTTTTTCTTGTAAGAAATTGTCATTGGTTTTTTGTTGCCATATGTAACTCCTATTAATTGTTATGTAATGGGTACGATAACTTTCATAAGTCAATATCGTAATACAAAACAATACCAGGCCCATAGACCTACTCTGGAACCAGATCAAGGGTCTAATGCTTGATATATTGTTTATAAAAAAAGCATTGAGTAACAAGCAGCTCTCGTAAAAATAACTTCTGTTCAGAAACTTTCATTAGAAAGCCATAAAACATACTGTTTTGATATCTTTTTGACGATATCGCTCCACTTTTGTGGCTATACCTTTAGCATCATCCCTTTTATATCACCACATTGAATTAGAACGGGTAATTTTTAGTAAAAAAAATACCGAAACATTTTTTGCTCTTTGTGATATCAAATGAAACGGGAGGCAACGGGTTACTTTGATGGTATAAATATTTGTTTTTTTTAGTTGTAAAAAAAAAATATTTTCAAACTTCGAATACACCTGATACTTTGTTTGTTGTTATGTCAAATTGTTATTTATATTCACTATCTATACATTAAACAGGCAGAAAAAATGAATTTCCATTTTTGTAATTGTACCAATCTACGATACTATGAAAATATTGAAACTCTCTTCAATAATAATAGATAACATATATTATTGTTTTTCACTAATAATGTCAATTATGTTGAGTTTACAGTATTTTTCTAATCACATCTTTTTCATCAAACTCGTATCTCTTACTAACTTTTTGGAAAAAAGTCAGTTGACAACATTAATTTATCAATTTCATTCTGTCGATTCTTATTGAAAAAGTATTATATGAAAAAGATAAAATATATATATATATATATATATTTTAAATCAAATATAAACAGTGGTGGGCTTGAGGGGGCTCGGAGGGGCTTGCACGATCCCTTTGTTAAATTTGACTAAGGCCGGCGAGCCCCTTGTTAATTTAAGAGAAAACAATATTTTCAGATCAAGTTCTACGACAGCTTCAGTATAAATAGTAGAACATTTTTAGTCATTTACATTGATTAGTTTACGGTAAATTGCACATTGTTACATATCATAAGTGTATTAAGTAATAATCGATTGCTTATTTAAGTATTGCATATAATTGCTAAAAAGTGATTAACAAAAATAGCTACATTCCCAGAACATCGAGAATTACTTTGAGATTAAGCGAGCCCCTTGTTAACGTATTGGCAGCCCACCGCTGAATATAAAATTATCAAATGTGTTTTACTGAAATCGAAATGAAATTTTAAAAATCTAACAATTTGTTTACACGTTGTGATAGTCTTTATCCGACAAAAAAATGAATTATTTACATACTTTCGATGTATAATCTAAATTATTCTAAATTTTATATTATGAATTATTTACATTTTTAAATGAATTATTATAATGAATAAAACAAAAAAAAAACACTCACGCTATAGATGCTAAATAGTTTACATGAAAAAATTGAGATCACGTACCTTTAATATTTTTTATACACAAAATCAAAGGAAATTTGATATGGCCAAAGCATCGCGCACTGTATCCACTTCTTTGCTAAGCGGTGTGGGCTACCGATTCTCGAACCCATTTTTTTTTTGTTAAATTCGTCAAGGAATAACGAAATAACTTCTGTATTTTCACTAAACAGCCTGTGCCGAAACCTTACAAAAGCTTTTATTATTGGAGCTTTAATTGTAGGGGAACTTTGCCAGTAGATCACTTTATACGTAAAAAAGCTATTTTGGTAATTAATACCAGTTACATTTTTATTTATTTATGAACCTATGTTATATTGACAAAAAAGTATAGTGAGATGTGAAAATTTCTTATTTTTCAAAATACCAAATTGATGGCGTTAGTTCAACAATTTTTTAAAAGATTTTTGACATTATGAATTTAAAAATATACCATAATACAAGATATTTCCAAAAATTTTAACCATCTCACATTCACGCGTGCCTACGTTTTCTTTATATAACTGAGAGCTCTGGAAACAGTGACGGCATTCTCCGTGTTTTTTTCGAAAATGAGTTAGATATGTCATTGTGTAAAATTGACTTATTTAACTTCGCATACAGATTTTTTATAGTAAAGCTCTAAAATATAAATTTTTCAAGAATCAAATCGAGTTTGTAACAAAAGCGGCTTTTTACATAGTCATGTATTGCAAAAACGGCAGTTATTGATCTAATGCCACACAAAATTAAATCTCATTAAAACAGCAAGATAATACTTTTAAGAATGTATAACATACCTTTTTTAGACATTTTATCTATAAAAGAAAAAAAATGTGTTTTAATCGATTTGTCAACATTATGAAAACTGCCACTTTTGTTTTCCAAGCCTTCAATTGCAGCATAAGGTATTTAGATTTATTGAATAGGCATTTACTAGGAAAACATTTATTATGATAAAGTTAAAAAATAAGCTAACCATGTATTTAGTTATTCCTAAAAAATCTGCTAAATATTTTTCTTTGACATTATACAGGGCCTACCCTAAGACATTCTATACATTATAGTGTATGCAATTAATTCCTTGGAAATTAACGTTGCGGAATACAACCTTTTAAAAGACAGTGAAGTCGAAACAGTTAATGGATTCGATTAGGCGTGCAATAAGAATTGTAAAAATGTATAGAAATTTCTTGGCAATTTCTTGACTTACAAAAAATTCTCATCGAGTTTATCTCGTATAATCATAAAACTTATAAGTATATGGCGCATTAGCATTAGCAGTAATGCCAAATATTTTTACATATAAAAATATATATTAGTTAATTATTAATGAAATATTTATTAGAGCTTGATAAAGAGACGATGTATTTAGAATTAATTTATTTTCTTACTTGCTCATATTATTGGAATACATTGTTTTGAATTGTATAACCCAGTGTTTCCCAACTTTATTTATGCAATGTCTCACTTTGAGAATTCTCTGTGTCCCCCCTAACAAATCAAAATCATATAGTTAGGTACGTAAAAAATTTGGAAAAAAAATAATTCCTTCGAATAAAAAATGCACATTGTCATTACTATTTTTAATTTAACTTTCGGAAGTCAATATATAATATGTATTTTATGTGACATATAAAAATAACATTCAAATTAGTTCAAACCTAGTGCTTGGTGTGAGCTTCAAAAAGTTTTATGTTAGGTACTAATTTAGTATCGTTTTAATCAACTGTAACAGAAATCCCACCAAAACTTTGAGATTGTCTCCCGGTGGGGCGTACACCCCACGTTGGGAATCACCGATATAGCCTAACCCGACTGCAAATTCTATGCTCGTTTATGATTTTTCAGATTAAGCGCTTTATTAAATGATAATTACAGAAGCCATTTATAGAATTCAATGATAGATTGCAAATCGCCGTGGCACTACCTTGTGTCTTCGAATTATTCCGCCACTTATGCAGCGATTTGAATATCTCCGCAAATATTGCGAATCACTTCATGTTTTTGAGATGATATCAAGCGCCTTGATACATTGCAAGCATTGCGGCATATCAGATTCCCGTGGACTGAATAGCGATCTAATTGCTTTAAACAATCCGACGTGAGACAGAGCCCCTTTGTATTGCGTAACTTGTATCCATCTTTTTTGACTTCCATGCGAATTCACTCGCATGTAATAATCATGATTTTTTAAATTCTGTAAGCGATTTCATTGTAATTTCCTTAGATTAGAGCTTAATGATAGTTTAGTGAGATATATTGAAAACTTTCAAAGAACATAAGTGATATTTTATTACATTTAAAATACAATAAAGCAATCGAAAAAATATGACTTGAACGTAATAAAAAATAGGCTCAATAGAAATTTCCGTGCACCTCACTATTCGTACTTAATTTTATAAATCCATTTCTGCTCACAATGTAGATCGAATAGTCTATTATAAAAGTATATCAACAGATTTTTTCTATGAAAACTGTTCGTTACTTAGTAAGTTCCTTAGCCTCTCTTTTTAGAAAGAGTAGTATCAATAGAAGGATATGGCTAGGACAAGAGTAGTGTTTAACTAACGACTCTCGCATGTGTGTGTACATGTACGGATATAGTATGGAGAAAGCATATGGAATGTGATTTGCAAAATAATGCATATGGAGTTCCCGTGAACTTCTTATCTCTGTAGTGATCGCGCCCTTCCGTCTGCAAACGACGGTAAGGGGATGCAATTTACAATTTTTCAAAATCTTTATCGATGAAGGAGACTGGAAGAACCTTGACGCTGGCGCGTCCTGGTACTTGAAGCTCCATAAATTTGATATCAAAAAAAAAAAAACTAACGACTCCCGTTACTAACTGTTATTTACGAATTGGAAGAGTGGGATGAAACTTTTAGACATCAAAAACACCCATGCCATCGAACAGAAATCGATAAATATATTGATAATATGCTGTTCGCACATGGACTCGAACCAGCAAGATCCGTCACGGATACCAACGATGTTTACAACTGGGTCACAGAACCGACTTTCACTATTTTAAGTAACTTTTTTTTTAGCTGCATTTCCTAATTAATTCTACAATTTTTTGACCTTTGTTTTGTATTTAATTATAATCGACAAATGTTGATATATTTTAAGTTACAACACTAAGTCGTTTGATACATTTACGAGAGACAAAATTTGTACACTTATAACAAATCAATATCGTTTATGTATGTAATTCAAATATATTCTTTATTATATTAGATCGATGCTACCTTTATTAATATTGTCATTATTTTGCATGATTCATTTTCAAATTTCTCGGTGACCTATGTACAAATACGGCAGCCCTATCACACAGATAGTCTGATAGCATCAATTAAACTCACATTTTTCATCTGTCTCTTTCAATATAGCGGTTCATCACAAGCCACACACCGCGGCCGCTTTCAAAGCGAAACCAACTCACGGAACTTCTTATCTCAACACTTATAAAAAAGCACAAAAGCTTGGCGGTATTTTTGATTCAAGCTGGACTTGTGATACGAGTACAATTTACTATTCATAGCAATGCAGGAGTCGATACTCTGATTTTTTTTATTATGACCAAAATACATTTTTGGTAGAAGCTGATTTCTAATCTTTCTAATTTTTTGATCTTTTGAATTTAAAGTAATTTTAAATGGGTTAAAAATAATTGCGCTTGTGGATTGGATGGTTATCACTAGTATAAGTGAACTTGGTTTTTGATTTTGTTGAAAATATAACAAAATACATATATAATAAATATTTTTTACATTTTATATTTGTTATCACAGCCATCCGTGCATATTATATTTTATTTTGATTCAAAAATAAAATATTGTAGCCAAACATAGTTCTATGAGGAGCTACACTACAAGTGAAAATGATCTAACCGAAAGTTCATTTAATTCTAAGCCATTTTAAATTCATGTACATTGATGATTTTTTAAAATTTAACTTTTAGGAGAACTGCGTCTTATTCTCTATTGTTAATCTCTCTTTTTTTCAAAGAGAGTATCGATAATAAAGAAACGATTACGACAAGACTAATGGTTAGTTAATTAATCGCTTTCGCTACGTCCCTTTATTTTAGTTTTGGAAGGCTGGAAGGGATTTTTTATACATCACAAGCATCCATGCCTTCGAAGAGAAATCGATTGAAACAATTCTGTTTGTACTGGAATTTGAACCCGTATGATCCGTGAGATACGCAACCTAACCCAACGACGTTAACCTTTGCGCTACAGATCTGAAATAAAATCAATATATTATTTTAAGTTTATTGGATCTGATTATAATACTTTTTTTACTTTTTACTAAAATTATTGATATATTATTTTTCAATAAAAGTTTTACGAGCTCTGTAGTGTCCATACAGTAGCTGACACGTTATTTCTTCGATTATTGTTTAGCATGCATCAATACGAGTAAATTGTTATAAATTACCTACTATTAAATCTATCAAATATTTCACATCTACCTCAAGAAGCCAGAGGCTCTTTTTTTAATGCGGATATGATTTTATTCCTGATTTTTTTTAAATAGATTACTTACGAATATTATAAAACTACTATCATGCCATAACGTTCTTTTATTTGATTTCTTGGTCTGTGAAATATTTTAAGCTCCAAGTTCTTTGCGAATAACACAAATTGTATATACAGATTTAACTGTCATTGAAAGAGTTCTGAGTAAAACATAGAAAAGGTTTAATTATGCAAAGATTTTCAAATAATATCTTGTGTACATTTTTTGGCATCATACAATTGTCAAAACAATATGTTTAAGTCTTGATTATGCCATATCTGATTTTTTAAGTTTTACAAATTGACTTAATACAGAGCTATTTATGTCACATCACTTATTTAATAAGACAATAGTTCTCAATATATTTAAATGCTAGCGTAAAATGATTACTGTATAATATTTATGGAATTTTATCGACAGATACTATTTTTTTAATCCATGTCCACTCCCAATGCGGAGCATATGGCATCCTATCGGAGGTATCTTAACAGAAGTTTTTGTACAAGGACTGTCTGTTACTCAGTCGCTCAACCTTTCTTTTGAAAATTGAGTAGTAGGAATAGAAGGATAAGGCTAGGACATAACTAGTGGTTAACTAATCGCTCTTGCTACGTTTAGTTGTTTAAGGATCGGAAATGGTGGGAGAGACATCACAAACACCCATACCTTCGAACAGAAATCGATCAAAAAATGCTGTTCGTGGAAAATGACTTGAACCAGTGAGGTATGGCACGGAAGCCCACACTCTTTACCGTTGCACCATAAGACCCGACTTTTATGAATACTGACTATTTAACAGAACAAAATATCTTATGTTAGAAGCTGGGTTATCAAGTTGGAAAAACCAACTTTCGAATATTCCAAATCTAAAAAAACCGGCAAACTTACGGACATACATAAAATTCGCACATGATGATTACCCACACAGACAAGTGATCACATTAAAATTAATTGTGCATAGAAATAATAAAATTTGAACTTAATTATTTGTATATGTTGGTATATATGGCTAACATTCTTTGTAATGGTTACAAAAAAAAAAACAAAAACAATCTTGATTTTGACCTCATAAAGTCGAGCAATCGGTCAAACGACTGTGTTTTTATCATATGTATAACATAACGGTTTAATACGTGTTATCAATTAAAAATAAACCGGTCTTCATTGTCATTAAATTGGTTAAAACAAAAGAACGTCGAGTTTGACTTGCTAGCAGATGAGCCAATCGAGACACGAGATATGCCGATCAAAATCGATGCCCTGTATCAATTATACAAAACACATTGGAGATGAACGTTGCCGATAAAAAACTTTGATTGGGGTGGTCCCTGTTTGGGGTAACCAAATTAAAAACGTAAGATTATAATAACGTGAAAAAATAACAAAGTGTTTCAGTTCTACAAATATTATTTGATATATAGTTTATAGCTATTTCGGCTTATTTCTTCATCAGAACTATGTTTGTGCTTACATCAACTCAAATATGTATGTATGTTTACACAATATTAGAGGAGATACACAATATATCTTGTCATCCACTCTAGCATCCTAATTTATAATGGCTCGTATTTTTCTGGTCAGAATTTAAATGACACTGGTCAGAATTTTTATTAAATGGTCAGAATATATCGGTCAGAATAAATAATCATAATTTAAATGAAATTAAAAAAAAACTAATCTAACCTACTAACCAAAATTGTTATTAAATATTCTGACCGCTTAATATTTTTATTCTGACCGTTCATATTTTTATTCTGACCAAAAAATTATTTAAATTCTGACTATTTAATTTGTTTCTATTTATAATACAAATTAAAGTATTATATGAAATAGCTTGACATTATTTAAATTTAAATATATATATCCATACCCGCTTTTAATGTAGAGCATATGGCCTTTTAATGAAGGTACCTTAACAGAAGTTTTTTCTACGAGAACTGTTTGTTACTCTGTCGCTCAACCTCACTTTTTCAAAGAGATTATTAAGGATAGAAAAATATGGTTAGGACAGAATTAATGGTTAACTTATCGCTCTCGCTACACCCAATTATTAAAAGATCAATTCAAAAGGGTAAGAGGGAATTTTTAGACATCACAAACACCCATGCCTTCGGTACTGGAACTCAAGTCTGCGAGATCCAGCACAGAAACCAACAATCTTAACCGTTGCACCATGAACCCAGCTATGTATATATAAATATAATAATGTAATTATATATGAAATAATATTTGTCAAACTTCACTACGTTATTACTTGTTATTTTTTCGTCATATTACAATGGAGTTCTTCTAACTAAGTACATGCCAATGCAATCGATGTAAGATGTTACAAACTGTGTTAAAACGCGGTTAAATAAAAGCTCATTTGATTTACTGCTGCATAAATGAGATTTCATACAGCAGTGAATTAACAGACAGAAATATGTTATTTATTTTACACATAACTCAGACAAACTAAAACAATAAAGAAAATTGTCTAGTCAGTTTTCCATTAAAAAATAATACAACTATATTACATTGTTTTACAATATATAAAAAAATGTATATATAAAGACACCATAATTCACAATACTGTTGAAAAATAAGACTTTACTCTTCCAGTCTGCAAAGGTTTTTACTCAGAGAAAAACTGGTAACATATTGTAAAGAAAATAAATACTATTTCGAAAAAATTGTCACTATATTATTTATTTTTGTTTACTTTTACAGACGACAGTTAACAATTGAAGTCACACTCAAACCGCGCATGTTTTTATTGTTAAACATGTTTTACATTTAATGGATCTTTGAAATAATGGTAGCATTTTATTTCTTTATACCACACACTTCGCAAAATACGAATATTTTTTTGTGGGCCTGTATTATTTAACTATTTAAACGCCGGCCTTACCGATGAACGAGAGGTCAAACACTCGTCTGGCATTTCGAGATTGGTAATATTATGTTCCGAGACATCTCATGATGGATGACGATGCTCTTCGAGATATCACTTTAAACACATTTCCTCTCGCACTATTACCATACAGACTTGAATTTCTAAGGGGTTTTGAATATTTTTTTACACTTTTATTTGGCGAAATTAACAACCACAGACAAAAATAATGAGTGATTTTTTCAATAGATAAATTTTTAATAGACTATGTACTAGTATGTACGTTTTTCAATAGGTAGATTTTTAATAGACTTTCTTTTCTCTATTCTATTTTTAAAAATAGTAGAGGATGAGCAATTAGTACTTGTAGACAACTTATGTTGTGTTGTCATGTTGAAATAAGCTCCACCAGGAGTCCAAATACATCAAATTGAAAGCGGGAATAGTTAAAAATATATAATAGTTTAAGGCGTAATATTTATACAGTGCCGGCGCGAGGTTATTTGGCGCCCTACACAACGGTTATTGCTAGGCCCCTTTTTTAACAAATCGTCCTGAATCGAAATAATGAACAAAAAAACATTTAAGGATCATTTGATTTATTTTATATATATATCCATATCCACTCCCAATACGGAGCATATGTCCTACTAATTGAGGTATCTCAACAGAAGTCGACTGTTTGTTACTCAGTCGTTCAACCTCTCTTTTTCGAATCATATAGAATCCGATACATAATTACAACGAACAAATATCAAAATAAAATAAAATGTAAATATTAGAGTTTATAAAAATAGTTTTAATACTCCATTTATGCGCCTCCTAATAGTAAGCGCCCTAGGCGGTTGCTTATTTAACCTGTATGGTGACGCCGGCTTTGTATTTATATAGTGATAAGCTATGCTGCTAAGGAGAGCTTTAATATACATATTTTTGACATACTCTGCGTAAACGTGAGTAAGTTCAGACGAATACTATTTTTTTATTTATTTAAGTGGACTTTTTCGGACTGTACTTAGTTGACTTTCGTGTCAATGTCTAATGATTCATTATTTTTACAATGCTGTCTTTTTTTAAGTTGCAAAAGTAATAAATTTATAGTCTGTTATGTAAGTATAATTTAGAATTTCGACTGAAGATGTAAGACAATAAGAAGACTGTTATGTAAGTGTAAATAAATAAATCTAAATAAAAATAGTGTCTATGAATTATATGAGACGAGAGAGAGAGAGAGAAATAATTATCTAAAATTACACTTGACCATGTAAAAGAAATTAGTACTTTATTTTTTTATTTAAAAATGTATCACATTGATAATAAACAAAAGATAACAACAATATTATTACAGCTTAGCTGGAAAACTGGTTATCTAGGTTAATTTAACGCCATTTTCCGTTAATCAGCTGTCAACAGTTCAGCCGATTTGACAGCATTACGTGGTCAATATAAGACAAGGAATGTATTTCAAGATGAAGTGACATTTAATTATATACAGAATGCGACCGCACACTGCAACTTGTCAAGCGAGGTTCATTAAACAATTTATTTATCATTTTCATAATTACACACGCCAAACAAAATACAAACAATCGACTTCAATTGTTCTGGGAAAATACATTTTCCAATTAAGAAGGCATTTATTCAATCTTTCAGTATTGTACTATTTTTTAAATCAACCAATTAAATATTGCGTTGGTAAAAAAAACGATTCTTATTTTTTATAACTAGCGATCAGTAAAAAGTCAAAAACGGAAAGTAGATGATTGAGTCGACCATTTCCGTATTTCCTTTTGCTGTAACATAATATTTATGCGCTTACAAAAATATGTGTAAAGAACCTCTGCATTGAAAAAATTCCAAGTTCTTTATATCAATTTGACTTAAGAAAACATAGTTATTTTATCAGCGTAGATGTGACATACATTGTTTGTGAGTATCTCAAAACAAAATAAAGTGGATAGGGTGAGTTTCGAAAATGAGTGACACAATAATTATCGTCAGTATTTGGGTTTGGCTAGTATTTTCTTCAAATAAATCATACCAAATTATATTCGATGAATAAAATATTGAATGCACATAAAAAGAACTATATAAGCACTAAAAAGATAATTTTATTATTAATATGCTCCGAGAATATCTTATAAACTTAATAATCAAAGAAATTATGTAAAGCATATTTATAAATATCAAGATTTTCAACGAAACAATCATCGAAGTTGAAAATAAACTATATTTTAGCAATGCTAAATAATAAATATTAGCAGATTCTCTACATTTCAGATATTTAGTAAAGGTAAATCTATTTTTGTATTTCTGAACCACATCTTCTCCGGAAAGACTGTATGGACGGTTACTAAAGAACTCTGGTAACTATTTGTTGGTCAGCCACTCAAGTCAAGTTAAAATGTTGATGTTTTGGAGATTGAGGCTAGGAAAATTATATGATAGCATTTTTATATATATATAATCAATGGTTGCTGTATATACACTGTTGATGAAGGCCTCTTTAATCTATGTCTGACATATTATATTTTCTTAAGTAAATAATTAATGAATAAACTATTACTGTTTTGTTTGTACTTTAACGTTTTTTAAAAATAATCTCATTTCAAGTCGTAAGATTAAAAGCTTAATAATTATTGAAAGCTTCATATAAAACAAGCATATTGGGTGTCAAATATAATATCATATGGTATCGCTTTTCCCAAAGCATTACATCAACGACTATCCATTTTGTTAATCCGGGATTAAATTAATATTTAAAAAAAAAACATAGGTGTTATATTAATAACACTGTCGGAAGAATTATTATGTAAACGTGTGCATAAATATTAACTCAGCGCGCAAAGTACTTAGTGGATGTTATGTATTCTGAATTTTCCAGAAATATTTAACTACGGTATTTCATCAATGAATTGAGCAATAGATAAATTGAGTCTAAATCACTTAGGATCACTTGGCTTGCTAAAAAATGTAAAAAAGTCATCTATTTGTATGAAAATAATAAAATTAATATCAAGAAGATTTAATTATGTATTAACATAGTAGTAAAATTAAGTTTTGTAGAGTTTTTTTGTTTGTTAACACCTATTTTATTTGATACAAATAAACTTGACATGGCAATCTTCATCGCTATCAAAAAACTCTAATCTACAGTATATGGGTTGGATTATTGTTCTACTATTATAAGTAATTGAAGTTTTCTTTAGATCAGTAATCAATATATATATATATATTGTAATAATAGCCTATTTATTAAAGTGAAACTATTTAATCAAGCCAACGATGTGAATAAGTAGCCAACAGGATGTAAAGGCAGAAATATAATTTGTATGCAAAATTACATATGAAAACAATGCGTTCTTTAAATAAATAAAGTATTTTATCTTCTAATGTAATTTTTAAATGTTTTACATGAATCATAGTACGTATGTATTTTTAAATGTATGAATCAGAGTTTTATTGGACAGTTCAGTATATTATTGCAAATTTACCATCAAAGCTGACCACTATCCAAACGAAGCAATTTATAAACTTTTACCATATTTTTAATAAAGCAGTTTTGCAATTTTGTTTTATATGTAGTATTAAATTCATTTATGAGTAAGTTGATACCATAGTTTTAAATTTTTAATGATCCTCTTCTTAAAAATAAAGTAAGTATAGTTAGTATAGATAGACTAAAAAAATAAATGTCTAGCAAAGAGTCGAATTAAATAAAGCAGCGAATCATTATTTTTTTGTTTCGCAGAAATACGAATCAAACGAATAAATCCGTGAAAGTAATTGATTCAAATAGATCAAACTCGTGCCGAAATTACTTATTTCCGATATTTATTAACGTTTTTATAATTTAATAATTTAAAATATTATTCTAGAAAAACAGTGTTTGATCGACGTTCGACCTGTTTTTTTAATTACATTTTTTTTAAATCTTTTTTTAAATAATATAAATTCCGCCTTGGATTTCAGGTTTTATTCGTTGCATTACCCCCATCTGGTAGCACCAATGCACTGGAACGACAAATCAGGAAAGCTCAACTATCATAATATCTATCAATGTTTCATATTTTAAAATAAAATGGTAAATTTCTTGTAGAGACCACATAACAATAACTTTTATAACATTTTAGCTCACCTCTATATCTAAAAAAATAATGTATTATAATTGGAAAAAATCTTATGAATGGATTCAACGGTAACACTGGAAATTTATTTTTTCTATACAATTTAATTTGATACCTCATAACAATTATTCGAATATCATGTCCGCTGCCACTATTTTCGTGAGAGTTAATTCAGAGAAAATTTTGAAATAATTATTTAACCAATCGTTCTTATATTTTGTTTATAAAGATGGGATACATATGAGTAATTGCGTAGAAATTTAAACACCAATGACATCCGTACCATCTGAGACAAATTCATAAATCGATTGAAAAAATAATGGATATAATATAAATGTTTGTTCGGAGATTCGATACTGTGACACCACAAAAAAAAATTGACCGCTCAGTCACAGAACTGGTTAATACTTAATGGTTATAACTGTTTTAAAAAAATTGAATGAATAAAAATTTCTAAAGATGACAACGGAGCTAAGGTATTTGAAAATCCCTGTAAAAGAGTGAAGTTTACACTATACGTATTGGGATATCTATTTCAAAAAGTTGGTAGCTTTGTCTATCATATTAAATTACTGATCGCTTTGGCAGGACCTATTCCAAAAAAGTACTTTAACATCAAAAGAAAAGTTACATTGAATTTATTTAACCTATTGATTCTTCGGAAATTTTAATTTTTCACTAAAGTTTTGGTCTGCCACTTTGCTTTTAAGCCTTGTCGGATAACTGGATATTAAATAACTCTAAGGGACTGTTGACAACCATGCTGATGCAGCCTTTAATTTTTTATAGATTTTACCATAAATGTCGTAAGTCAGGTGGCTTGTTTTGCTATATACTCGCATTGCTTTTATATATGAGATCAAGAAGATTATTTCTTTTCTGGTAATTTAATATTCACACAAATTATGCAAAAAATTGTGTAAATATTAAATTACAAGAAAATTCTTTTAATTGTGTTTATTGAAATGCATGTTTTCTTTTTCTGTCTGCTTAACGTTTGCTCCCGATTATCTATGGTATGACACACGCGCCACCTACTGTAAGTTAATTGTACTTGTAACCTTCGCACAAGTGTAAGCATACGTTGTCAAAATGAACTGTATCGCAGACATACAAACATTGATTTTTATATACAAGACCTACTTCAAGCTAATTTTAATATGCCTTTAACCTTCCAAGTCCAAGCAAAAAGTTTGTCAAAGTTTTATTGCAATCGGGTGAGCAATGCATAAAATACGAACAAACAAACATTCATTTTTATATATTAGATTATATTGTTTGGTTAGATGAGGTTTATTCATTTATTTATTTTTTGATAATATGTCCATATAAGAAGAATGTACTAAGATCGAAAATTTTGCATTAATTTTAATCAAATTAATGTGTACCTCAACTCAAAAGTGAACAATTAAAAAAAGGTTTTGCTTCAACGAAATATCATCAAAAAACATGTGTGACAGTTACACGTATAATATTTATACTAAACACGAAATAATTTATACTAAAAAATAAACATTTTGACAGCAAATCACTTGCAACTATCGACCGATTTGTGCGGTAAATAATGATTCGCTTACTTACAATTCCAACTGGTTTTTCGCTGACGAAGTTCTGATCCAAACCGCTTGGATATCACGTCATGTTTAATTACCTCAATCCACGCTGATAGCATTAGGAATTTAATTTTAAATATCCGGAAACACGACACGTAATTAATCTGGCACGTATGCATTCACAGCGTTAACTCGTGATTGTTTTAATTTTGAAACAATGGCCTGCCCACAGTAGCGTCTTGCAGTCATTTTGTGTCAGTTTAGTTTATTATTTACAGCTAGACTATCGTGAGAATCATCTGGCATTAAATAATAATCCTAAAATAACTTTTAAAAAAACACGTAAATTTGTATCATTACATACTGCGTTCATGCGTACTAAAGAAATAGTTGGGTCCTATGGCGGTAGCGGTTAGCGTTGTGGACTTCCGTGCCAGATTTCACGGGCTCGAGTCCCAATACGAACAGCATTTTTTCGATGTTTGTGATGTATAAAAAATCCATATTTTAATCATAACTGGGCGTAGCAAGGGTGATTAGTTAACTAACCACTAGTCCTGTCAGTGGCGGATCCATAAATTGTCCCAGGAGGGGGCCATTCTATTTGAAAATAAGCATGATACATAAATAATACATTAAAAAATAGATGAAAGCCTTTTTTTATGCGATTTTTGGCGCGATTTTGAAATTACGCGATTTTTTTGGACGGCACCGTAAAAATATATTTTTTGCGCTAATTTGAGGAACATTTTTTTTTCATACATTTTTTGACACTTTTTTACGCGATATTTTGATTTTTGGAACCGATTTATCAAATCACACGAAAGTGAGGTTTTTTTACGCGCCATCTTCCTCCGATGTATCGCGTAAAAAAGATTGGGTGTATATAAAAATAGTCAATACATAATTTAAAGTATGTATTCTATAAAACATGGTAAACTAAACAATTAAAGAGCCCATTTCAAAGTAAAGTTTTAATAAATTATAAAAATGGAAAATAATTTCTCCCAAGGAGGGGGGCCATGGCCCCCATGCCCCCCCCCCCTTGGATCCGCCAATGAGTCCTGTTCTAGTCCTATAATTATATTTATACGTTTCTCTTTGAAAAAGAGAGACTAACCGATTAAGTAGCAAACAGTTCTTGAAGAAAAACATTGAGAGCGGACATGGATTAAAAAAAAAACCAAGCCCTTACACGTTAGGATAAGTTCTTGTAACTTGTTCTCGTAATAGTGTTTTTGAGCATTTATATTATACACAGGTCCGTGGCACAGCAGTCAACATTGTTGGCTTCCGTGATAAATCTCACGGGTTCGAATTCCAGTACAAACAGAGTTTTTTCAATCGATTTCTTCCCAATACACAGATGTTTGTGACGTCAAAATATTTTCTCTTGCCCTTTCAATCTCACAAACACGACTCGTAGGGAGAGCGATTAGTGAACCACTAGTCCTGCATTAACCATGTCCATCTACCCTATAATTTCTTTGAAGAAGAGAGTTTGAGCAACTTAATTTAACAAGCAGTTGTCATAAAAAATCTCCTGTTGAGATACCTTTATTAGGAGGCTGTATGCTCCACATTAATTTTGGAGATGGGTAAAAAATATATTCTAATATTATGGCACTAACTCAATATTTTTCCGTTAAATAATATACTGAAAACGATATAATTTTAAATATGGAATTATTGTTATATTATTGTTGCTCGCGAGTGAAACAACTATTATACTTCAATACTGTTCTTGGCATATTTATATCCGTAGATTAAAACGGAGTGATTAATAAAAAAAAATGGTGGAACATAATACAAGCTTCTGTCCAACGTTGAATCACAACAAGTGCCTGATAGCAATTTAATTACTCATTAAAAATTCCGGCCAATCAAAACGTGGGGGCGGAGTTTAAAAAGCGTACCTTAATGCAGTTTTTTTTATATAACCCAAGAACTTGTTCAATAATAAAATAACATGCATTTTTTTCGTAAAAACCACATTTTTTTACACGCTCTTTATAAGGTAATGTGAGGCATATAGAAGCAAAGGTAGTAGTTATCTTGGAAAAAATGGCACAACATTTCAATGAAGAAATATAAAACAGCTCACTATGCACATATAAAACAATATTTGTTACAAACAAATACAGTTATTTGGACACAAAAACAGAAGTTTTGAAAAAATGGAGTAAATGCAGCATAATCAATATTTAGAACTTAAATATCTTATTAAGTGTAATAAACTCTGCATTAAACATTGTTTTATCCATTTCCGCTTACAATGTGGAGCATATGGCTTTCTTATGGCGGTATCTCAACATAAGTTTATCTACGACAACTGTCTGTTACTAGAGTATTAGGGATAGAAGGATAAGGCTATAACAGGACTAATGGTAAGATTTATAAAAGAGGGGCGGGAGGAAATTACAAGACATCACATACATCCATGCCTTCGGACATTATCCATAAACCAACAAAAAAAATACATAAAAACTGTCCGCATAGGGTTCAATCCTGTGACCTCTGTAAACAAAACCAACAACGTTGACCACTCGACCACGCAACGAAATTATTTTTTCACGATTTTGTTAATATTTTATCTGTTTATAATATACTTTACTTTAAGGTAGAGTAGTGACTTGTTAATATATTTTATTTAAAAATCACATTCCAAATACACAGATCATAAACGAACCATCAAGTGAAGCTGTCAGTTTGCAGTGGCGGATCTTCGCGGGGGGTGCTACCTGACAGCGAACGCCCCCTGTCGCGTCGACTTTTTTTTACATATCATTTCATTTGTTTGTTATTATCATTTCTTTTCGTGTTTGTTTATTTGTCTTACGTGACCATGACCGTAAGGAATTATGGTTAAATTGAGATATTAGAAGGTTTTTTATGAGTGATATCTGGAACAAATTGCTTAGAAAATTATCACCTCTTTTATATATTCGGGCTGACATTTTGATATCGTATTTTTGTGACTCTATTGTATTGGATCTGTTATCATATTTACTGTGAAAAGGTAAAGTAAGATTACGTATAACATAAATGATAAGTCATTTTGTATATAACTAAAAAATCGTCAAAAATCATACAGAAATCAGTACAGAAGCGTCCATCGAATGATTACGTAGTAAAACTTAAAAAATCATAAAGTTAATATACTATATTTAAAACTGTATTTTTTCTATATAAGTTAGGATGTTAAAAAATTCAGGAGATGCGTTGGATGTCTTTTCTATGCCAGTATATATAGCTATGTTGGACGCATTTGGAATCAATTAAATTTAATAACAAGTATATTTTTAAAATACATTGTTATTTTTGGACTTAATTTTTATTTACTTTTACAAAGTAAAGGTCAGTTCAATCAATTTCGTTGTTACACCAAACACATTAGCAATAATATATATAAAAAATATTTGAGCCGTACTTTGAATTTAATGAATATTAAAGTATGTACTCATTTTGCTAATATATTTAGATACTTACACTGTTTCTTGAAATTTCTTGAATTATTATATATTGTGTTTTAATTTGGCAAGTATTATATAATATGAAACAGTCAAATACCTTAGTAATAAAAAAATAAAACACTTTTATATTAAATCTATATTATTTATTAATATTCGGCCTGGTTCGTTCATCGTGAGCATTATCAAACTGATAAATGTTAGCGTCGATCAAAACCAGTCTCGATCACTAATAAATAATGTTGAGTTAGTTTAAGAGTGTTTGATTTAATATGCCTAGTGTAAAATTTTCTATAAATTAATAACAAAACGTTTTTTTATTTAAGTATAATCAAATTCATAATTGAAATTCAGTTTTGAAAACACCATCTAAATGACAATACGGCTCCAAAAAAGGTATTTTTTTTATTTATATTCAATATTATGTCTCTTAGATAACCTTTGGTTTTCTTCATTGATTTGATTCAAGGCATGTATATTAGTGATGCTTTAACATCTTCGAATCCACAATATCGTAACCTGACAAATGTATAAAGAGGGAACGATTAGTAAATGCTATAATTTAAAAGCATATCAACGTATTTTTTTCATTCGTTTAATATCCAATTTTCAAGTAGAATAAGGTCAACACGCAAACAATACGATATAACGTATCTCGTATTATATTTATCTGTTATAATATCACGTAAGTCCTCTAAATTATGTATTTATTATGTATAAAAATAAATGAATATTTTTGAAGTGTAATTAGGAATAGTAAAATATTCTACTACGTTAGTTTGAATATTCAGTTTTAACTATCTCCTGAACACTTACGGTAAACTGACTTACTTAGTTACTTAGGGTTACTTAGTTACTTACTCACTTACTTAGGGTAAACTGACTTACGCTATGATAGAATTAAGCTGACGATTAGTAGAGTAATTGGTAGTAAAAAATAAAACAATAAAAAAAAAATGCAAAAAATAACTTCAGCGTACAATTTATTATATTGTTTAAATTCAAACAACCATTTAATATCAAGATATAAAAAAATGTTCCATTTTTAAATACAAAATAAGTATGTAAAAAAACAATGCAAAAAAACAATAGAACAATCACTTTAAGGATTTGTTTTCAATTGTCGGCAAAATCTTAAAAACTTAAAACGAAGGCGGTAGACTTCAGAATTTTTAATCTCCTTCCAAACAAACAAAACATTTCGTGAATATAAGAAGTATCTTTTACAAAAGGATTAAGTACCGGCTCTAAGTGTGGTGTTTACTTACATAGTTATTTCATAGTTAATGCTACTTACGTTCACCTGTATTTATAATACTATATAGTTCGGTAGGAGGTATAATCACAAGCTGACTAAGGGTTGCTGGCAACAGAGGAGTACAATTTACTGTGCATTCTCCATATACACATAAAAACATAATATTGCTAATGAAATTTTTATTTTATTATTAAGTCAATCATACATAGTCTTAACTGATTATTATAAATAACTGGAATAAAATAAGTATTTTTATTATATTTGAAAAAATCAGAATGAAGTTGTCCCTCAATTTTTATTAAAACTGTTCAGCATTGATTTTTTTGCATATAAAATAATATTTTCTGAATTTGAATCGTTCAAATTATGTACATTCACACAAGAATATTTTCTGCTTTAGACAATGCATCAAATATAACAAAATTGCATGAATTTGAATTAAATTAATTCGTCATAATTTTTTTCCAGCTTATACTTGTACATATATGGGTACCTCTTTAATATAATTAAGAAGATGGCATGACATTCCTATTCATTTTTTAAAATATCACTTCAATTATTAAAATATGATGACATATAATAAATAACCCAAAGAAAGCATTTCTACTTTTTATTTAAAAAAATACAGATAGATATCTTTTTCGTATGGGGTAGTTTTCAAATATATTTCAAATGAAGTAGATATCTGAAAAATTATTATTTTTTAACAAAATTTAAAACATATAAATAAATGTTGTAAAATTTTAAAAAAATAGTAATTGATAATTCATTTCTAACTGTACTGTATTATATCATAAAAATAAATATTAATAACTATCGTACATAATTTAAAAAAAAAACTAACATGGCAAATTAACCGTATATACAGCACACGTAACTATAGACTATTCATATAATAGAATTGGTTGGCGCATTGCCAAAATATAGCAAAAATACATATATTATGCCTAATGTAAGATATGTATTATAAAATATTGCCGTTTAGCTTTCGCCTTCACCGTTTTACCTAGGTAAAAAGGCCAAGACTTTAGACTAGAGGTCATTGTATTGTGGTTTGATACATATGTAGTTAAAAATAAAAAATCCTTCAGTTTTTTTTTTCCAAAATGATATTTTATATAGATATCAATTTTTTGTTTTCAAATACATTGGACATGAAGCAAAACCAATTTTCTAGTGTTTAAACCTAACAATGCGGCGGCAATGCAAAGGTGCGCCTATTTTCAGGTAATATCTCTAAATACTCGCTGAAGAAAAACTTCTCTCAGGTGGTCCGGCTAGACGTACTCTACTAAAAGAATATGAAGACATATTTGTGACAGAAAACAGTGGTTGGTAAGCCACCACTACAAAAAAAAATCAACAACAAAACACCCTAAATGCCAAACAGACCAATACTTATTATATCCCCTTTTGGTAAACAATGCGAATGTATAAAACTCTTTCAATAAGATCACAAATTATTGCAATAACAACTTATTTAATTTAACATACATAATAATATTTATTAAATTTGAATCGTCAAAATATTGTTAAGTTGTTTATGGTAATCAGATTTAATTTCAATATTGAAATTGTACCACTGTCAATATTTCCTAAAAAAAAAGTTGAAATATATCGAAAGGTTAGACTTTGTCAACTTTTTAAGAGAGCAGTTTTAGTATTTGTGTAAAGATTTGTTTTGTGAATTTATCTAGAGAAATTAAGATGGTTGGAACAGGGGTGAGTTGGAGGGGGTTTGGAGGGGCTCGCATGAGCCAATTGTCAAATGTGACTAAGGCTGGCGAGCCCCTTGTTAAATTACGAAAAAAAAATGTTTTCAAATCAAATTAGTACTTAACGGCAATTTAAATTAAGGTGGGGAAAGTACATTTTTCAGGAATCGATTTTAATTATTTTACAGTATATTGCGTATTGTGATATAATATAAGTAAGATCCAATTGCCTCAAATGAGCTACGTATAATTTTAGCAAAGTGATAAAAGAAAAAATCCGCCTAAACACCACGAATAGCTGTGAAATTAAGCAAACTCTCTGTTAATAAATTGACAGCACACCGTTGGGTTAATATAATTTAAAAGACTTCGCGACTAAACAGTTTTCTTTCCTTCCTTAAAATATTGAATACAGGTAACATTACGATTCAAAATAATTGATTATATTTCACGACCCGAGAACTACAAGGTTCTAAGTGTAGATTTTTTGCGAAATAAAACTAGTTATAAGATAGTCTTTTTAGTAACATTAATTGTACTCATTGTTACTTTTGTTTCGCGAAAATTCTACTCTTAGAACCTTGTCATTCCCAGGTTGCAATTACGTATTTTAGCTCAGTGTTCCGCAAAGCGTGTGCCGCGGCACACTGGTGTACCGTGGTCATCAGTTGGTGTGCCGCGGAAAAAAGTTGGAAAACGCTGAGGACGATCAATGAAGAGATGAGAGCAGCCTTATCAACGATTGCTCCAAATTTTGATCGCCTGTGCTCAGTTAAACAGGCTCACATTTCTCACTAAACATCTTTTCATATTAGGTATATTGATTTTAGTAATAAATAAATATTAAATAAACATTGCTTTTTCTTTGGTGTACCTCTAAATTTTTTTGATTTGATAGGTGTACCCTAAACACAAAAAGTTTGCGGAACAATGTTTTAGCTGATATATGAGGCGCCGAGTTGCTTTACCCGCTCTGGAGCTTTTTTTTTAGTTTTGAGTAAATCACAAAAAACTGTTTTGGGTATATATAGTGATTTTAAGTGTTATAAAAGCTAATTTATACGTTTACAATTGTCAATAAACGTGTTTGATTTACGCCGAGAGCGTATTTCGGCGTTTTTAGAGCAGATTTTGAAGTCGCGTTAATATTTATTTTGATTTTTCGCCAAAACGGAATACATTTTTTTTCCATATCCATTCCTAGTCGGAGCATATGGCCACCGCATGATTTCTCTAAGATTCTCTGTCCCCCGTCAGTCTTCTTGCCTGAGAGTACATCCTATATATGGTCATCAGTGGCCTTCCACGACGGCGAAATCCATCCGGTTGGTAGAAAAGACAAGCAGAATTCAGGCTTTCTTGAGGCATCCGCAGCTCAAGAATACAATTTGCAACACTGAATTTTATAAAAAAAATATAGCTTTTTCGATAGAGCGCTGAACTGCATTCATAACTTATGTTCGTCAAAAACCGGCCAGAGCGGGTTTTGCAACTTGGCGATACATATCTTCGTTTGCGTATGACGTCAATACAAAAGGGCTACTTAGACTCTGTTCTTCACACTTCAATAAAAAGGTTTTTTTTCATGTATAATTTATATTGTAATTTGTACGCGTTTTACATGAAAGGATAAAATTAATAACACGAAAGAAATGCGGTATCCGTCAGCATTTTGACTTGAGTTCTGTCCAAAAAATGAAAGTAAGCCGCTTGGTACCCACGACTGCATCAGATAAAAATCTACTTATAATAATAATATTATCTTAGCTGATGTTAGCTTCACAATAATTAAATTCCTTGCTCGTTGTACCGTATACAGCGGCTACCGGTTTTAATTTAATACTTTGGCTCGACGGCGTGTTGTATCCTCCGACTCCTTATACCTAGCAGGTAATATGAAAATTTTTACGCCAGTGTCTTCTTGCGTTTTCAACTGCAGATGAGATCAAATATTCATGTTACTATTCGCCCAACAACTAACAAAAGTTTTAATTTCTGAATACAACACTAACAATTTATTAAATATCTAATGTTTTTTTTTTTTATATATCAAATTTATGGAGTTTCAAGTACCAGGACACGCCAGCGTCAAGGCTCTTCCAGTCTCTTTCATCGATAAAGTTTTTGAAAAATATAAATTGCATCCCCTTACCATCGTTTGCAAACGGAAGGGCGCGATCACTACAGAGATAAGAAGTTCACGGGAACTCCATATGCATTATTTTGCAAATCACATTCCATACTATATCCGTACATGTACACACACATGCGCATACATACATACACACATACAGTACACAAAAAAATTAAGCAAAGAGAGTCATTTTCGTGATTTAAATTCGTTCTTAAATTGACCATTTTAGACGACATAAGATCTATGGAGGGTCGTCGAGCAGAACGCACACCTCCCAAAATGTGCCCGCACACATTTTTCCATCCCCGCACAAGGCCGCACACAGAAATATTGTAAAAATAAGTTTGTTTCACCAAATTTTTATATTTGCGCACATTTTTTATTTTGCTGAAAATTTACTGATTACAGAATTTGATGGTCCGCAAACACAATAGAAAAATTACAGGGAACGTTAGTTGCATTAGTAATTTCTTTTCTTGGACAAAACAATTACGTTTATATGAGAACAGAAGTTTTTAATTAATCTTTTAATCTATGAAAACAATTAGGAGAAATAATTTTAAATATAATATATTGGAAGGAAAAGAAAGAAATATATTAAATATTGAAATTAACTTGAATATTCAGAAATAACAACAATATATGGGCCCATTAAAAGCGAAGTGAGTCAAGTTTTATTTGAGAAAAAAATAAGTTAGATGCGTTGTAATATTCTGCACGTCTTAAAGTATCGTAAAAATGAAGAAACTTTAGGTAATACAGATTTACAATAGTATTATATCCGTATAATAAAAATATGCAATCCACCGAAACACCAAGTAAAGACGTGATTGTACTACTAGCAGTCAAATTACCATATTACTAGTTGGCTCACTTCACCTCTATAGGGCTCATATTTATGTGAAAAACATATTTTTAGTCAGTTGAATCATCGCCTCTTCCTTACTAAATTACAGATCAAAACATTACATACGCAAATCTTGTTTTGACTCTCCAAATTTTAAGCTCAACGCCTTTGCCTTTTTTGGCTGTGGATTGTTAACTTGAATACTTTTTTACCATACAATTTTTTTGATATAATACACTAAATATAATGCGTACGTTAAGGGTAAACAAACGCATTGAGCATCTCTGACAGTTTTTGTCTGAGACCGCGTAACTCCACAAAACATTTCACCCATCAGAGTCTCGTCAGTGAGTGACACCTTTAGACTTCTCCCTTCACTCGTCCACATACTATCATACCCGCTACCTTCAACTTCTCATGAATAAATTTACCTCTCACAAAAGAAGAATAAAATACATGAAAAAAAATACAGCCCACCGAATTTTATTCCCAGCAGGTTGGATATGGAATTTCGAATCGTGTCATGTAAACATCGTGTACCAATCAAGTGCATCTCAAACAGTGCTAACTATTATTCATATCAAATATTTTCTTGGCTACAGGTTGTCCGTTCACGGATAAGTGGAAATCGACAACACTTTTAATATTTTCTAATACTTTTCTAGTGTAATAGAAAATCGGAGCATCCGTCCAGCAAAGACCGCAACTTTGCTAAATAAACGAGGTATCACAGAACTTGCGAATCTTGGAGGTCAGCCAGAGGCGGATTAAGCAAACGAGAGGCCTCAGGCGCAATAAAATTTGGAACATTCCAAATAAAATTCCATGCAAAATACTATATTCAAATCTTAACGAAGAGTAAATGCGTTATATAATGAGGTCAGCGTATAGCGTAGGACAGTGGAGAAATAATTAGTGTGACGCAGATCAATTGAGAATTCATCTTAAACTCTTGCGCTAGTAAAGAAGAGGAAAATGAAGTCTCAAAAACAATTTCGATAGAAAAATATACTTATAAATAAGCACTATATAATTATGGCCTTTCAGATAAATTCGAAGCATATTGAAGCTTAAGACAAAGATATTTTTAACTCTCCCTCAAACATTCAAATAAAAACTGTTTCTTTAATTGTTTATAATAGGGTCGTATTTTTCTAATCAGAATTTAAATAACACTGGTCAGAATTTTTATTAAATGGTCAGAATATATCGGTCAGAATAAATAATAATAATTTAAATGAAATTTTAAAAAAATCTTATCTAATCTAACCTAACCTACTAACCAAAATTGTTATTAAATATTCTGACCGTTCATATTTTTATTCTGACCATTTAATTTGTTTTCTTTATAATATGCATCTAATTTTATTTTTGACATTTACTTTTCTCATAGTATCCCGATCTCCGTTTAGCCTAATTGAAACCTTTATTATCACATATGCCCTCTCAATTACTTACTTTCCTACTTCGCTGTTGGGATTTCTTTCCGTAATAGAAAGTTTTATATACAAATTTACAACCAATTTATGAACTTTTCCTAAAGCAAATATAGATATTTGATTTTTCATATCTACTCACTTACTCTTTACTGTATCCTATATCAGGGTTCAAGAGAGTAAACCAGCCAAATACTAATTCTTTCGTGACTCCGTCTATATTATTCTGCTAAGAGATAGATTGTGAGTCCATTGTTAAGATGCTAAATTAGTAGCCCACATGCTCGACATTGGAATCAAATTGATACATAAACATAAAATCAAAACTCCTATCACTCAATCAATACATTAGTAACGAATCTACAATATCACTAGTAAAATTTCATGCATGTTGCATTTAATATTAAATACATTTCTTGAATGATTCAAGTTTGAGAATCGACTGTTCGAAGAAAATTATGTAATCCACATTCTAGGGGGTGAGATTTTTTGTTGAAAACGGATTAGATCGAATTTTATATCTCTGATACAATACATCAACGATGCCACAGTACAATACTGTTTGTAGAACCGAAGGTCATATGAAGGTAAAATGGTTAACTTTTTAAAATCAGAATGAACCATACTCAATATAACAAGTGATTCAAAAAAATTAATGCCATTTTATTATTGTTTCTCTTTTTCTTGGATTCGATGGCTACATTTTGTCTAACAAGTCGCGACCCCGGAACTACAAGGTGCTAAGTGGAGAATTTCGGCGAAACAAAAGTAACAAATAATTCTAATAATGGCACTTGAATTGGTACCTCATTGTTACTTTTGTTTTGAAAAAAAATCTACACTTAAAACTTTGTAGTTCTCGGGTTATTATTTTATATGAACACATGTGAGCACCAAAAACAAAAAATATTTTACAATATTGTTCAATATATAAATTTCTCAATTTCAATGAATATTTTTTACGC
This sequence comes from Himalopsyche anomala, assembly GCA_031772345.1. NCBI lineage: Eukaryota > Metazoa > Arthropoda > Insecta > Trichoptera > Rhyacophilidae > Himalopsyche > Himalopsyche anomala. The sequence continues at coordinate 20,624,549 of CM062829.1, forward strand.
TTTGCTTTGCTTAAAAAATATCAATAAGTAAATATTAACGTCATGGCGAGGATTATTTTCAAAATTTAAAATCACTTAAAAATAACATGCACTCAAAGAGAAATCGCATGGAATCAACTCGAGAAGAAAAAACACTAATAATGTTTAATTCAAAAAATTAACATTTTATATTATGGAATTGTTTGCCAACTTTATGGGTAGAATACGGTCTGACCCCATATAATATAATTATTCACACATAACTGGTATGCGATCACTATTAATATTATTGTAGATCATTGATTAATTATTATGAATGAATATAAGTCGTCGATATATTACGTTAGAAATTTTTTCTTCGATATTAATAATTAAATACCTTAACATGTCTCCGGAAAGCCTCAATCCTGGCTGCCTCTTCTTTCGACCGGTGGGACTCCGGCGCCCCGGACGTCCGTCGGGTACTATCCATAGGATGTACTCGGCGAAACTGAGAGATGATGGCATGTCATGGGAGGAAGCAAAATAATTGGCGGGAGACAGGGAAACATGGAGGTGCCGCGTGGCGGCCATATGCTCCACATAGGGAGCGAATATGGTCAAAGAAGAAGAACATTTTTTAGTTTATTATAGTCGAGTGGTAAACGTTTTTGGGCCTTCACCGAGAGTTCGAATTTTCATTTTCGGACATTTGAATGCAGTGAAATATCGATCGATTTGTATTTTTTAAATTTATTTCTGATTTGATCTTGAAAATAGTTTTTTGAAATAATCCTATACACAGAAAACCTAAATCTCAATGATGTACTTACAAACAGTTCTCATTAAACTGTCTTCAGTTTTCATGCTAAAATATTAATCTAAATACATTGAACCGGATATAGTTAAAAAATATTTGCCACTTTGTTATCTTAAAATTTAAAACAATACAGTATAATATATCAAATATATCCCCCACAGCGACTTCAAATCAAGCAAACGGTTGTTGCCTTCATAACGGAGTTTCGTCATTTTGACAGCGGACGCCATGACCCGTGAATCATTTACATGGAGAATCATTTCACGAAGGGAATCAACAAACTTCGTATTGAATAAATATTTTTTTGATTGGCAAACAGTTCTCGGATGACTTTATGGGTGAGTGTAGCGGTCTACAGCGACAACTATAATTAATACAAAATTTTAAGTTACTTATTAACCTTTCCCTTACGGTGCTAAAAAATACTTCCGTTATGTTACTGGTCCTTTAAGAACCAAATGAAAAACATGTTTTTTAAAAAAATATGCGTCATGAGTTTTTACCGTCCATGCATAAAGTGCGGCACATGCATAAAGTGTTAAAACACGTTTTTTCATATAAGCAACATATCGGAAGTATTTTTTTTGCACATTAGGGATAGTGTTTATAGAATTTTCAAAACAGTCCAGTTAGGTTAAAAATTTTCTTATCTAGAATAGAAATTCTTATAAATTTTTTTTTGGTAAAAAATGAACACGTAGCCAGTGGCGTACTTAAAGAGTGACATCCAATTTGTTTTTCAATAAAAAATCGCATCTAAAACAAAACGCATTATTTACGTTTGAAAATTGTTTAAACGTCAACAAAACTTAAAGATTTAATTTTAAAAAGTCCAAACTATCTAGGATTGTTTTAGCTGAGCATATGTTAAGACGCAGGCAACAGGCAGCAAAGATTTTATATTACATTACCTCTGTACGCTGCAATGCAGGCACGTTCGACGCAGATATACGTCTGGCCTGCACTACGCTCCGCTGTAGAGCTGGCACAGATTCCTGCGTGACGAGTACACTAAGGACGTGTTCTTTCGCAAACGTGACCAAGAAATGAATTGAGTTAGAGCAAACTGAACCTTATGTATATGAAACTACTCTATTAGACTACTACAAATAGTTATTAACTATATTATTGTGGGTAATTCAGCTACGTCACTTGTGTGACGCAGCAATCGTAGCAAACGTTTGTTGCACATTTCTGCTTTACCTGCGTGCACTTATTAATTCTGTGTTGCCCTACGCTGCATCATCTTTTATAAAAATGTTTTGCAGCTTCTTCAAATGAAAATATTGTAAATGGGATTTAAAACTATAATTGCAAGGAAACTCGGCAATGCATTTTTTTATAGTCTGTACATACTTTGTTACTTAAAAGAACCTTTTTATGGTAGTTTCCATACAACAAACGCGAGGGAGGAAGGCAGGTTAGAAGCGCAATAGTAGTGAATATAATATGTGTACGTACTACGCAGGACTTTCTAAGGACATGGTTTTGTATAGCTGTGTGCAACATGTAACTTTTGAGTTTCGACGGTGCCTTTGATTTCAGTCGGCAGTCTTTTTAGAGGCAGCTCTTTTGCCGCAAATAATTCTTTTCAAAACGTTTCATTCTGACAAGTAAAAGAAAATACAGACAAATTTAAAATACATGAGCTATTAATTACATTAAGCATAGATTCGAGCCAAATAAGTAAATATAAAACGTATATGGTAAAGTGTAGACTATTCAATCATCAACATTGCACACAGATTTTAAAACGGACACCAATATGTGTCAATATATTAACAAGGGGATCCTTAATCTTAAAGCTGTTAACAGTGTTCTGAAGAAATTGTTGATTTTTTATCACTTTTATACAACTACATTTACGCAATACGTCTTTATGCAAATGTCGTTCATTATATTTGTATGTCAGAAACTGCAGGAATGTACTGATTTTATCTAATAATATTGTTTGTTCTCAATTTACCAAGGGGCTTGCTGGCCTATATTAAATTAAACAGGAAGCTGTTACGATTACCTGTGAACAATATCCACCTCACCAATGTCTAAAGTACGGCATTTTGACTGAAACCAAGTTGTTTATTATTGACAAAATAATGTATTATTGCAGGCTTGTTAGATTAGAGAAAAATGAATGTGTCTTTCACTCCTCTGATTTAGAATGTTAAGTGTGTGTCTCTACAAAGTAGCATTTTATATCTATCAAATCTCAAAATGTAAACATTTTTTTTTGTATTTTGTTTGCACGGTATTCAATGTTTCGAGCATTTCTCTCTCACCCGCCGATATATTTAATAAAAAACTATACTTAAAATAAATTCCAAAGTTTATGATTAAACAAAATAACTGGCTTTGATAGCAGTGTGGGTTGTAACAAATAAATTAAACGTTGATATTTATGTAACAGTTTTACAAGCTATACGAAACAAAGCAATATTGAAAACAATATGATTTTAATCTTCCTCTATATGTTTGTTGCACAAACCCTGTTGTAGACTCGTCGTTTGATATAATTAATATAAGAACATTGCGAATTGAAAGAACAAAACTTTTTATAGTTTTATTAGTAAATGTACATCCATTTTTTTGTGATGAAATGTTTACACCTTACAAAATTAATTTATATGAAACAATTGTAATAAGACACATATTGATCGTCGTTATTTTACATAGCTCATCTTTTGTGATGATTACTTAAACAAGAGCTGTATGTTACGCGCCATGCTTTGTGGCGCTTATTGAAAAAGGCAAACAATAATAAAAGCATGTCGGTATGTATACGAATTAAATTAATATAAAGCCGAATAAACTTAATTGAAATTTAAAGATTTTCATAGAAAATATTACACTTAGTTATTAATATCCATGATATGAATTGAATATGCTGTTAGCTTAATTTTGTCAAATCACTTATAGATCTTGTTTTAGACCGAAAGCATTTCTGCTCGACGATCCTCCATAGATTTGATTTTTCTTCTAAAAATTAATACATACAACGTACAAGCACGATCGATATCATCGTGAAAATGTCTCTCTTCAATTTACTTCATTGTGTATGTATATATGAGCGTGTGTGTATATATATGGGGAGGTATATATGAGCATTTGAGAGGTGAAGTAGGCCAACTGCTATTTTAGTAAAAAATATGTTAGATGTGTTATAATATACTACATATTTAAAATTATCATAAAAGTGAATTGAACTCAGAGCAAAAATGTTATCTCCCTAAAATAAAAATACGCAATCCACCGAAACACCATGTAAAGATATGGTTGTACTTAAAAGTTTAACAAAAAAGTTTTACTATTTTACTACTTGGCTGACTTCACCTCTCAAGGGCTTACATACTATGGTGTCCACGTGAACTGGCTTCACTGAGGATTTCTCACTACTGAAAAGATCACGGTCTTCCGTAGGCAGCAATGGTAAAGGAATGAAAATGACTAAAACATCAGCGATGAAGGAAACTCGAAGATCTTTGACGCTAAAGCTCTCTTGGACTTAAAACTTCATGAATTTTATATCCAAAAAAAATGTATCTTGAAAATAATCTCAGCCAATTTGCTCTGGCGAATATAGTAAAACTACAACGACACGTTAGTTCAGCTGCCCGTGTTCGAAGCAAACATTGCACATATGGTTGTACCAACTCTGCATGCATCTAATTATCAATTAGTCGTGATCGTTTATGTTAAGTGGATATGAATAATCTATTACTGCGTGTTAATAATAAATGGCGTGAAAAATTTAAATAATCTTTTTTACAATTGTTACAACCTGGCGGAACAAATTTTAAATGAGTTGTCAAATTTATGTGTCATGGAAATTCATTCGTTATCGTTATTTAAGTCGCCTTTTAATCGCGTCCTATCTTTGGAATATATATACTTAAAGACTCATTAATTTCTATTAGTTTTTACTCGATGCAGTCTAAAGTTCATCGGACAAAATGTTGAATCTGGTATGTAAGATATAAATACTATATTTATGATTATAAAACCATGAATCGTTCATGACTGTTCTTCATTGATAATTTTTTAAATGCAATTTAATAAAAATCTCTTACTCTTAATTCAATACATACATTTTAAAAGTTATTCTTTACGGTTCCGATACATAACACATAACTCAGTGTAATCATAAACAGACAATTGTGGTAAATTTTCACTTGGGTGGACCGGAGGGGGCTAGGAAGCGCTCAACCGACACCATTTTTAAATTTGAATAATTTTCTATTAAATTTAAATATATATAATCTCAGATTATTACAAAAGTGATTGCTGGAGATAATTTTATTGAATTAGAAGCCAGGGCTGTGGAGTCGAAGTCTGAGTTGTGGGTCTGACTCGAAAAAACTATTTACTTCTAGCTCTTTTTAAAAAATGTATATTCAAATCGCTAGGGCCAGGGGTGGGCTGGAGGGGGCTGGAGGGGCTCCTTGCTAATTTTTTGGAGCTCCTTGTTAGTTTAAGAGAAAATAATATTCTCAGATCAAATTAGTATATAACTGAAATTTCTGTCATATACAGGGCCGGCGCTACCATACACCTAGGGCGCAAATCATTAAGGTGCGCATAAATTGAGTAATCAAATTATGTTTTACATTATAATAACCAATAATAGTTTATACTTGTATCTGTTCGTTATAATTATGTACCGTATTCTAAATAATTCGAAAAGGGTAGGTTGAGCGACTGGCTAAAAAACAGTTTTCGTAAAAACTTCTTTTGAGATACCTCCATTAGGAGGCCATATGATTCGCATTGAGAGCGGACATGCATAAAAAAATCCATAGTTTGTTAAAAAGCGGGCGCGTCAATAACCGTTGCCAAGGGCGCCAAATAACCTCGCGGCGGTACTGGACATATATTTTCTATGACAGCGTCAGTATACAGAGTAGTACACTTTTGGCCGGTTACATTGATAATTTTACGGTAAATTACATGTTTTTACATATTATAGGTGTAGACAGTAAAAACCGATTTATTATTTAAGTATTGCATATAATTGCATAGGAGTGATATAAAAATATACGATTTCCCCAGAACACCGAGAATTGCTTTGACATTAAGCGAGCTCTTTGTTAGCGTATTGGCGGCCCATCGCTGGCTAGGGCCAAAAGTGACGCCACTGCATGCCACTAAGCCTACAAACATAATTAAAGTCGTGTCTTAAGCTAAGATCGGAGTCGGAATCGTTTTATTTCTTAACAACTCTACAGCCCTGTTGCCAAACTTTGTTGTCATTGTAAATTTCTCGTTAAATACATTTATTATTTGTGAATAGTAAAAAAGAAACAACCAGTTTTTTTATATATGTAAATTCGATTGCTTTCATAATTATTACGAATATGTATAAGCGTTGATCGAGTGAGCCCTTTGTTATCATATTGGCAGCCCATCGCTGAATGTTTCGAATGATTTTAAGCTACTATGGGTGAAGAAAATAGTTTTTATTTGACTTAGAATCAGTATTGAAATGTATTAGCAACAATAAAACAGAACTAACAAATTAAATTTTATTTTCAGACTATCATAATGTCAGCATTAATTTATATGGGAGATATCGATTTTAGGTATGTTTAAATAAATCCATTTTTTATTAGGAATATTAAAAACATTTTTAATAACAACTGTCTATTTTTTTTAGTAAGCTAAAATTGGAAACGTCGTTCAATTTAAATAACCTAAGCGAAATTGCAAAGTTAATGGAAAATGAGCGATCGACGTCAGTTGACTGGTTTGGTGAACCTTTAAACTTTTTAAATGGTGCAAAAATGGGAGAAAAATATAAAGTTATAAAGATATCCATAAACGATGATATTCGAAACATTTTCAACTTTACTGACACAAACACAAACGTTAATATGTCTGAAATCCAACTTAAATCGATATTAAACGACAGAAAAAGTAATCTTAATGTCGCTTTACCAGAGCAAGTAGTAACGCCTCAAGGTATTATGGGACGTACGACAGATTTCTTTAAATCTATTTTACTAAAAATTCCATCACCTAATAATGTAGTACAGAGTGTTTTTAATGCTTTTAAAGGAAATGATACAATATCTACCAATAACAACGATAAAGAAGAATTAAATAGTCTGAACGATAATAATGGTGTGGATAAAATGGATGACAAAAACAGTGTTATCATTAACGAGAATAAACTAGCACAAGATGTTAGCAGCGAAAAAAACGATGAGCCTGTGGAAAAAGACAAAGAAGCCCCAGTCACAAATGACAAATCGAATATCAAAGAAATTCAAGATATACTAAAAACTCCTTATGATGTATTGAGTAGTAATGATAGGAGTTATAAAAACAAAATTGCAGCCGATACTGCAGACAATAAAGACGATAAAGACGATAAAGATCTAGCTACTAGAATTATTGGCGGAAGTCCTTCTCTCAAATATACTCCCGTTCGGAATAAATTCAGGGGTGATATCGATTGGTAAATCTGTCAAAATAGATTGAATATACTTACGTAAAAATCTATCAGTGAGAAAAAGGCGCCGTTTCAACGATGCATAAAAATATTCGTTATGAAGTATCTAGTTGCATTTAATGCCGACAGAGCGCCGCTACTAATAATAAAATATTATTTATATTTAGAATACACATAATTATTATTTTATTTGTTTTGTTAACAGCTCATTTCACAATATTATGAGTCTTATTTCAGAGTATCATATTATATTTTGACAAATAAAATGAGAGTTAAGTTTACGCAAAACCAAATACGTATTTTTCTCTATACCCTATTGACATTTTCATAATACTTTTTGTTGGTGCTTTTGGTAATGTAGATTCCTATATAACAATATGAATTATAAAATAATATTATGTGGACATAGTTCCGTATTCATATCTGGTGTCACACAAAAAAGGTGCAATATTTGCATATTTTTGAGTACGAAAATATGATATTTGATAATTATTTATTTCATATAACATTATAAGCTTTCTTATTCTTAAATTTATTGTCATAAATTAATAAATAATAATGTTTACTGTCGTCTATACAAAATATTTAAAGCTTAATTGTGTTATACCTGTACATATTAAACATAGGTGGCTTAATAGATGTTTTTAGTTATCTTCAATAGAAAGCTCAAAACTGTAAATTATAGAAATCTGTTGTAGAAATCTACTTGATCAAGCTTAATATGTATTAAATAGATGTCAGTAACAGAAGTAATCTTCGGCAATTGTATAATAGTAGGTATTATTATAATTATGTATATCAGTATATCGAATATAATTAATACAAATTGATTGATAGATTTGCTTAATTACGTACAAGGCAATTTAAACAAATGAGAATATCTTCTTATTTTACTTACCAGAAAAAATAATATTTCAAGCGAATTTTAGTGCTTTAATATTTCAAAAAAAGTGATTAATTTGAATATCATTCTTTGTATGACAGGAAGGAGCAAGGCACATTTATAATATTATATGTATGCCAGTAGCGCAACTAAGGTCAGCAAAAATCTGATACACTAGAGGTAAACGTGTCTACAATGTCCTCAAATAGTATTATTATTTTTCAGAATAATTAATGATGATTTTTTAATTATCAAACAAAATACAAACAGCTTACGGTTACTTTATTTCTTTGTGAATGAAATTTTGAAAGCACAATTGTTCAATATATTGTTGATACGGTTTGATTAACAGTTTTCTCTGATTTGAATATTTCGACAAATTAATCGGTGATCGCTTTTTGAAGCGGTGTAAATCAATTATTGTGTATTCATCCATACCTACATTGAATATAAAATGAAAGAAATTATGATTGAAATTTTAACAAAAACATTGTTAAACAATTTCAAAGCTATAATATTTTTCACGATCCAAATGACTTTTGATGAATTGCAATCCACTTAACAAAGATAAAAAAATCTATAGCAAAGAATGTGATGTTCAAAAAAACATAATAGAGTTTTTTTTGGTTCATATAGATCAGAAGTGTTCACAGTTTTATTTCTTGAAACAACTAGTTCAGAAAATTATTTATGGCGATCAATATTATTAATTATAAAATAAGATAACAATAAAAACCTATTTTATAAGTTCGCTATCGACTAAAAATATCCTTGCGATAGACACACTGGTCATCCCTGTTATATATCGACCGTGGAAAGGAAAAAGGACGTAACCCACACATATCAAATTTTACAGGAGGCGCGAAAAACGTGTTTTGATGATTTTGGGCCATATGCAAATATATGTATTATACACAACCTTAAAGTGCACGAAGACTTATAAAATGGTGTTTAATTGATATAATCTAATATTAATTAATGAAATTGTCAAGGAAAAACTTTTATTTCAGTATTTTTTCTTGGTTTTAATTTTTCACAAGCTCATCTTTTTCAAACTAAGAAGCTAAATTTAGATACTAATTCGGCATTTACAGCTTGCATCCTTTTGATAGAACGTGTCTCAAGTTTGATACATTGTGATTATCGAAAAAAACCTGTTTTGAAAAAACTGTGGGTTACGTCCTTTTTCCTTTCCACAGTCGATATGTAATTATTATTGATTGAATTCGTACATATTTAAGAGAGGTCCATGAGTTAAAACTGCTATTACAAGCAATCATTTTAAAGCTTTTCCCTTTGTAGGAACTCTTCCTTTTGAGGTTTGAACTCACTTATTCTTGAGTATGCACACTCTCAATAATTGGAATGCCGGAAGATGGATGTATTTCTTTCAACTCATACAATGGCAAAACAGATTCTTTGTCATTTTTGAAAAATTTCATGTTGCTGATGACAATGTGAGCGGCAATAGTTTCCGGGCAACAGTCGATATGCTATAAGGGAGCGGAAGGAGCAGAAATTGGTATTGCCAGCGTAAGAAATTAGATGTACCCAGTGGCGCATTAAGCACAAGAGAGGCCTTAGGCGCAATAAATTTTGTAGAACCTGTTTTGGGATAACATAATGATGTCAAAAAAATTCATGTAAAATATATAATTATCTGAACAAAATATATTTGGGTAATATAATATAAACTATTTTTGAGGCCCCTAAGATTCAGAGGCCCCAAGCGAGCGCCTCATGCGCTTATAGGATAATCCGCCACTGGATGTACCGCTGGAAGAGAAAGACCTTTCTCTCATATTCTATCTTGGGCATCGCTGGAAACACGATGAGAGTTTTAATAGTAGATATTATATTTATTAAACTTATATACTAATAGGTATCTCGCCTAAATCTTATGTGTCACTTTTACATAATTTTATTACATTCATTGTAGGTCTCTTTCGATAATTAAAGAAATAAATAAATCACCAATGAAATTTACTGCAAACAAAATGCTAAATACAATTCTAAATATTTTAGAAACTTTACACGTAGATTTATCTCGCCTGCCTCTTGCTCCAAGAGACAGGATTCCGGCATACTGGAAAGCTGCTAATGACCATCCGCACGATGTTGGTATACGGCAAGGCTGCGCGTCACAAGGTGCAGTAATGCTCGAGAGGAAGCAAGATCGCGGGCACGACGAAGAAGATACTCTGACTTTCAACGTTTCAACCACATGAAAATTAAAACAGATATTTTTTTAGAAAAATAGTAAATTATTTTAACAATGTCCGAACGAATAAACTTTATAATATTGTATAATCAATCCTTGAAGATAACTATATATTTTATGTAGTTATTTTTATGACTAAAAAAACCTTAAAATGGCTGGGTCCATAATCAAATCCATGTCGATACATTTCGTCTCAGAACGAACAGTTTTATAAAATATTTTTCAATCGATTAATGAGTTTTTATTGTTTCTAAAATTTCCTTTCATCCATCCGTCCTTTCCCAAAAACAGGACGTAACAAGAGAGATTAGCTAGCCACTAGTATTGTTATAGATGTATCCTTCAATTTACACATTCTTAGAAATAGAGAGGTTTAGCAACTGAGTAACATGCAGTTCTATTGGTAGAAAAAGGTTAAGAGCAATAATAAAATCGTATTGCATACTAATTAATTATATTTTTTTCAATAACTTTTTGGAGGATATTATCAAATTACTTTAAGTAACGCAATTGCTAAAAGCTTATTAAAAAAATGTTATAATTGTTGATTTGCGTCCATATATAAACTATAAGACTAGGATGCGGTCAACAAAGCGATGTGGCTATAAATCGGATACTTCATGTATCCGCCTGTTTCAATCACTAGTTGGTTTTCATCACTAGATATCAAAAGAGTCATAAAAACAAAACTAAATCTATAAATTTGATGATTTAATTTAGTGATCCCGGAATCCGGATTAGAACTATCACAATCCCAGGACTTCGGGATTGAGAAAATTAGAGAAAGTTGAGCGAGGAGTAAACAATAAAAAGACGAAGGTTCCAAAATTTTGGTTTATTTTGGGAAATCCACAAATTCTAGCCGAGTAAAAATTTGAAATTTTCAAAATTGTCAATTTCGGGATCACAAAAAAGGTCCGGGATTAGGTGCATTGGGGCTGTATACTAACATTCGTTGAAAACAAGTATTCGATGATCGAATATTAAGAACTTTACAGTAATCGAATATTAGAATATAGTGCATAAATTTTTACTACATTTTTTTATCCATGGCCGCTCCCAATGTGGAGCAATATTCTCCTAATGGACGTATCTCAACCGATTTTTCTACGAGAACTGTTTGTTACTCAGTCGCTCAAACTCTCTTTTTAAAAGAGAGTTGTAGGGATAGAAGGATGAGGCTAGGACTAGTGGTTAACTAATCGCTCTCGCTACGCCCAGTTATTAAAGGATCGGAAAGGGTGGTAGGGAAAAGTACATTTTTCTGACAGGAAGTATTGATTGTTAGCATATACAAGTTCCCAATTTGTACAGATATTCAGTGAGTATTATGGTGTTAAAATAAAAATAATAGATTACATCAATATATAAAACTACACATAATGACTGTTTGTGATTTGACATTTACGAATATTGTTAGAATACTTTGTAAAGTTATCGAATATTCGAATAAAAAACGACGAATATATTCGAATATTAGATTGGAATCTTTACTAGTTACGCAAGGTTAAAAAATGTTTTACTGAGACTCAAATAAGTTGCGTTAAAAAAATGTTTAAAATAAAAATCTGTGATAGAGCATCACTAGCATAAGACTTATGTTAATGGAAAAAAATATTCGCAAAAATAAACCTTTTCTGGCCCTCTGTTAATTTGGGGTTGAAGAACTAAATGTTAGGTCAATGCTTGGCCAGCCAAAAATAATTTATTTCGAAGCGACTGGTGTTCAAAATTTTTCCTATAATTTCAATAATAGATATCGACACGCTATTTCGACTTGCACAACATTTCAATGTCTCGCAAGTTACTTACATAGTTAGGTACTTGTTCCAGTTATGAAACTTAACATAACGATAGACTTTTTCATGTAACGTCTACACGTCGAAATATATTTCGTGCATTGTGACAACATTTGAAAAATCTTTTTGTCGGCGAAGTATTTGGAAGTATTTTTTTTTTGGCAGACGTTAGAATATCATTTATAGTTGAACTTATCAATTCGTCCCATAGATTGGGAATAGTGTAGTGTCCACAGATTAAACGGATACATGCTCATTTTGATAGCGCTTTGAAATCGATGATTACTCCATTTTTCATAAATTAGGTTGCCAATACTAAAAATAAATAGACACAATTGAAAAAAAAATCAAAATATATTCAATCATAAATGCGAAAATAAAATTTATTGACCAATTTATTAACTTTAATTTATGGAATGTATGCAACAATTTCACCTGTGTACACCATTAGCTAATAATACTAAATTAATCCATTCATCGCAAATTTGCCATCCATATTTACTATCTTCTTTGGGTCCTAAAGCTATATAGGATTTATTAGTGAAACCTTATTGCACCACTGTGCCAGTTTTATCACCATTATTTTTGCAACGTGAGCCCTCAAGAGGTGAAGTGTAAAAAGGTAAAACTTTTTTCTTTGAATTTTAAGTACAATCACGTCTTTACTTGGTGTTTTGGTGAATTGCATATTTTTATTTTACGGAGATAACACTATTGCAATGTGTTTTAACTGTGGTTACTTCACTTTTACGATACTTTAAGACGTGTAGAATGATACAACGCACCTAACTTACTTTTTTCTAAAATACCACTTGGCTCACTTCACCTCTGATGAGCTCATATTATGTATCAATGTATATAGTTATTATAATAGATCGAAAATATTATTAGTCTAAAATACTCACTATCAATATAAAATTAAATTTTGTCAGTATGAAAACAATACTCTATATTTTGTGATTATCCGTTTTCGTTTTATATTATATGTGCTTGCTGTCAATTCTTGTAGATATATAATTTTAAAAAACACGTTAATAATGAAATTATTTAAATGAATTATGAATTCTTTAATCAATTGTTTGAGACACCTTGTTATTGGCTTTATTTAATTTTGTGTAAAAACTTTTATCAGTAGATAATTCTCGTGACGAGTGAAACCGGTCCTTATATTTGGTAAAGCATGTAAAAATAGTACGAAATATTTTCTTCATTAATAATAATCACATGAATCATTCGAAAAACATTCTAATATTTCAAAAAACAATTATAATATTATGTTATGTTTAATGAATGAGTATGAAATGATTCCATGCAATGTTTCCACGATTAGACAGTGCACTTTCGTTGCATTTATACAAACCACAGATAATATGAAAAATCTAACTGGTATCATTCAGTTGCTCTGAGGCTCGGCGGTGAGGCGGAGCTAACGGAGGTTTTTGCTCAGATTTCGTTACAAAAAAAACTCCGATTGTTAAATAAAAATCGCGAAAATTAGTGTATTTTATACTTCGTTAAAAAATCACTTAATTTAGTCTAATCAACGATTACTTTTTATCAAAACTATTGAAACAAATGTTAAAAATAGTTGAGTTTAAAAAAAAGTTCAAGAAGTTTTTAGGTTATGTTTTCTAAACTGTTGCATTCCCGCCAATAATAAACATTTATTGATACGTGATTTTAAATAAAAGTTAAAATTTTATTGTGCAATATTATGCTGTTATTAAAAGCTTAACACTTTGGCGTTTGAATGGTATTTTATAATAGTTTTATTATATTATAAATATAAATTTAATGCATATTTATCCTATCCGATAATCACAAAATTGAGCAAATAAAGTGTTTGAACCAATACAAATGTTACTAAAAAAAATCGTTTAAATAAGTATGTATTTATTTGATGGTTATAAAACAGTCTAACAAGCGATCTTGAATCGAATGATAAAAAAAAAATGTTTATTTCATTAATTTTTCATTTAAGTATTACAAAATGTATTCAAGGATAATATCTCTAACTTTTTAATGTGTATACTTATATAACTGTGTTATTGTTGTATAATAAATATAAGTTACAATATATAAGTTAAGTGAAACCTGATCAAATATTGAAGATATACAGTAACGTTTATGGATACCACAATCTTCAAATTTCAAACAAAAGGTTAGTGGCTTTTATGTATTTCTTTTTACTTCTCTTTAACTGTTTTTAAAATAAATTGCAATCATTGGCGAAAATCGGAGGTGTCCGATGTCTAGTAAAATTATCTCCTGATTATCATTTTAAGTGCAGAAATATTATTTTTATATCTTATCGCTGTACGACAGACCCTTGATTATCCGGCAAATTAGGAATGAAAGTAGTCCGGATAATCAAAAAATAATTAAGTGTGAAAATACTTTATTGATATTATATGATATAAATACACATAATTACATTTATATCAGCTTCGGTTGAAAATCCCTTTTTTTAATAAGAACTCCAATTATTGACTTTTGCTCCTAGTTAGCTGTCCTTTCTATTGCATTCTACGCAAAACTTTTTCATGGCGGAATCAAAACACTGAAATGCTTCAGAACGTAATGGACTAATATCCTCGGGAATCGTTTTTTCGTCTTATTGATCTTGCTTATCTGAGGCAGATATTTACGTTATTATCTCTCCTTCATTCACAATTTTTAAGCTAGGTTTGTTGACATCGTAATTTAGCTGCTTGGTGACATCTTCTTTGTCACATTCCCTGTACATACATATACTGAATTGGTTACTTCTAATTCGTGTTACCTCTACTGCATTATTGTAAATTAGCAACGGTAATTGTATTCTTTGATTTTATGTGTACATTTAGAGAACTGCAATCCGGATAATAATAGTTTTACTGTATATTTAATGAGAGAATATACCCATAAGAAAGATTGTAAAGGGCTTTATGTCATATTGTTAGTGTACTTTTCTAAAAGCTAAACATATCTAATTGTTAAAAAAAGGCATATTTTTGACGTTATATTGATAAATATCAATGCTAAATATGTTGTGTTTTGTAAACATGTGTGTGATAATATTCTCATAGCATTTATACTATGTTGGCTAATGACTTCAAAATATCATGAAGTCTAACCAGAATATTCTTATTACAAAACAAAATAATTTCTGTCATTTGTGGAATTTTATTTTAACCAATCAATTATTAAATTCTGCATTTTTAATTTCAGTGTATAAGTGTATCAATTAATTTAACTTTTACTCTACAACAACAATATTATATGATATAGTAGATATAGCCAGTAGCGAAACTAATTTTCACGTACACTTATACAGTGATCAGGTAATCAAAATAGTAAACATCGCCAACTCTTAGAATTCATCATGACTACTTATGATAACCCAACCCAGACCGGTAAAAAAGACGACTCCAACTCAAAATTCTCTGTTTAACCATATCTGTTTAATCACTCTAGTTCCTAGAATACGTTCTAGTAGATTTCTACTATCAATGTAATTAAAAGAATAATATATTTTTTAATTGTTTTTTCCCAACTTTTCAACTCCGACTCTGATAACAACAATGCTTTTGAATTCTTCACATGGTAGAAGGGCAACATATAGTTTCACAATTGCATATAACACAAAAAAACTTTTAGTTTTATAATTGATGGTACAGAAGTTATTAAAATAATTTAAGATACATTTGAAGGTGTTCAAAAGCAGGCTTAGTTTTGCATAAACTAATATTTTCGCATATGAAAAAAGTAGCGACAGAATGTTTTATTTTTCGATAAAGATGTTATTTTTTTACATTTTAAGCAGTAGACATATTTGATAAAAACTAGAATTCCTAATGTTTATACAAATAATTAATGAAACCAAGAGAGTTCAAGGTAAGTAACATTTTCGATCGAAAGTCCATGGCGTCATATTATATTTTTGCTTATTTCGTGTTGAATTTGTTTTCTGAATTCATTAAACCGCCAAACCCGTCCTGTAAGCGGTAAAATACTGTTAACGAAAAATGATTATGGCATTTACCGATGCACTAGCGTTATACACTTTTGAAATAAACCCTTTTTTAATTATGTTAATTTTATTAAGAAATAACATTATTTAAAAAAAAAACAGTTTACTTTATTTATTTTTAACTAATTAATGGTTTTATCAATTGTATTTTTTTTCATTATAATTGAACGTCCGAGAAGTGAAGTGAGTCAAGTGATATTTTAGGAAACGATGAGTTAGATGCGTATAATATTCTACATTTTTTAAAGTATCGTGAAAGTGAAGTGAGTTTAATAAATATAAGATACACACATATAGTGCATTCTCTCTAAAATTTAAATTAAATGTAATTCACCAAAACACCATAACAACATAAAAGTTTTAACATTTTGCCACTTGGCTCACTTTACAAGGATTAATATCTGTCAAATAAAAATGCATACATTCTTAGTTGTTATATAGTATGTATATGCAATTTAATTGTACGTTCGAATTGGAAAATTTGACAAATAGAAATGTTCGGTAATAAGAAAAAATGATTTCACCAAACCAAAGTGCCACGTCGGTGCATTACAATCCAATTGACATGATTCAATTATTAATTAATAGTCAATTTGACTTAGATTTCAATATTACTACAATATTGGCTAAACACGGATCATGAAACATGTAATTCCGGATCCTTTGATATAAAGTATCAATTCTTAGAACATGAATGATTAATATTAACAATAATTTTAATACGATAATTGATAAACCAGGGATATTTTCTATATAAATATAACAAATTGCATATATGTACGTCATGAAAATTTTATTAGTTATCAAAATTGTACAATTTAACGCAAATCGTGTGCAAGATTAACTTCTTCTAAAATACATTTCGAAAAAAACACATCATTGAAATGAAAACAAGTTTAGTTTGCCATTTATATTCGCGTACACAAATGATTTGCTGCTAGTTTTTTTTTTTTGGGTTTTACCCAATCATTCCTGATGATCAACAATGTATTGCGAAGAATTTCAATAAAGGATAAAATAATGATTGTTATTATCATTCATCCATCATCATCTTGACGTGAGATGAATCATTTTAAATTCATTAGAATATTGTTATATTTTATCTGATGCGGGCTGATCTTGTTTTTGTTTTTGTTTAATGTGAACCGTGAAACAATACTGAAGACATTGTTTACCTTTTTTTGTTAATACGTATTCAAATTTATTACGTATACTATCAAGATCCTGCGGCGTTATGCGAATGTTTTATGGAAATCATATTTGCTGGATTTTATATAATTCTAGATTAAATTATTGATAGCATGATTCAGAAAATTGCCGAAGCTGCGTGGCAGCTGGATGATAAATACATTGATTGACATGGAATTAAAAATTCTAGGAAACCATTCGGAAAGTTATGATTAAATTGTGAAGATGAAGGAGCAAAAATACAGTCTAATTTTCAAGAAGAGAAGTCGATGGAGAAGGTCAAAGCTGAATTTTATCTATAGTGGCACTAAAGAATAAGAAGTCAAATAATAGTGCTAAAGTAATTAAACACTGCACAAATCAATGTCATTCATTTTTTTTAATCCATGTCCGCTCTCAATGTGGAGCATATGGCCTCCTAATGGAGGTATCTCAACAGAAGTTTTTTTCTAAGAGAACCGTTTGTTACTCAGTCGCTCAACCTCACTTTTTTCAAAGTGAGTAGTAGGGAAAGAAAGATAAGGCTAGAACAGGACCAGCGGTTGGCTAATCGCTATTGCTACACCCAGTTATTAAAGGATCAGAACGATGGGAGGAGAGAAAAATTATGCGAATTGACATCACAAACACCCAGTCTTCGATCACAACTTTGAATTGAATAATTCTCAAATTCACTGTGATATGACCGGGAATCGAACGCAGACCTGCGTGATCGGTAAAGAAACCTCTAACCAACTGGGCCACAGCAGGCGACAAAATCATTGAGACACATGTATATTTAGACGTTTTATTTATATACCTAATAAAGCTTAAACAATTCAGCTTTTCTAAACTAAAATGTATACTTTTATTTATATATTATATTACGGCATAATTTCTCAAACTTTTTGGACCCTTGGACCCTTTTGAGTGTCATATTTTTCGTGGCCAATATACCCGTATAATGTACGTTTTGCTCGCTGTCAGATTTCAAAATTTTACCTAGGAATTTATGGAATTCCCAAAATAAAAAGACGCAACTTCTTTTTTTAACTCTTCCCGAATGGCCAAATTAAAAAAAACAGGAATTTACAAGATTTGAGAAAAAGATGGTTGTTTTTAGTAAAGTATTTATTTATTTTTTATTAATAAGATTATGCAGTGCAATAAAACACAAACATTTTTCCATAGTTAATAGGCACCGCATTTTCAACGAGAGTGAAACTATCTTCTAGTAACTCGTTTACTTGATAGGCTTTGATAATATAACCGAACCGGTACACGAATCTGGGTCACTAGAGTAGATTTTGTTTCGTTCGCATTGCCATTAATGTCATTTCCCTTTCAAACCATTTCTACCTCCATGTGCACGTTTTCGTGTTGTGTTGGTTTATTATTTTTATTACCTCCGTTATCAAAAGAACTCAACACTTGTCACAGGTTATGTCAATACACCACTCGTTTATTATTGTTTTATTATGTCCGCTCTCAATGTGGAGCATATGGCTTCCTATTATGGAGGTTTTATTATAGATTTTTTCAACTGCTTTTTACCCAGTTGCTCAACCACTCTTTTTTCCGACGAAGGTAAATATATAAAAGATAGGACTAGGACATGACTAGTGCTAAACTAATTACTCTCGCTATGCCCTGTTAATTTAGGATTGGAAGGGTGAGAGGGAGTTTTTAGCAATCTCAAACATGCCTTCGAACAGAAATCGATAAAAATATTGAAAAAAATGCTGTTTGTACCGGGATTCGAACCCGTGATTTCCTGAATAGAAACATAGCAACCAGTGTTGACCACTGTGACTGTAATGAAAAAAAAATATCACATTAGAAAATAAAATATGAACTTTTCAGTGATAAATGAAATGAATGTGCTTAAAAGTGTAGTATAAATTAGACACATATAAAAGCTTAAAAATTAACATCAGTTTAACAAAAAAATAGTGGCAAATTAACCAAATGGGAGGCCCCAGGCGCAATAAAATTTGGTGGCCCCGTTTTTTGCATAGCTTAAAAACGACAAAAAAATATATTATAGACAAGCTCTATAATATATGCTATTTTTGAGGCCCCTAAGATGTGGAGGCCCCGAGCGCGCGCCACATTCGCTTGCTTATAGAGTAATCCGCCACTGCAATAAATCCTTATTCTAAATATATATATCATCTCGAAATCACCAATCGAAATAGAGCATTTTCTTATGAAGCCAATTTCAATAATTGGCACATTTGTTTTGAATGAAAATTGCGTTATTAAAAATAGAACAATATGAATTATTGGAATATGTGGTATGGCTTAGTTCACAATATCTGACAGCCTTGAGTAAGACAAAATAATGGATTATTGAGTAAATTCAGTTTTGTTTCCCTAATCAGTCGATACCTTTCACCGCGCCGCCGTAGATTATGATTGCTCCACCAGAAATGATAATAAAATATGATTTCGGTGATGACAAAACATTTATGCGCCCATTGTTCCATTCAACGTCTTTTGCAACGTGTACATGATTTTTATCAACGTGAAATTTGTCCTAAAAATATTATTTCCTGCAACTGTGTTATTGTTAAAACACAATAATTCAATTAGCTGTGCTTTACAGATAAATAAATTAAATAAACCAGGCTTGTGTGTCACAATATTGCAGGTGCATCTGCAATTTTATTGTTGGTCGTCAAGCACTTCACCAATTTATTAAAAGTATATATTTTTTATCTTTGTTTATATGTCTGTCTGTCACACAAGAAAACACGATGCGCAGATACAGAGATTATGTGTGTGACTGGATGAATAAATATATTTTGTTTGCACTTTAAATTATTAATTAAGGTTTTAACTAGATGTTTTGATGGTACAAGTTTTTCACCTTTGACATGATTAATCATTTGGTTTTGGGAAAATAATGATTGTATTTACTACTGTCTGTGGTCAAATGGTTAACGTCATCAGCATCGGTTGTGAAATCATGGGTTCTAATTACAGTACGGATAGTTTTTTTTAAATTTCTATTTAAATTTAAATTTATTTATTTACAATATTTTTAATGTGAAATATTTAGGTATATGTACGTATTTGTAATTATAATTTAAAAAAATGATGCGATCTTTGTCTTAATTTTAAACTAATTATTTAGAATTCGACCAAATATTTGAAGTATAAAGTTAAACAATCGAATCTAAATTTCATGAACTGTTTATTCTGCTTCATCATCGAAAAACTTGCTCACATTTGTTATATTCAATGATTTACATAATAATATTTTAACACATAGCATGTTAACAATAAGTGTCAAGAAAATATTTTTAAAAAATATATATTCAATGAGTTATGAGCTATTAAGATCGACTATATAGAATGACGTTACAAAAACGCGTATTCCGCGTCCCCCGGTGCCAATGTGTTAAGAGCCACAAAAAATAATAAACGGGTCGCTAGTTGTGAATGTCTATGCTAAATAAAAACTAACGCCCCATGGTTTCAATTAAGACCATTTTCGATACAGAACAAACTTATTTATTAGCTACGCAAAGGCTAAGTACCAAAACAAAATATTACACTGCAGTATTCCACCTTATCGCTATATTGACAATGAGATTATTTGTTTGTCCCAAGTGTGTCATTAACTTTTTAATTTAAAAACAATAATGTTTCTAAGACAAAGAAACAAATTTCTTGCTAACAATACAGATAAGGATTCTTAAACAATGAAACACAAATAAGTCATCAAGAATATATTAATAATTACGTACCTGAGGCGTAATTAGCAGACTGGGTCGTCAGTTAACTACTTACGAGTCACTACTAGGGATTCTGAGGTCTCGTCTTTTTTCATGTTCCGGGACACGATACATAAAATTGTCATGTCCCGGGAAATTCCCGCGCCCTGAGACCGTAATACTGATGATAAAAGTAGATTGTAAATATTTATATTGCTTTTTATTACACACCATTCGTGGGATTCGTTTGATTTTGTCAATGAAACTATTTTCTCCTAAACATTGGCTATTTTTTGTATTACAAACTGAATGCAAACTGAAATCCGTCAAACATACGTAAATTGATTATATTTAATGTTATTACGTTGACGTTCTTATGTTATGCAAAAAAACAGGGCCTCCAAAGTTTCTTGCTCCTGAGACCTATCATGTTTTTAATCTAGCACTGCTTGTCAGTAAATTGTTAGGCGCAATCAAATTCTAAGAAAAAAAAATAACGCTTATTTCATTTCATAATTAATATTCTAAAGACATCTTTGTATTGTTTGTCATCAGTCATTGATCGATGCGTAAGAAAAATATTTAAATAATACAATATTTAAGCGATTCCAGATTCTTGTATATGCTGTAAATCTTAGCACCATATATTAACTGTCACGTTTTCTATGTTATTTCTTTGTGGGGATGGAAAAAATATCTGCGGAATTTATATTTCATTTTCGGTACCTTTGGAGTAACAAGTTTTGCACTCATTATGGTGATTATATAATATTTTTATAGTAGAGAGAAATCTGAATATTGTAAAAAAATCATGATATGAATAAAAATATTTTACATTAATTCTAAAATACATAATTACCAAAAAGTTGTTTGTAATCAATTAATTTAATTTTACTACATTCGAATTTTATGTACATAATTAAATTACATGGCACTAATTTTCCTCGTACAAATGTTCTAATAAATCTACAAAGCATTGTGAGTTTTATTGTTTACTTCGAAACTTCAGTGGATTAAATTTTGAGAAAAAATAATCATTCCATAATTTATTGATAATTCAAAAGAATATCGGTTCATCAACAACGAAATCCTATTTTTTTTCTTTAATGTGATAAAAACTTACATCTTAAACAATGTTTTGATAATTCTTGATTGTTTATTTATTGTTAAAAATGAATGGGCTAGCAATTAGTAGTCAATATTTTTTACACGACAGATAATTCTGCGGATATATTTCAAAAACTTAATTCAGATTCAACTCTATTTTACACGGTTTTTTAATAATACTGTCAAATAAAAAGAACGAATACTATATGTTTACACGAAATATTTGTTTCAGTTAGATCCTAACACATTAAATTTATCAGACATTTCTATCCATGATAGCGATGTATGTCCATCCCTCCATAAATACATAAAAAAATAAAATTGAAATAATTTTAAATTCAGGGAACCAATCTTTATTATCACTTTTTTACACAGTTTTTTGTGGAACGTATCTACCATGATAAAAATGAGTTGATTTTATTTAACAAATTATGATATGTGTAACTAATTTCACAGTTTAAATTATAAATTTTTCAATTTTTGTATTGTAAAAAGGTTTTTTCTATCACCAAATAGATTAAAATAAATTATGAAAGTATTGTTTTTAATTACCAGTATTCTGTTTGAATATTAAAAATCAATCGTTAATTATTAGTCACAGTGGCTTTGGGTATTGCAATAGTTCAAACATGCCATACGAATTTATCGATTTTAGCCCCGGGCAAATTTTATTTAATATTTGTAAGTTTATTGCAAGGCAAGTGTTTGAATAATAATTTCGTTTCCTGTACCATCAATATAGATTTATAATCAATAAAATTAGCATAAATTATTATATTTTGGATGTTTTCGTGTGGGTGGTAAATTTAAGATTTAATGTGAAAATTAATAGATAATAGTTTAAGAGTTAGTTTTGTATAATAAATACCTACTACATTTACGTTAAACCACTAAACTTGTCCAATTTTACTCAGAGAGTATTTTTTTCAATAATTAAACACAATCTTCGCACAGATGCCAAAACTATTATTAATTGAAAATTAATATGAAACAATATAAAGGAATAGGGTAACATAGACATTATTATTGTTCTACAAATAATATGACAGCAAAGTATTTAATATTATCGATAGGTTATTTTAAATAATTAAAAAAGCCAAAGAAAGTTAAATCTTGATATGATTTTGTTTCAATCATAAACGAAGTTTGTTTAATTAGTAGGTAAGTAGTAAATTGCTTTAAAAACGTCATCTTTTTACCGATATATGGCCACATACAAGGGCTGGGGTAAGACCGCTACGGAAAAATTTCATATGCTATATTTATAAAATATTAATTGTTCAACATTAATTACACAGTGTTTTTATCACCTTTTAGTTATGGAAATATAGTTGATAAAGTTTAATCATGCACGCTTATATCCTTACTTTCTTCGAAAAAGAGGAGTTGAACAAATGAGTAACAAGCATTTTCCGAAAGAGAAAACCCCTAGTTGAGGTTAAGAAACAGACATGGAAAAAAAATTGTATTAATATAACTTTTTATTCATATTTTTACAATTATTTAGATTAGAGGTCTGTTTTTGCGTTGTCCTACAAGTATATTTTAATTTTACAAATATATATTTAATCCCAGTTTCAGGATTGAGAAAATTTGAGAAAGTTGTGTGAGGGCTAAAAAAAGGTCCCAATCTTTTTTTAAATTACAAATCTTGGAATGGCTAGGTCCACGATTGAATTCCCTAATATTTTATCTAAGAATGATTTCCAATGTAGAAGCAGTAGCACGAGAGGTTCCAGGTACAATGTAATTTGGTCAAATAAATTATTAACTTCACTGTTTCCATTATTTAGATTTAAGATAACAAGACTCCTTGAAGATGGTCACTGTGTAACGCGTTAAAATAAAATATATGTCATTTAACAACGAGATGGTTAACTAAAAGATTGATGAAAAATCCATTACGAAATTTCAATTCTTTTTTTTAACCAAAAATACTAACTTCGTGACAATCATTACAGCTGGTACACATCGTGATGCAGTTACCACGTGGCCTTGTCCGACATTTTAGACTTATTTGGAATCAATCTCATTGACCTTAATTCAAACTGAAATAGGTAAATAATGACATTTAAACGTGTAAGATAAAAGCACTTGAACACATTAAGAAGACAATGAGGCCTAAAAACTTGACAGAGAATGTACGTCAATTAATGCAAATTGAAATTCTTTAGAGATAGATAATTTTATTTAATATCTATAAAAACATGTCTATCTTAGTATTTATTTTAATTTTTCGTTGTATATCTCTTCTACTTTAACAAATTCTAAATGCTTCCAATATGTTTCTGGCCCTTAAGGAACCGAGTGAAAAAATTGTTTTTTTTTTAAATATACGTCCTGGGTTTTTACCGTCTATCAAAGGGCGGTAAGTGCTAAAATATGTTTTTTTCACTTGATACTTTAAAAGCCAGCAAAAAATCGGAAGTATTTTTTAGCACCGCAGGGAAGTGTTAATAAAGACAGTTACTAAAACGAACTCATTTTCTTTAAGGCAATTTTTTTAATACTAGAAAGTTTCTCATTTTTTTAGTTAAGCATTTTTTTTTATTCGATAAACTTTTTTTTTATTTTTATCACAATGAAGATAAAATCTCTTAAATGATACGCTTGAGTTACATTTTTCTATAGAGACTTGATTAGCAACGATAAATAAAAAAAAATAAGAAAGGTTAATTAAATAAAATTGCAGTAACGATAATAATTAACAAAGTAGTTAGGTTATAATAAACATTTCCATTATAATTTTGGCCGAACACGACCCGGGTTTCGCCTCTCGGCATCTTCCGGTGCTATCCAGTGCGCGAATGCACTCGGCGGATAGCACCGGAAGATGCCGAGAGGCGAAACCCGGGTCGTGTTCGACCAAAATTATAATGGAAACGTACATTATGAAAATAGTTCTAATCTTAACATAAATTTCCATCAAGCACCTTCAGTCGAAATACTAAATTATAATAAACAATTAATTAATGACTGTAATAAAACAACTAATATTTAACATTTGTCAGTTTCATAGTCTAGTGGTCAATGCTGTTAGTCTTTGTCCTACTTGGCTGTGCAAGCAAGAGTTCAAATTCCTGAAACTATGCATATATGTACGATTGGTTTTTCCGATCTATAAGTATATAAAACGAATTTGTGTCCAAATAAATGTATTTAATGTTTTCACTTCTTCTGGCTTACTCTTTTTAGTAAATAAAGTCGATTCTTAATCCAGATCTAAGATAATAATAATGATAATATTAGAAATAGTTTTTGATTCAGTTACTATCGTCCTACCAATAAATATCTTTTTCAAGATTCGATATCCTTTTTGAAAAGGAATCATTTTCAGAAAACAAATCAACTCTTAAAATTGTCCAGTGAGTAATTTTTGTCTCAAAATCCTACTTTGTCAAATAACGACAACTTTGCCCAACACCTGAGTCAGATTGTGAGATTTTGTTATACAATTACAATATGAAATTTGCATATGAGCAGCAATGATAAAGTAGAACCAATTTCTAGAGCAAAACACAATAGACTTCGTTACTTGAAGTAGACGTTGCTTAAAATGTTCATTGTATTGTTATATGGTTTTTCAAACAAATTTTTTGATTCACAATGACAATGACGTAGCAGAAACAAGAATTATTTCAAGATTGCGTTATTTATCATTTTCCTCAAAATCGGTTAATCTTACTTTTTTTGTAGCATATTGTGTTAAATTTATATTTGAACTGTTTTTCTTTTTACTTAATGAACTTTGAATGAATTTTTAAACACTTTTAAGATCACTGCCAAAGATCACGATCGGTGTCTAGCCTTATATTTTTAACTCAATAGTATGATGGGTAGAAAAATCGGCGATTAGTATTTTTAATAGTCAACTTAAGAAAGCGCTATTTTTCACTTGCGATAAATATTTATCGTAATTTAAAACATTTTTTACAATAATGAAAAATTGTACCGTGGTTTTTGCAATTTTCTCAAAACTCCATGGTTGGTGAATGTGAGTTATGATACTACCCTCTCATACATCAACAAACTTTGGGGAAACAATCAAAATATCGTATATACATATAATATACATATATTATAATAATTCTTATTGACTCAGTGATTTTTACTCATCTGATATCGTATAGTCATTACTCCAACGATGCGCTAGACCTGCGCATTACAACTTAATCGAGTGATGATAATTATAATAATATATTCTGCTACATATTATATGATTCGTTGCCTTCTTAGTATTGTAGGTCAAAGAGAATTAATACGTAAAACAATAAATGGAAATACCTATTACTACGCAGGCGGATTTTCCTTCCATACATTTATATCCGACTATTGTTTTTATAACAACTCTTATACTTTGTTTTCTGCTAAGCTTACCAATGATACCGCAAAAGTTACAAATTCAAAACGCTACACTGTTACTGTATTGTTATAATTATAGTTATAAACTAATGTTTATAGAGTCGAGTGAACTTTCACGGATATAAAAAATGAAGGTTATACGGTAGATATTAAAAAATGTGTTTTGTTAATGTCAGTGATAATGCAGAACATAATCATTTTTTTATTTTACGTTTTATTATTTACATCCGCCTATATGTATTGGAACGCGTAAATTAAATACGTTTTTTATTGTACGACATTATTTAAGTTTTTGTTACTAATATTTAACAAAATGGCAATAGATGTTTCAGAAAATGGTCAAAGTAAAGAACGTTTACTATTAAAAATACAACATAAAACCGGAGTTAATTACTGGGATTTTATTATTAATTATGTACGATTGTCGTGTGGAAGAAAAATACGCACCGCAGGCTAATTTTGTTGGAAATTTAGATAACCTGAGCGGAACGCGACATCGGTATTTCCATGACTGTAAGCGACTGGTCAAAGTAATTGGGTAGTCGTCTTTATTGGCTATAGTGTTTATGATTTCGAATTTTAATACAGAATGGAAAATTATTTTCTAAACTAAACAATTCATGATTTTTTTCAATCGATTCATGTATTTGTTCTCACAGTAATAATGTTTACGTTCCGTCAATTTATGTGACCTTAAAAACAAGGCGCAATAAGAGTGATAGTTCAATTAGCAATCTTTCCTGAGTCCCCATCAATATATCTATCTCAGCGACTGTATTGCAACCGATTTTCACAGAACACATTCTGTTAATGAGAAGTATTTTTTTAATCAAAAAATAAGAAACTATTATTAAATATTTCCAAAAACAATATTGTTCTGTATTAACACAAAAAATTAACTTACTGTTAGAACTGGAAAATATAGCTTTAAATCAGTGTTGTGAAGATGGAATTGAAGTCATAAAATAACGGACAGCTGCAACTGCAGCTTATCAAATTAAATTAAAATCCAATAAGATACATGTACATTATAAAAAAAAAACCTTGTCCACTTTCAATGGAAAGTATATGTACTCCTAATGGAGTTTATCTCAACAAAAGCGTTTCTGCGAGAACTGCTTGTTACTCAATTGTTCAACCTCTCTTTTTTCGAAGAGAGTAGGAATAGAAGGATAGGACTAAAACAAAACTAGTGGTTAGCCAATCGCTCTCACTACGCTAGTTTTTAGAAAAGGATGGGTTGGAGGAAATTCAAAACACCACATACACCAATGTATTTGGACAAGAATCCATAAATCAATTCATGAAAATTGTCCGTTCTGGGATTCGAATACGTGATCTCCGTAACCGAAGCCAACGACGTTGACCACTCGATCAAACAGCCGGAAACGAAGTCGGTATAATTTTACATTTTTTTAAAAAAAAAATCCATTTGTGAATGCCGGAGTCGGAGTTAGAATCGCGGTATTTTTTGACGACAACACAACCCTGCTCTAAATAGAACTAAATCTATGAATCATTCATGGGTGCTTCTTGGTTCAAGTAATTTAGCAATCGATTTCAATATAGTAGTTGAAGAAATGCCTTTATAATTTTGGATTCAATATGCTTAAATATATGAATTATTTATAGCGCATTTATTGCCCACCTCTTTTCTGCAACACACTTATTTCTCGTTTGAATCAGTGAAAGTCATGCGTTAGATATATTTTTGTGTTGTAATAAAAGTATTTGTTGTGATAAGGCGTTATTCAATATTATATCACGAAACTGACCTTGCATAGAGTTTTTTTTAAACCAAGTATTTATGACGTATCGCGAAAGTGGTCCAAGCCGTCAAAGTTATAATTGTAGCGACTCGTTCACCAATTGATTGTATAATAATTGATCAGTAGAAGTGAAAACAAATACTTGAATTTTATTGAAGATCGTTGTAGAATTATTTATAACAGCAGTCGTCAACGTTTTGGACATCATGAACAACTAAACTAACAATTTTGAATTTAGCGGTCTACTAATACGTTTTTTTAAAAGAAAGTAGGTACAAAAATTAATTATAAAATTGCAATGTTTATTATGAAATAATAAGACATCCGATTAATTGTTGTAAAATAAATAGTGTGATAATTATAACTGCACGTTTTGAATAATTTTATTCGTTCTTGGTTTCATTGACTTTACTGTGGCTATTTTTCTAGGCTTTCCCAATAGTCGTGGAAAAAAATTATATGAATATATTTCTTTCAGAATAATAAATAATTGAATGAATTACATAAAGCATGTGTATTATTTATATATATATCAGGCAAGACGTATCAATTAGTAATAAGACGTATTATTCTTGTTTAATAAATACTACAACATTTAATAATTGATCTTCAGTGATGTGCACGAGGTAATTTAAATACCACAAGTTTCACTCAAAGCAATTATCGGTGGCACCTTAAGCTTTTTAAGAATAAAAAATATATAAATTCAAAAAAGTTTTTTTCAACTGTTACGAATTTGAAAAGAATGATAGCTAATTCATAAATAATTTTAGTTGATCTACAAAAATATTTTCTTTTGCCACGCACACATACTATTTACATCGTCACAGCTATGAAGCGAGCCGCTCTAAGCTTAGTCTGAGTTTTGAGTTCGCTGCTACAAGTCATCCGCGTCATAAAATGTGTAACTGTCAATAAACATTTTCTTTACTTGTTATTATTTTTTTGATTAGATTTTTATTTAATTTTACTAATACTGTTAAACTTGCAATACATTAAGTAAGAAAATTTAATTTTCTATTGAGTGGCACTTTACTAATTTAATATAAGTAAAGTGGCACTTGACTTATCAATGGTGCGCACTTCTGTGGTGTATGTAGTTGGTAAGAGTTTTGACCTAGCAAACAATCAGGCATGTCATCTCTAAGTGCAAGTCATCCTAGTTGATTCAAATCAAATTTAGATGTTTCCTTTTAAAAGTTAAGATGCATCTATGATTTTATGTATTGATTTGGCATCTACTTGGTAGAACTCCATTATAATAAGGTAAAAATATCAACGTATTTTAGTTCTACAGTTTACATATTTATGCGTTGATAGCTATTTCGGCATTCGCCATCGTCAGAACTATGCTTAAACGTACATTTTGCTCAGCTATATATACTGGCTCCGAAGAGATACACAATGCATCATATTATTCACTCTAACATCCTAATTCAAATTATAATTACAATATTGCACTTATTAAATGTGATTCTAGTGTTTCAAAGAACGATAAGCAGTCTGGGGTTTTTAAAACATTAATTAGGATAATTTAGACTGATATTTATTATTAATTATATTACATTAAATTTATTAAATATGGCTTTAGTGTTTCGAAAAACAATAAGCAATATGGGATTTTTTCAAGGACTGTTTATCGTTCTTTGAAACACTGCAATATTGTAATTTGAATTTGAATTAGGATATTAGAGTGAATAATATGATGCATTGTGTATCTCTTCGGAGTCAGTATATATAGCTGAGCAAAATGTATGCTTAAGCATAGTTCTGGCGATGGCGAAAGCCGAAATAGCCATCAACGCATAAATATATAAACTGTAGAACTAAAATACGTTGATATTTTTACCCTATTGCATCTATGATGTCTCTTCTAATCGAGTTATTCTCATATCATTTCAAAAATATTCGATGCATTGCCATAACATTAAAATATTTTTTATATACCAATTCAATATTTAAGAAAAAATCTTTTAAGCAATCTAAAAAAAGAGCAGGATATATTTTTGCACTAGTGGGCAGTTGTTGTTAAGCTTTATCAGTAATGCAAAATCAAAGATTGCAATACCAGTATTTTCTATACCATCATCTCAAGATATTTCCATTATTTTTTCGATTCCAAAAGGTTGGCAAAATATCAGTATTTGGGAATGAAAAGTTAATAAAAGTAAAATGTAATAAGTGGAGCAAAGATTTCCATGCATGTTCCGAGGTGATCACAGAGAAAAAATATTTTAAAGGGAGCCACAGCACAGTTTTGGGGTGCCACGGGCTAATCCTGGAAGAGATTTAAAAAAACGTCTCGCATCTTTTCATTTCATTTTAGGAAGTCCGTATGAATTCCTGGATAAAATCTGCCAGCGAGAAAAATTTTCAAGGTAACACCTTTTTTGAAATCACGATCTTTATTAATATTTATATTATATTCGTTCAGAGTAGCAGTATATTCATTATTGGTTGTAACGTTATCAGTTTGCATAACTCAATATTAACCGTAGAAAATTTATAACAGATTGGATGTAAATTATTGTAGGTTACATGCGAAAACGGTCGCTGTGCAAAACGTATTTTCCTGATATCTAATCGCTATTTCAGTTCCGTCGAATACGTTTAATATAATAACAATGAGCACTTAACAATGATGCAATCGTATTCCGCTGCAACGCAAACCGTTTTTATGCATTATTTTGATCTCATTGTACTATTTTGCGGAATTTTCTATGCGAATAAATTCTTAATTATTGAACAAAAAGTTAATTTAATTGTAGTTTATGATTATTTAATGTTGCACGTGGTTAATAACAATAGTTTTATTTATATCTAAATGTACACAATGCAAAATTATACGATTAGGACTCAGGGAAGTTAATAAGATTTATTGTATTGCCGTTTAAAGATGAATTGTAATTATTTTTGATAGTGTACTTTACATGGAAATATCATTAATTTTATATTTGAGTACCAATACAATTGGTTCTCCCAAACTTACCTGAAACCTTTTTATTTATTGTACTAATACCTTTTCTACAGACAAAGCTCATCCATCCCCTAGTATACTATCATAGTTTCGTTTAAATGAAAATCGTTGCCTTTTTAAACATATTAAACTAGTTTGAATAGTTAGTTCCCTATTACAAATTTTAGTCAATAAAATTTATTATGTTCTATTAAAACACATGAAAAGAACCTACAATATTATCACTTTCTGGTTTAATATAACCAATATAGTGTTTCAAGGCATGTAAGAAACTAATCATAAAAAGTTTTGCCTGCGGCGCATATTTCTCTGCTGGGCACATTAGGGAGTGGCGCAAAAATAGCAGCGGTATATAATAATTTCAATGGCAAATGTTGATATTGAAATAATTGTTCACTTGTCCCTGGAAAAATCTATTGATCATATAAATTTGCTTAAACAATAACTACTTATTAGTTTAATAGCTGCAGTTATATAATGATTTTATTGCTACCTTTTTTGTGAGATATGACAAAAAAGAAAAGTTATGTTACTTTTGATTTCTTTATATCCGTCATATATGATCAGTTCTCGGTCTGGTTTAACCGGTGAATTAAAGAATGGCAATCTAATATTGAAACCAGTTATATTTATAAGGAAATGCAAAGCAGGACCGTGCCACTCACTCAATATATTGGATACAATTAAGTGCCCAATTGAATGTGGGGGGGTATAGTTATAAATGATGTATATTGTCTTCTTATAATTATAACAAGTCCACTTTTATCACGACCGCTTCAGATGTATGAATTCTTATTCAATTTTATAATTTATTGACAATGGCCAATTTTTTTTTTATATATTTCAACCGAAAATCGAGTTTATATTAGTATAATCTGCATGCAGAAGAAAAAAACTATTTTGTAGCAATCAAAATTCAATATGCCAAGAAAACTTCTCGAGAAATAACAATGTGGACTCAACTTACTTCCTAAGCATCACCCCGTTGTATTTAAAAAAAAATCCATTTGCACTCCCAATTGCCTCCTTTCAGAGGTATCTCAACATAAGTTTTTTTATTCTACGAGAACTGTTTGTTACCCAGTTGCTCAACCTTTCTTTTTTGTCAAAGAGAGTAAGAATTATAAAAAGACTAACGGTTAACTAATCACTCTCGCTACGCCCGATTAGAACGGTGGGAGGGAGGACAACACAAACATCTATGCCTTCGAACAGAAATCGATGTATTGATTGAAGAAATGCTGTTTGTACTGGGATTCGAACCAGTCAGATTCGTCACGGAAGACAACAACGTTCACCACTGCGCTACGGACCTGACACACCCGTTGTATAGAATGTATTATGTAACTGATGTTTCATGACCATATTCTTTCTATAAAGCTATCCAAAGAAAAAAGTAGTATATGTCTTTGATTTATGGCCGTAGCAGAGCTATTCGGGGCTTATTTTGAACTGTGTTAACTTAAAAAAACATTTTTTTTTAATCTGATATCCAATTTACGTCAAGTTGGTATTACATATCCTTTGTGTCATCTTTACATTTGCATACCGTTATATTAGACTAGTGAAGTGACAGGAAAGTAATCGAGGTTATGGTGATTCTAAAATGAATTAGCACTTTTTTTAATGCCACGAAGTTATCCTTGATTGCAATCAAGTCAGCGTGGTATACTGGACAGGCTCATTTGGATTCAGTAATTAAGACCGAATGAAAAATTAGGACCAACCAGAAATAGGCAACAAAAGACCAAGTGTCTTGGAGAACACAGTTGTATTAATTAAAGATCATCAAAATACTCAATAGTAAAAGTTTATTAATAATATATAATATTTTGTATTACAGCCAACTTATATGTGACAGTTTTTTTTTTTAAATACGTGTAATTGTTGAGATCTATGGCGCAGCGGTTATCGTTGTGGGCTACCGTGCTGGATATCACGGGCTTGAATCTCAGTACGAACAGTATTTTTCGATCAATGTATTGATTTTTGTTCGAAGGCTGGGGAATGTCTAAAAAATTTCCTCCCAAATTTCCACTCTTTTAACAACTGGTCGTAGCTAGAGCGATTAATTGACCACTAGTTCAGTCCTAGCCTTATCCTTCTTTTCTTACTACTCTCCAAATTTTAAAAGAAAACTCTCGACTTCGCATTGCTACAGTACCGCTAATTTGTTGGCAATCTATACTTTTTTTTATTTGTATTGCAACTTGGCAATTTTATTGACGAGTTTATTTTTGAAATAAATAAATTAGTGTTGATTTATGTCATTTAGTTGTACATTATAATCTATAATCAGGAAGCGTCAACAGGTAAATTCACTCTTCAGATCACTTTCGCTTATAAATTCTTTAATATCGTGACGTCATTTTATTATCCAATACAGTTCAACATGTTGAATTCATTTACTGTCGTAAACCGATCACATTATTATTCTTAGAGTAATAAAATGTGGAGTATAACATTCATTTTTTGATCTGTCGTAAATTATTATAAATCATCATTGCGTAGAGGTATTTAGAAAAAGACTTCTCATTCCTTCACCACTTGAAAGCCGATTATAAATATTGTATTATCTGAAGCAAGCTGTTAAAACAATATGTCACTAATATTAATATAATCTCGACAGTAGCATAATTATAATATTATGCAGAATGGTACCTGCAGAATAAGACAAATTAATTTATTAGTAAAAACACAATATTCCTTTGTACTTCATTCCACTTTATTTAATATGTCAGGACCGGTTTCGCTCATTACGAGCATCGTCAACTGATAATGAGCGAAACCGGTCCTGACATATTAAATAAAGTGGAATGAAGTACAAAGGAATATTGTGTTTTTACTAATATAATGCCTTTCCACCAAGTATTGACAGTGAACACCCTAAAAGTGATCAAATTAATTTAAATCGTTTATCTACAAAGCCGCCTGTGTGGTCGAGTGGTCAGCGTCTTTGGCTTCGGCTACGGAGGTCACGGGTTTGAATCCCGGCACGGACAGTTTTATAAATTAATTTTTCAATCGATTTATGAATTTCTGTTCGAAGGCATGGATGTATGTGATGTCTTGAATTCCCCTCCCACCCATCTTATCCTGTGAACGGGGCGTATCGAGAGCGATTAGCTAACCACTAGTCCTGTCCTAGCCCTATCCTTCTATTCCTACTCTCTTTCGAAAAATAAAGGTTGAGCAACTGAGTAACAAGCATTTCTCGTAGAAACACATCTGTTGATATAAACTCCATTAGTAGTCCATATGCTCCACATTGGGAGCGGACATGGTTAAATAATAATTGAAAAAAAAATCTGCGTTGTAAGCAAACTCTTGAATACCATAGAATTCATGCAAGATATACAATGAAGACCATTTAAATAGAATCAATAGCAATTTTTTGTATACGATTTCGCCAGGGACGTCATTTCAGCTTTTTCAAGAAGGAATTGGAGTTTGAGTTATAACTTGGCACGTGGAACATTTTAGAAAACAATACTCAATAAAAAATACATTGTGCATCTAATAGGCGACAATAACCTTTTCAAGGATTCGAAAGATTGAGAATTTATTGCAACAGTAAACAAATAAAAAAACCAAAGAAAAACAAAGCTTACACTATTAGAATTCAGCTAATATTTTGTTAAGTTATATTTTTGTGATTTTTATGAGTGGAATTCAATTGTTTGTTACACCCAAATAATTTAATTTTGATTTGTATATTTTTTTTCAATGTCCGCTCCCAATGTGGAGCATATATCATCTTAATGGAGGTATCTCAATAGAAGTTGTTCTACAAGAACTGTGTGTTACTCAGTCGCTCAACCTCTCTTTTCCAAACAGAGTAAGAAGAAGGGATAGAAGGATAAGGCTAGGACAAGAAAAGTGCTTGACTGATCGCTCTCGCTACGCCCAGTTATTGAAGGATTGGAAGTATGGGAGTGAATTTCAAGACATCACAAACACCCATGTCTCCGATCTAAAATGATTGAAAAAATGCTGTTTGTACTGGAACTCGAACCCGTGGGATCCGACACGGAAGCCAACAACGCTAACCGCTGTGTCATAAGACCCAAATTTGTATAAATAGCACTGTTACATTATATTCCCTTCTCATCAGATGATAATGCTTGTCATGAGCGAAACCCGTCCAGTTCATATATAAAAAAGTAAAATTAGTACAAATGATTGTTTTGTTTTTTTAAGTTTAGATGGTTATAAAATCAAATATAACAACGATTTTCCAATAAAAAATCTCTCTTTTACCAAGTTGACAAATAACAGACAGACTTCATATAATAACAAAAATATCAAGTTTAAAAGATCGAGCTTAAATCCAGCTTCTGTTAATTATTATATAATTTAACTTCTGATAAATAACACTTTCACTTTAAGCATATGTTTTATGACTACTTTATGTAAGTATTTTATAAGTATGATATATCAAATATCAAATGCTTTTGAATGCTGCAAAGTATTGAATTGATTTTTCACTTACAACTGTGAACTGACAATGCTTATATCACTCGATCCATAAACAAGCTATTTTATATTTCAGTCCAGAACATGCACATATGTAGATGGTAAACAATAGTATGCAAAGTGTTTCATGCTTCAATGGGTATTAAGAGCACTGTTACTCTTTTGGACACACGTCTATAAAATAACACAGAGGTTAATCCTAGGGCATCCAATCCCGAACCCATTTACCGTATGTATGTAAAATGAATGTTTGTTTGTTTGTCCCGTATGGTTTCCTATACCGTTCATCCGATTGAAATAAAGCTTTGGTGAGTCGTTGTGCGAACGCCCGCAAAGGTTCCTAAATTAGTTGATCCAGCAGTGGGCTGCCAATGCGCTAACAATTGGGTTCGCTTTATAACAAAGCAACTTTTGGTATTCTGGGGAAGCAGTGAGTTTTTTATCACTCATATGTAATTATATGCAATACTATATTGTGTATCCAAAAGCACTTAAATAAACACAATTAAGACTAGAACACTTTCATTCTTTGAGTGGCATTGCAAAGCATGCCGGGTACTCGCTAGTTCAGAATAAAATCGTGCCACAATTGTTTCAGGTTCTTGGAAATTTCAGGATTAACAATTATTTAGGATTTAGATTTTCGGGATCTTTAAATTGATCACTGGGAAAAACGTTTGAAGTTGAGAGATTTAAAAAATAGTCCACAAAAAAAGTTGAAACACCTTTTTTATCTCACTTGCGAATTTCGAAAGTTTTTGCTCAATGGCCGAATTTTAAATCCTGGGAATTTACAGATTTTTCGTTCGCCGGCGAATTTCAACAATTTTTGTTAACTGGGCAATTTTTCACTTTTTGTCATCAACCCCGGGACTAGTACTTTTACAATCCTAGGATTTCGGAATCGTAAAATTGAACAGGATCACGGGATTGGAGACCCTAGTCAATACGTATTTATTCATGGTTTCAAACGCTACTTGCAGACAAATACTTACATACTCATAAACGCCATATCATTAAAACAATTGCTTCAACATTGTGGTATTTAAATATAGTAATAATCAAGTGTTCGGTAATTGTATTTATATACAAGTCAGTTTTTTTTGTACAATCTTCCATTATGTACAAGATTGCTTACGTTTTATTGAACATTTATTAAACTGTTAAATTATATAATATATTATTTTCCATAAGTATAATTTGCCGAGTGAAGACGGTTCTTAATAAATTTTAAAAATGTAGAATTAGTACTAAATATTAATCGAATATGTATTTTGATCAATACTTACTTGACAGAGAACACTGCTGACTTTTAAAAAACGTTTTTAATGTCAGTTCTATGGTTAGTGTGTTTCTAAAACAACGTGGTAACATTCGTTTTCATAAAAAAATATTACATATTTGAGAAAAAAGCCGTCTTTAGCTCATTTTTTATTTCGAATCGATATTTTTCAATAATTTAGTTTTATATATAAAAAATCTTTAAACAGAACTAAGCTTTTTTATTAATAGTATTTTCATATTATAAAATACGTCCTATATTAATTGTATTTTTTTTAAAAAAAACTAGTATATCTATTCGTTTTATGTTTGAAAAAAGTAATTGAAAAAGACAATGCTAGTAGGCACTTTTATCCTATTATTAAAAGTTATGAATTTTTAAATTAAGGCTTGTACCTTCATATTATTTACAAAACTACGATGAAAAAAGTTGATCCGATTTTGATGACTATGCGTAAATTTTAGTTAAAATGAATTCCTAGGGTGAAAAAATACTGCGTGTGTTTGATATTCGTTCTAATAATACACATCATGTATTTGGACATTGAATAAAAAACTATTCAATGTTACTAGGGGCCGTCAAACTTCGTTACACCATTACACTGGTAAACATATTTTTTATTTATATTCGCAAGAGCGACTAACTAACCACTATTTCTGTACAATCTATATTTTTCTATCCCCTACTGTCTTCAAAAAGAGAAAATGAATAAAAATACATATTTTTATATTTATGATGTTATTTCAACAAATTAAATATTATTTAAAACAATTATAGTGTTTAAAAAATAAACTACTATATAACAATTTAATTATAAAATTCGGAAGAGAACGTTCTTCTATTGAAAAAATGCAATTTTCAACAATATGAAATTTATTTTGTTTTTAACATAACCAAGAAATGAAGAAGGCATATATCTGCAGACTTTGAAATCATAAATTTAAAAAAAGAGTTATTTCCCTATTTACTTCGTGTAGTGATAAGTATCTACATATACACATACAAAGATATTTTTATTTTTTAAATTATAATAGATACATAGCGTTATTTTGATTGGTTGGTGAAATATGCATTCAAGAAATATATATCTATAAATATACATATATCTGAAATACAAATTTAGTTTTCAATCATTCTAAACTCCATCAAACCATAAAATTCATAACTTGAGGAAGATACTGATAAAATTTTAATTAACGTGTCGTATCAAGAAAAATAATTTATAGTAAGAAATAATGGTAATATTGAACTCACAATAAAACATACATTGTCCAGATGTATCTTTATTGCGATATTAAATATTTACAATCAATTATTATTTTAGAATTATGCATGTATAAAAAGTGTATTTTATTTGATGCTGTCGTCGGCATTATTAATTAAAATCAACTCTAAAATATTTATTCAGATGCGATAAACGTGCAAGGCTACGTTTCTTCAAAAGAAATCAATAAATTATACTAGCACAATGCACATGTATAGAAAACGAATTAATTTAAACTAAGAAATAAACAAACAACAAAAGAAAAAATATAATAGTACATTCGAATAATTTTGACACAAAAGAAATCAAAAATAATAATGCTTGCAAACCAATCGAATCTTCATATTCTTGGGTAGTATTTTCTAGACTTGTAAATCACTTGAATACCAAGCGGACACAGGTGTCCGGAACATACGCAAGCAAACACGGATGTCCAAGACATTTAAAAAATTAAATACTTGGTATTCTAATAGAATATAAGCAATATTATCATCTATCTATACTGAGTCAATATAGGTTTTTTAAATATCGAATTTGAGTGTATATTAGGCAAAAATATTTTTCTCAAAAACACGCAGTATTTCTGGGACATATTAATGATTTGTTTGCGCGGTATTCAAACAGTTAAGAACAAAAATACATTTATTTTTCATAACGATATTTATTGATGAGGAAAATATTAAATTATTACAAAACGGTTGTTATTAAAAGCTATTTCTTACCTTTATTGCTTGGTATAGTTTTTAAAATAGCTTTTCTGTTTTAGCTTAGAATAATTAATTCAATAAAAAAGGTCATCGATTAACATTGCCAATGGTAATTTCTCCGCATGATAGATCAGCTGATTGGTAAAAAATATTATAAGGAATAATTTAACCGACTGAGACGTTTCAAAATTCTAGAGAGCTTAATTTTATCAGTTGCTTACACCAATGTTTGTAAAAATATCAGTTGCCAATTACTGTCGTAAAAACAAATTGAATTGCAACTTTACCGTATGGAATCTATCTCATCTAGAATATCCATACCAGGTATATTTCATACATATAATATTTAATACTTGTCATTAAAAAACGGGTGTAGTCAAAGCGATTAACTAGCCACTAGCTCTGTCCAATCCTTTGATTCCTACTCTTTTTGAAAAACATAGGTTAAGTAACTGACTAACAAGCAGTTCTCATAAATTCATTAAACATTAAATATATATTTATAATATGCTTGAATACTTAGGTAGTATGGTATCGTGATAATATATATCCAATGTCAATTATCGATAAAATTGTGTTAAATATTTATTTCAACTAATTATGAAACATGGATTAAAAAATATTTATATTCAACAGCCCATTGATTTCATATGAGTCATGATACGGTCCGAAATAAAATACATTGACCATTAAAATCTCAAAATTACATACAAATTAACGGATCTTTCCCAAAAGTGTCTTATAGTGCCTTAAAAATATTACTAAGCTTTCGTTTCGCATTGTAGTTTTATTAAAACATACTTATTCCGAGTATGCATTGTATAAATAATTGTTATAATCTACTTACATAGAACGAACTATTTAATACTGTCGTTTATTCTATGCAAGTATAATAGATTAATAGTAATAACATAATACTGACATTACGGCATTATCATTACGCAAGATTTTATCGTTAAATTGGCTACCCATCAATGAACAAGTTTATTTTACAAATTATTTATTACATACATTTAGAGCGAAAAAGAAACAAAATAATGCAACAGTTATTAATTCCATTTTCACAGTGATAGCTATTTTAAATGAACGAGTATTTTTGTATTTTTACTTTAAAACCAGCATACATTTTTATGATAAATTATTTCAACAGTCGCAGTGAAAATTGGTTTTTAATCAATCTTTTAACATGTCTGTTGAAAGAGGTACAATAGAGAAATTACAATTATTTTATACACCGTAATGTAATTAAATATCGGATATTCAAACCAAAAAAGTGTGCTCGAAATTTACTAGCGATTCCTGTAAAATACATCAAAATATAAGTAATTCTAAGCAAAAACTAAATTTAATGTTTTTGAATTTATTTCAAGAATAAAAGAAACACCAACATATGTATATTTGACTGGTAATTTATTACATACATACTCATACGTAATATAATATTCGATATAAAATTCCAGATTTGATATATTTAAAAATACAAAAATATAAGAACCGCTAATAATAAAATGTGACTATATAAAAAATATTATGCACTAAAGTGTTTAACAACTTCTGTCAACATATTTTTGAAAAATGTCAATTGGTTTTAAAATTATAATATTTTTTCGAAAGTACCTATTTTTTGCAAAAAAAATGCAAAAGTTCCGTGTTACCAGGGTAGCTTTCATATAAAATCGTCCCGCAATAAATGAGTTAATTTAATAGAGGGCTCGAAAGAACCACTGCGAGCCCCTCCAGCTCATCCTTGAACTTAAGCTCCCAAGATCCGTTACGGAAGCCAACGACGTTGACCACTGCTCCACGCACTGGATAATAAATCTTAAGAATCAAAAAGATCAAAAAAATCAATCTACATACTGTACATATTTGTATATATTTAGGATGTGGTATCTGCATTTTATAAATCATGTCTCTTTATTTGTAATACAACTTGCTATTGGCCTTCCATCAAAAATAATATATTATGCTATATTATACAGGTATTGCAATGCATTTTAAAATTAGCATTTTGTTCAAAGATCACTAACAAACCTTGACGGAAACATTTAACTTGGTATCAAAACAAAAATACTAAAATTTATTCCGCATCTGAATATAAGTGTGAATTGACGAATATTAAATTTAATAATTATTGCGGTTACAAATGAAAATAATTCTTCCATTTTATTACACATTCTTTATAATTTAGCATGTATTTTGCAAAAAGATCTCGACCGCACCATTTTCATAAAGATCAATGCCACAAAATGCTCGTTGTTTTTTCGTTAATAAGAATAGTGTTTAATAACTCGATTTGCCTATTTTTGGTCATGCTCGCTTCATTTGCGAGATGTTGATAAACAAGTAATTTAATAAGAAGAAGTAGGGGCTTATTGTGACTGTATATGGTGATATCGTCTCCGAAGAAGAGACCTGGAGTCGTCAAAAGTATTTGACTCCATTGAGATTTCGGCTCTAGCCGTGGCTGTAGAGTTGAATAAGGAGCAAAATCTAGTTTGAGAAAATTGCAAAAAAAATACAGGAGCACAATTTTTCGTAACCATACATAATGTTTTAAATTACCATGAATATTTATCGCAAGTGAAAAGTAGCACTAATTTAAGATGCAAAATATACTATTACACAATAAAAAATACTGATCGTCGATTGATTCCTTATACTAATGTGAACTTATACACCGATAGTGTTCTTTAGCCGAGGTTTTAACAGTGTTCAAAATAAATTTGAATACCCAACTATTTTTGATATATATAGTAAAGCACTTAGAATTGTTTGGCATAGATTTGATAGCCCTTCATATAACAGAATGCAGTGGCACTAGTGAAATGCAGAAAAGATTAAAATTAATAAAATTATGCATTATAGGAGATATTAAAAATACGC
The DNA here is from genome assembly GCA_031772345.1 of Himalopsyche anomala. Taxonomy (NCBI): domain Eukaryota; kingdom Metazoa; phylum Arthropoda; class Insecta; order Trichoptera; family Rhyacophilidae; genus Himalopsyche; species Himalopsyche anomala. Next base: position 20,666,409 of record CM062829.1, read on the forward strand.
AAAAACTTTATTATTAATTTTTGTATATTTTTAAAATCAGAGTAGTGAATTTATTATTTTTATTTTTACGAACCGACAGCACTGAATATAACATAAAAAATCAAATATATTCATTCTTTTGAGCACAAATCATTCAAAAATAATTTATACCACTTTACCACAGGACCAGTAAAATTATTAAATTTATGGTTACCAATTTACTTTAAGAAGTGACAATAAAAAAATCACCATTGTTAATAAACATAACAGTATAACAATACTTGTATGTACATTTTCAAAATTTGATTGTATAATATGATAATCAATATTAGTTCTGTTGAGAGAGGGAATGTTTTCCCTTTCTGAAAACAACTCGTTCTGATTATGTTATAAACTGTAGAATCAATTCTTTAAATTGTCTTTTATTTAAAAAAAAAAAAATTGCAATCAAGAATGGGTAGTTAACATAATTATCGCAGTATTAACAAAACAACAACATAATTAATTACTAATAAATTAATCAAATACGTAATTAATATACATTATTTTGGATCAAAAGAAGCCCGTTGAAAACTAAATTCTGTCAATTAAAAATTAATTACACATTCGCTCATTAAATCTAACTCATTTGACAACATAATACAATAATTAATAGATTTATAATTGGACTGAGAACTTGATGGCAAGGTTGTTACTTTCTGTGACCCGGAATTCGCCTCACTTGTTTGCCCACACTCGAGATTTACATTTGACTTTGTAATCGTTATTAAATACAGGTTTATTATTTATGACAGAATGCGTGTATTATTTCATCGGAAACAATAGCTAATATGTCGCCAATTCATATTTTAGCAAATTATATTCGTTTTAGTAATATATGTATTGCAAGTATTCTTCAAAATGTTACCGTAGGTAGTGGATTAACTGGATCATATAGATACGTAAGCAATACATGACTATATCGAAACATACTAAACTTATTATCCAATATAAAAAAATGAATGTTTGAAACTATGACAAACTTTTTGCTTGCACTTCCGGGAAGGTTATAAGCATAGTAAAATTAACTTAAAGTCGGACTTATATTTATATAAAAATCAAAAAATGTTTGTATATCTACCATACAGTTCATTTTAACAACGTATGCTTTCACTTGCGCGAAGGTGATAGTAAAATTAATTTATAGTAGGAAGCGCGTGTGTTGTACCATAGACAATCGGCAGCAAACGTCAAACAGATAGAAAAAGAAAACATGCACTTCAATAAACACAATTAAAACACAAACACTTTCTTTCTTTGAGTGGCATTGCAACGCTTGCCGGGAACCGGCTAGTAGTCTATAAAAAGTCATTGTAACCGATTTTTTGTATAATAAAAATAGCCCCCTCTAGCCTACCCCTGCTCATATATACATCTCAGTCAAGAATCAACAAGAGGTTGAAATAGATTCGTATTAAAATCCAACCTACAATATAATTATGTTCCCTTTTATTTAATAACATAACTAAGCTCCATGCATGTTGAATGAAATTCATTTCGTTTGCATATTATTTTGCTACACAGCATACGAAGATAATTTTCTACTTATGTTGATAATTTACTATAGTATATGAAATATAATAATAATGCACATAAGTTACCGTCATAATTTGCATGGGAAGTATTTATTGATTATGCAGTGGATGAGTAAATAAAATAAAGATAAATATTTTGTTATTTCCGGGTCGTACTACCAGCATTTATGTTACACAGTTCTGAACATACTGTGAAGCTTCTACAATTCAGATGACAAAACGTACACATTTATAATAAGTGAATAAAGTAAGGAAATGAGTTATTTCAATACAGGCAACACAACATTTGAATGAATATGCGGGAAACGATGGAACTTCGATTCAATTCAAATTTATGTTCCGAATTGCGTCTGCTTAAATATTTCTGTGTTCAATTATGCAATTTTGATGTTAAAATAATACCGTTCAATAATGAAAAGAAATATTATACGATAATCATAGATACATAGATATCGAACCAATACCTAACGCAATTGATTATCAGAATAAATATTTGTTAACTAAATTAAAATGTTAATTACAAATACAAAACTGTAAGAAACGAAATTACATAACTCGGGCATCCAATCCCGGACCCGTTTTATGATCCTGGGTATTCGGGATTCTCAATATTTTGATTCTAGAATCCCTCATCGAGTGGTGGGATTGATCATTCACCATAAAATCATGTCACAATTGCTTGAGAATATCGGAAAATTTCTGTAATTAGTACTAAAACAGTCCCGGAATTCAGGATCCGGGATCCCGGGATTACAGACCATATACATAACTTAATACAGCTTAACCAAAATATTGTTGAAAAAACGTTAAACAAACCGTTTTTTCAACAGTTCATTCTTCAAGTAACTAACCTTGAATGCATTTAATTATTAATCAATTATTTTTTTATTACATTAAAAACATATTAATTATCATGCCAATGCTCTGTGTAAAACGTATAAACGATGTTTTAAACCTCTTTATTGAAATAATATCTATATATATAAAACAAAGTCGGGTTATTTACACCACGTATATCTCGAGAATTACTCCAAGGATTTCAATGATCTTTGCTTTATAAAATTCCTTTTTGCCTAGAATAGCAGAATAAGCATTAAAACATCGGAAAAATATCACGGAAAATAAATTATAAAGAAAATAAATATCTTCATACAGAATAAAATTTTCAAATGACGAATAGTTTCATCAAACGATAAAATGTCGTAAGCTGGTTTCAGAAAAATCCACCAGATCGCACTGTTTTCTATATTTGTTTGTTTTGGCTTCTTTTGCATACGATTGGCTTATAAATAATTTTAAATTTAGAATATGGATTAGAATAAGAGAAATCGATGATATGAAATGAAAACGAAAGAAAATCGGATAATATTGAAATAAGGTTATGTTTATAATTAGGTATGATAAATTTTTGACAACAATATTTTGCACAAACGTTGCTTTGCTCTGAGATGACACTTTATTACACTTGGAACGCTATATCGAAGAAATTTTAACGTCAAAAGCAAAGCGATGCGGTTTCTGATCACCCGAATGCTCTTGGTCGCATTTACACAGTTCATCCGAAAAATGACGAATGTTTCTACTTGCATGTCAAGAGCTCAATTTGCTTGAAAATTATACTTATTGGGACATGCCAATCACTGAAGAAATTGTTTCTGAATCTCCATGTGAGGCATTTTGTTAATCAAGTTAGGAATGCCAACTTTAAACTAAATCGAAACTAAATCTTCAATATCCATTTAAAAAAAAAACTTTTAGGAATTTATGTCTCATGTTCATCACCGTCGCTAAAATATATACTGAAATGTGAAAAGACGAATGAAAGTACATAAAATCAGAAGGTATGTAAAAAAAATCAGTATACTTTTCATGTATATTATATTGTTATAGAATACTATCAAATCATTATTTTATTTTTGATCCCTATATACCAGTGATGCACAACCTTCACCTTCTAGCGGGCCGCATAAAACAAATTATCGTGGCTTCGGGCCGCAAAGAAAAAAATGATTTAAAGTACGCTCAATCCTTTTTTTATACAGAACATATGTACGTTCCACGTAAAACAGCCTTAAAATCGTGTAAAAAAGATCAAGTGAATAATAGGTTCCATTATATTATTTTGACCGTGTTATTTCGAAAATAAATAAGTCATGTTTCATGTGTTTCATTATGTTTCATTTAAATGCAAATCATAAGTTAATGCGTTTTTGGTCTTAGTTAATTTTTAACTATTTTTATTAATTTGACATAATATTTGTAAGCCTGTTTCTATAAACCGATTTATTCTCCTTCATTGAAGAAAAAGCTTGCTTACATTTGTTAAATAAATGTTTTACGTGAAAAAAGTATGTTTGAGAAAAGGATTTAAGGGCCGCCACAATATTCAAAAAGGGCCGCGTTTGTGCATCACTGCTATATACAGTCAATCCTGTTTTTATGCGGTTTTTTTATGCGATTTCGAAGTAATGCGATTTTTTAGAAATGCATTTTTTTAAATGTCCCATATTTTACGATATATAAAAATGTTAAATATTACATCGAGAGCATATATTGTTGTATTTTGGATAGAATAGAGAGAATCATAAACACAACCGACATTTGAAAAAAAAATACGATTTCGGACTGTTTAAATCATGTTGCATCTGCCATCGGTAATATCAGCTGAAATGATTACTTTAGCACCTTAACTTGGCGAAGAAAGGTTTGATACCTTTAGCGAAAATTATATCGACGAATTACTTACAGATAAAGCTATAAGTGACGAAGATGTTCATAATTTAAATTTAATTATTGACAAAAAACCAGAAAACAATGACGAACTGAAAGAAATTCCAGTTCCTTCACTGCGAAAATAATTGAAGAAGGTATCCAACTTTTCAGTAAATTAGAATATCATTTCTTTCTAAATGATTCAAATTCTGATCGCGCATTCAAGTTTCAACGATAACTTTAGAATATATTATATATATGGGTATAACAAACTGCATAAACAATTAATTATCGAAAAAGAAAATCTGAACAAACTCTGATCCCATAATTTTCTTATACTTTGCGATTTAGTGTATATTTTAACTCGCTGTTTCAAAGTTATGCGGATTTTAAAATTTAAGTAACGCACCCCACTATTTCTATGGAAGTCAAGTTTTTTTTTTGCGATATTTCGTGGAACACATCTACCGCATAAAAACAGGATTGACTGTATAGTTGTTTGTATGTGTGGAACATTAAACAAAAATATATATTTTTTTCTAATGAAAGATAATCTCATAAATATAATATTTAAGATTTGGAAAATGTTGCGTTCTTTGTTATAATGAGAATTTATGTCATTTCGTAATATAAAAAAATATGAAAATTTAGAATGAACTTTCGTAAAATTATAAAAAAGTATTATTTGAATAATTTTGAAAAGATCCCTGTCATTATGTTGGTGACAAGCATTGAGAACAAATTTATCCTAGACCAACACATTTCTTAGCAACAGTTTTTGTTTGACAGTTACTGTCAAACAAAAGTAGTCGTTTGTCAACATTGTGAAGATGTAATTTTATTATTTAAAATACAGTGAAATAAAGAGGTATTAGCTATGCCAAGTACTTCTAAACCAATCAGTAAGAGTGCTCGGAATGGTTTTCTAAGAGTCTTTCAGTTCTGTGAACATGAAAAATCTGAAAACAACCAATAATTCCCTTCGGGTCGACATTTCGAATCATTTCGAACTGTCAATGGCGTCGTATGCCTAACATTTCGTGACGCATGTCAATAGCTCAATTTGCTTGAAAACTAAACTCATTGGGACATAACAATCGCTGAAGCAATTGTTTCTGCGTCTCCAAATCAGATACGCACATTATTTGCTATCATTTTTTTGACATGCTTCCCATCGAATCCACGTGAATTGTGGAAAAAGTACAAGGATGACATGTCCGAAGACACTTTACACCGAATTCGCGTCAGTTCTGGGAATCCCGATCTCGAGGTGAATGAGGAGATACATAACCAGGCGTTGCTTTTGATCGAAGATATGTGTTACCTCATGCGCTGCATGATGCGTCGCCAGATCGAGGAATGAACGACGCTTTCAATCGAGAATCGGAACGTAAACGTGAATATGATCGAGATGCATTGAACCAATCACTTCGAACGAATGTACCACTGTTGAACCCCCAACAGAAAGTGTACGATACTTTAATGAAGGCAATTGATGAGGGAAATGGTGGCTTATTTTTCCTCCGCATTGGAAGCACTCAACCGAACTATGAAAGATCAGCGCAATGACTCAAAATGTTTTGGAGGCGCAATGATTTTACTATCTGGCGATTTTCGCCAAACACTACCAGTTATTCCAAGATCGACCGCTGCCGATGAAATAAACGCTTGACTTAAAACATCGACTCTGTGGCGCTATGTTAAGAAACTTCAGCTAACGACAAACATGCGAGTTGCATTTCTAAACGACCATCTGCCGCAGATTTCTCCAAGCATTTGCTGACTATCTGTAACGGCCGTGTTCCTGTCGACGAATCGAATGGATTGATTTTGTTTTTGCCAAATTTTTGAAATTTCGTCTCATCGAAGGACAATCAACAAAGTGTTCCTGAATATCATTGCTAATCACAAACATCATAATTGGTTGAGTGAACGAGCAATTCTTGCAGCAAATAACAAAGATGTGGATCATTTCAACTTCACAATTCAAAATCAAATCGTTGGTCCACTGCATTCCTTTAAATCTATCGACTGTGCCACTTGAATAACATCATTTCAATGTAATTAAAATACTTTTCATTTTTAATTTTGCACATTTATTGAACTTAATTCATTTTGAGTATTCATTCAAACTGAATTTAACTCATCCAATAAGTTAACACAACATTT